>BJBW01002791.1:165167-201322 GCA_004320125.1 Scolopax mira
ATGCCCGGTGATGCCCCCCCCCCCCCCCCTCCCTCCCGCCGCCTTCCCCCCGGGGCGCAGCCGGCAGGGCGGGCAAGCCGCCGCCTCGTTTGCCCGCTGCCACCCTCCGGGAGCCCGGCAGCGGAACAACATCATTAAAAGAAAAAAAAATAAATAATAAAAAAAATAAAAGCCTCACCGGCACCGGCACATCAGCTTCCCCCTCCCTCTTCCCACCGCCCGCCCCGGCACCGGCACAAGTTGCTTGTGGGATAGCGGAGCCGCAACTCGGCCGCCTCCCCCTCCCCTCGCCCCGTACCGAGCCGCACGGCGGCTCTTGGCGCCATGTTAATGACGTACTATCTTATTTCCACTAGGCAGCGACCTTCGGCACGAAACTGCTCTCTCGCCGCCTCCGAGCGACAAAAAAAAAAAAAAAAAAAAAAAAAAAAAAAAAATTATGTACACCATCAAATATGGCTGTGCTGGCGGCTCCCCCTCCGGGCTGGCGCTGCGGCGGCGGCGGCGGGCACGGTTACCTGCTGGCGGCGGCGGCGAGGAGGAGGAGGAGGCGGCGGCGGCGGCGGCGAGGGCGGGCGGCGCGGCCGGGCTCCCCCTGCGCGGAGCCGCCTCATGAGTTCGGCGGCGGCGGCGGCGGCGGGGGAGCGGGCGCAGAGAGCGGCTCCCTGCGCCGCACACCGCACACACACACACGCACACACACACACACAGAAAGAGACTCCCTCTGACTGACGTTTGTACTTGTTATGGAGGAAGGACTCCGTGAATCAAACTCGTTTCTGGGTCACTGCTGCCACAGGGGGGAGCTGCTTTAATCCCCTGCCAAAACTGGAAGGCGAGGGAAGGGGGGGGGTGGGAATAATCATCGCGTAACGCCGCGGGGGGGGTGGGGCGCGGAGGGTGGCGGACCCCGGGGGAGCCGCCGTTAAGTCTTGGCTGGGTGTCCCCCCACCCCGGGGAGCTCCCCGCTGCGGGGGTGTGCGGCCCCTGTCGCCTCCCCGGGCTTGTGTTCCGGCGACGGAGGCGGCGGCGCAAGGGCTGGCGGCTGGGAAATGCCACCCGCCGGTGGCACTGCCCGCCTTACCCCGCCACAACGCACGCTTCCCTCCCGAAAAAAAAATCTCCCAAGCAGGAAGGGCAACGCCGCGCAGGCTCCCTGGGCATAACTCACTATTTTCATTTTTTTTTTTTTTTTTTTTTTCCCAGGGATAGAAACTGAGGGACGTAAGAGTTAAACGCGGTGGCCACACGCACGGCGTGTAATTGCCAGGGCAAGAATAAAACCGCAGGCTTCCTATTCTCAGCCCCCGGCGTTATCCCTCCAGCTTCCCAACTTTGATACTTCTCAAAAACCAGAAAGAGCTAACACAGACTGGGGGGGGGCGGTTCACATCTTTCTAGCGGGAAACGAAATTAGCTCAAATCGGCACCAAATTACATACTACACTTGCCATTATCCAAAATAATAAAAAAAAAAGTATGTTTGAACGCAGATTCTTGCTTTTCCACATAAAACGCTTTACCTCACACCGTGCACCTGCGTTCCATGAGCGAAGGAGAACTCCCCCTTTCGAGCAGGATTCCTCGGCAAATACAGCGTGAGGTGATAAACACCGTGGAGAAGATTCAGCATAATCTCAGACGCAGAATTAAGGCGATCCCTGGCAAGTAATCCCCATAATATGCAAATACAAATTAATGCAGCCTCCGCAGCAATATTAGCCTGCCAAAGAATCACACCTTAGTTCAACAGAGGAATTGGGTCATTACTCATCCATACAAACCGGGCCGTTTATCCTGCCGTCTCCCCCACCTACCCACTCCATAATGAAATAGTACTTACCTTGTTACACATCCCAAAAAGTTGTGCTTTACTACAAAACTATCCCCCACACAGATATTTTTTTCAGCACGAAAAGAAGACGGTCGTGGTTTTATTCGTGGAACACCCTGAAGCATCTTCAGATGTTTAGAGCCTGTAGAGACTTTGATTTGCCCTTGTTTTCAACTAGGTAAGAAGACACACAGGTTCTCCACATTCTCCCGCGCTGCCCTTGGCATCCCCGACCTGTAACGATACCTAATGCAGGAGCTGTGCACACATCAGCCATCTAATTAGAAGTAGTTCCGCTGCTGTCATTCATATCCGCAGGATTGGGGCCTGTCCGTGCATGGGACAGCCAGCAGGCACCTGTGACCGTCCGTGCCACACACCGGATCGTCTCCGGAGTCCACTTATAGCCAGGATTGTACTCGTACACCCATCCTCTTACCCCTGAGCTTCCAGGAAAACCTGCTCCAAGGAGTACTTTTCAGTACTGCCCAAAGGAGTCGGTGACGGGAGACTCTGTGGATCTGTATTATCTGAACAGCACGTGCCCGCTGCTGAGCAATCGTATAAACCCCGGAACAGATTAGGTCAGAGTTTTTTCACACCACGGTCTGCAGGCCCCTTGGGAGATCAGGGATCCTCTCAGAAGTCCATAAAAAGGAAGCGAGATTAACAAAGCTAGTGTCAGTTGGCATTTAAGCTACAGAGGTATGTGCCTCTACTGGATGAATGCTTTTTAGTACTGTCCATTGTAAAAGACCAAAGCAGCACTGGGCTGCTGTCTGTCCCACTTTCCTGAATTCTTTCCAAGAAAACTCAGAACCGGCTTCTAAGGAAACCTTAGAAGTGAATGCGCTCTCATTCTTAAAGAGGAATGATAGAAACTTTCCTGCCTCAAACTCCTTGGATTTGAGGCAATATTTTTGTTTTTCTTTAATTAGTTTTCCTTTGCACATACAGCCAAGTGTAAGTTACATCTTGTATTTTAGAAAACGTTTCTCTTGGAAGGCATGCAAGGCCATACATGTAGGAAGAGAACATGAATGTTTGCAGAATGGTGGATGGTGTTTTAGAAAGTAGCAAATAAAAACACTATCTATTTAGATTTACTATGGAAAGCCCAACAAACGTGAGCCCTCTGTGCTGCAGAAACAGCTGGTCTGGTTTTATGAGGAAGGTAACACAATCAGAACAAAAAGATGCTCTTTTATCTCCACATGAGTTTATCTCTGAGAATCTACTCATATGTTTTAAAAGGAAACGTTGAAAAAATTGAAGGGCTGGTAGCTGGAAGAATAATTTTCAAAAATAATGGAAAACACGAAGGAAAGGTGACATCCTTCAAGAGTACAGCTCTTGATACAGCTGTGTACTAATATAGCTATGGTCAAACAGGCCAGAATATGGTAGAGCATACCAGAGTAAGCCACTGGCATCATTAAGATAAAACAGTGTGGAAAAAAAAAAATAATCTACAAATGATCTAAATAAAGTGATGAGTTGTTCACTGTGGAATCAATCAGCTTTAGCAGCTTAAGACACCGTTCTGGCTCCTGCTTGAGAATACCAGGGGCAGACACCAGAATGGGCTGCATGAGTGGTCCTCACTGGCTTCTCTACAAACTGCATGCCCAGCTGAACCTGCCAGAGCAGGCAGGCTGCCTCCAACGAAACGGAGGAGGATGGTAAAAGCAAGCCAAGTGGGGCAAAGAAAGAAATCTTAATTCTGCATTAAATATCTGACCACAGTCTGACTCTAAACAGGAACCAAAATGCGAGAGATGGTCTCACAGTAGTTTTCTGCTACCTCCACGTTTCAAGGTGATGGGTAAAATTCTGCTGGAGGCGAAGTCAGTAGTTTTGCCACAGACATCAGTGGGGCCAGGATTTCAGTCTTCATCTCTAATAGAAACTTACCCCCTGAGCAAAGCAGGCATTTTGTTATAATAAATAACATCATTGAAGTCTGTGCCTCATTCCATCATCTTTGTATCAGTATTAGCACTCATTCCAGGAACACTCACAGAATAAGTATCAGGCTTGGAGTTAGGCTTTCTACTAACACACAGAACTTCTGGTCCCTTCTCCAAGTTGTTTCATCAGATATAATCACTCCATATTAAATTTTATTTAGATTTTTTGGTCATTTATATAGTTTCTTAATGTCTCCCTCATGACCGTTATTTCTGAGCAAGCGCACAAAGCCAAGGAAAGAATATGTGGCTTTTCAGCACTTTTTTCCCAGTCTTTAGTGGAAATCTGTTACTGCAGAAGTGTCTGATAAAATATTTTTACTTTTTTTCTTTTCTTTTTTTTTTTTTTAAATTTGATAATTCTCCTTTTACACTTGGAATCTTTTTCTCTAATTGTTGCAGAATCTCCACACACAAAGGCAGAGCTGATGCAGCTGAGGGTCTCCCTACTGTTAAACTTAGTACAAGTATCACTTAGAATTCAAAACTGTTCTATTGCTATTTTGGCTCCAGCTTTAAGAAATTCTACTTCCATTTTCCCCTTCTTTATTTGAAGATTAGAAGCTTGAGGGGGAAGGATCCAAACCAGCACTGTCAAGATTTCAGCTTGTACTTAATCTTCCATAGACTTTCAGAGAGCTTTCACTTCTCCTGTGAGAGATGTATGTATTGCAGAGAGATAAGACAGATGCAGTTGGGCCAAATCCTGTTGAGGTCCATTTTGTCTCTAGTTGGTCTACTCCCATGAGCGAGGGGAAAAAAAAAATTTTGACTCATGCATATGTAAATCTATACCACTTACAAATTGCATAAGTGCAATATTTTTAACTCCTGCAGAAATAAAACTTGCTCACACGGCTTACGTGTGGACCATAGAGGAACACAGTTGTCACAGTTCTGCCTAATCCAAATACATCATTTGTAGCAACATGACACTTAACAAAAGTATGTACAAAAGAAAAAAATTAATTGTTGCTTTGGCCTTTTCTTCCTTCTTATCTACAAGCACTGAATTTTGGTGTGGCTGGATTAGGGAGGTCAAAAAGACTAAACTCGGGTAATATGTTATTTCCTTTTACTCTGAAGCTGAGGTTTCCAGCTACCGGGATTGCTTGTGGGAGTGATTTGCAGATTCACAGAGCATACTCTGAAGATATGCTTTCTCCTGTCCTCACAAGCCTCATTCTTCTGGTTTATAGTTCCTTTGTTTTACTGAAATGTGGTTGTGAGAGGTCACTAACTGGGTGTACAAGCCAGTGCCCCAGCAAGTAGAAGCTGTTATATTAAGGGATGAGGATGGAGAGGGATGAAAACAAACCTTTAGAGTTGAAGTTTATATTTAACGTGATATCAGACAGGGTGGTTGCAACAGAGAGACTGGTGTAGTCTCTTTAATGACAAAACCTGAGAAGCAGAGATTATAATATTCATTTTCTGTGTGGGTAGGCAGGGGCATACAAAGGTTAAATCACTTGCACAAGTCACATGTTAAGTCAGCGTTAAAACCAAGAATAGAAACCTAAAGTCATGCCTCTCAGTCCAAGGTTTCTAATGATTAAACTATATCCTCTCCTTTGGCCTGGTCTATAGCACATAACACAGTACAAAGTATACCTCCATGACATTTTGCACATAGATATCTCAAAATATTTTTGCAAGTCAAACCCAATCATTGCGCAGACATACAACTGCTGATGTTGAATATTCATCTGAAGATGAAGAGGGAACAGGTATACCCAACAGGTAAAATTCACTGAATTCCCAAATCTAGAAGTTCAGCTACTGAAATACAGTGTTTCCAAATCATTCTAATTGAAAAGTGGAAGCTGACAGGAAACCAGTAGAACAAGAACCTCAAGGGAATGACTAGAAGCAGGCAGTTAACTTGCAGGTCTGCAAGTTAAGCAGGCTGAAGCTGATGCATCACCTTCAAGGTAAACAACATAATTTTTTACATGATGAGAGAAGTAATTAGCAGCCAAGGTAATGCCCTCAGTACAGGAAGAATGAATTGTGAAAACCTCAGGCAAGTGAGAGTTTAGCAGCCACAGATCAAATCTCAAATTGAAGTATATACACGTGCCTATCTGGCAGCTCATCAAGCAACATTACACTGGCTAATCTAAATGAACTTCAATATTAAATTGTGTTTGTGCAGGCAGAAATCATGTAGTGAAAGAAAAGTGCTGTGACAAGACTCGTAGAGGAGTTCAAAAGAATCTGATTACAGATTTTCTGATTGCAGAGTGCGCCCTGATAACTGGTTGCTAAAAGTGCAGTAGTAGTACCAGTTTATCAGGGAAGTACAACAAAAATCAATTCCTTTTTTTTTTTTTTTTCAGTAACAACCTAGTGCCAAAATGACTTTAAAAAAATGAAGCACCTTCAAGTCTGGATCTTTAGGAGTCAGGAAAAGATTAAACTTTTAAAAAAAAGATGATCAGCTGTTGAAATTGCTCTGAGAAGCTTGTGGTAACATTTCTGGAAAGACCAGAAACCTTGGAAGTGAATTCCCACGTGATCCTTTTGGGTTCCACTCAGTACATTATGGAATTGCCCTCAGAGTTGCTTCTATTTGTGGTCTGTCCTGGGATAGCCTACTTCCAAACGTGATGACTCACAGTTCATTGAGTTTAAAGCAGTTTCCAGACCATGAAACTGAGGTCTGCCACAAGGGCCAAGAGATCATACACCCTCCGTGGCAGAAAACAAACCCAGGACAATCAGACCTGGGTTACAATGCAGAGGAGATAGTCTGTTTGTCCTCGACAGGTATATCCCTCTCCTCGGTTTACCAGTTTATCAGTTCCCACCCTTGATATGCCCCTTAGGGGATGTGTCAATCATTATTTTGACAAAGGGCAAATTTCCTCCCTAAATAGCTAGAGATCCACCGATTTCAGATGCAATTGTCGTGAAAACCACTTCAAATATTAGTAACTTTAGCTCCATAGCATACAGATGTAAGGATACAAGGGTGTAAAGAACCCATCAATTCTAAATAAAGAAAATGCTAATCAAACTAATAGGCAACTCTCGTTTGCTTCAGCTATTTTACTTTACCTGTTATATGTTTTAGAAATAAAGTTATTCAGTGTTTAGGAAATTATTGAGAAAAATAAATGCCTTTATCTTGTGGCAATATTGATCGCTGAGCTTTTCTGTTAAGTTTCACTGCATAAGTAAGCACCAAAAAAACCAGTTTAGAAAGTTTTAATCAGCATAAATGTAATAAAGCTGCCTCATGTACTTCCATTTCACCATTCTATATATAGAAAATATATATATATATGCTATATATGGAGAGAGGTTCAACACTCCCAAACAGGCCTTGGAACAAGAGGCTCAGAACATCCAGGACAAAAAGACCTTTATAGAATAGGGGAAGCTGAGTCTTGCTCTAACCTCCCTCTGACTCTCGCCCCCAAAAAGGGTAGGAGGGGTATTGGGATAAGCAGGGCAGTTTATTCCATATCTCAACGGGCCACATAACCTTGCAGCAGCCCCAGCTGTCTGTCTCTGTATCTGACTGGCATTAATACATACCAAAAACAACGCAGCCCACACTGTTATGCTCCCACTTTGCTGTCAGCTTATCAGAAATACACACACAGTAAAAAATTCACAAACATCAGAAAAAGCCGCAATATTCTTATCATAAGATGTGAGAGAATTATTATCTATTTTGCAAATAAGAGATTGAGACATAATGGCAAAGAGATACAAATGAAAACTGCCCCTGGGAAAGCGAAGAGACTCGATCTCATGATTCAGCCCTAACATATTACAATAGTGTAAACCTCCAGCACAGTCTGAAACACACACATAACACAAAAGGTCAACTGCCCTTAACACTGCATCTGCACATCGGCTGTGTCTAACCCCACATTTCTGCTTCAGACTCTAGGAGAGCAATGAGAGCTACAGGAGGTGGTAGAGCCTTTGCACATAAAGATGTTCAGAGGCAGAACCTCAAGCAGCTGCACAGTACATTTGCAGTGCACAGAATGCAAGCACTCGGGATGTAAACTGTCCTTGAGTCATTTCATGCCATTTAGAACTGCAATTTTGAAGTTACCGGGTTGTTTGGGTTTTTTTAAATGAACAAAGGAGTTTATTGCTTATTTAGAAGTTACAACTTCTTTGCTATTGCTCAAAGCCGAGGCAGCCACAGATATATTTAACTAAGCACACAGCGTGGAATGAAGAAAACTTGGAAATCAAATCATTACTCTGGCTCTTGTGAACTTTGCTTCACTAAGCAAAAAAACCTGCAGCAAACAAAATAGTCTCTGACCTTCCAGAAAAACATTTAAAAAAAAAAAAATCTGATCTGCTTATGTGGGCAGATTTTGGCACAGGGTAAACATCTATGTTTGCTCCTCAAATTGCACAAGTCAGAAAAGAATCTCTCTCTCTTTTATCCAGACCATGCCTTTAAACCATTGCGCATTTATGTTTCTTTGACAATCTGAGGCAGGTTACTTTCTTCACATGGAAGTGCCAATACTGGGGCAAAGCAAACGTGCCAACTGACTGTAATCTGGTATCTACAGGAGGAACGGGCACATCCTGCGGCGAGCACACGTATCCCTGCATCACTGCCAAAACCACAGTTCCAGCCTACTCGGCTTCTCAAATATTCAGCCAACCATATCAGCATCTTTGCCCTGGGCCAAAGCTAAAGGTGAGCCCACAGTGTCTCAGATCTCTTCTGGAGAAGAGCCCAGCTGCTTAAGGGAGCCAGGCAGAGTCTTCAGCCACAGCACAAGGGGAAAAAAGGGTTTACAGAAGATAAGTTCAGGAAAGCCTGAAAGAATGCCAGCCCCATAGCTGATAGCCCTGCGCCAGAGTACAGCTTGTCCTGGCGGATCAATAACATCTGTAATAAAGCACATATTGACTGATAGGCTGGACAGATGCACAGAGGAGCAAAGGGATTTTTCTGCTCCCAACATGCTGGTGCTGGAGTCCAGAGCAATGATTCACTTTAAATCAGTGACAGCAAAAAGGTTCCAAACCTTGGACAACACAATGAGAGACCAAGATCACCGATTGCTTAAGCCCTGTCATTTCATGTGAACAGAACAAGTAAGTCTTGAAAATGTGTACATCTGTCACATACTGTCCCCGGTGAGGGAGCCCCATTACCCAAGTAAGCTGGTTACCCTTCAGCATATAATCAACATTGGCTGGTTAAATGTTTTAAATGCTTTTAAAGTCACCAAAGATACACTAATACCCTGAATTCTATATTTTTCCGTGAAAACATAGCAGTCCAGAAAATCAAGCTGCAATATACACACAAAATCCTTTTCTGCTACATACACACATGAATACTTTGGTTTTGTGAGTATCTCAAAGCCAGGAGATCTCCAAGCCCACCTATGGGAAGAAGACACTGATACTTGTCTTATGTTAAAAATTCCTTCTACATACCTACAGAGTGTAAGCAGCCATTGAAACCAAAAGCACGAGTTGAAAGTCTCTTCTCACTGGGAATGAGTATTTATGCCACTAATTTCCGTGCAGCTAGGATTTTTCCTGAGCCTATGCTTTGTAATTACAGAGAATTCTATATAGCTATTGCCATTCAAACTATATGATATTTTTAAATAAACTTATGTGTCAAACACGACACCTTGTATTCTGAAGACCACCATCTCAACCTCAACATCAAAAAAGGAATTGGTTGACAGGGCCTTTAAAAGCTGCATGCCATTTCTATCATCAGGAGGATTCCTATCAAAGGAATCATATGTTGCAAGGTGTTTGCTACCCCAATCCTGTTTACATGTCATAGCATAAAAATATACACATTTAACCCTGTAAAAATTTAGGCCAGATCTGAAAGCAATAAGCACAAGTGAAGCCAAAACTGCGTTGGGTTACTGAGAGTAGGTTCAAAGGGCTTTGATGTCCAAGGCAAAAGTGCCGTTCAGCAAATTCTTGTTCATTTGTCCAGCTCTAGAATAGTCTCAACTTACTTAGTACCTCCCTGCATGATTGCAACATTCCTTGAAGTTCTACAGCTCTTATTTTTTTGGCACGATCTGAACTGCTTCAGTTTGCATAACGAGGTCATGGCTTCAGTCTCAGCCCAGTGAAGCCAGATGAGACGGTCTGGGGCTACCTATTGGTTAGATGCTTCCACTTTCTCCGAGCTGAATTTCGCAACACCGTGCTGGAGAGCCAAAGGGCCTGCTGGTTCTCATCCCATTTCATGACTCGTATGTGCTCTGTTGCACAATGCTTCAACTTTAATAAAAGAGATGAAGAACACACATCTCTGCCAAAGTTTTGGGCTAAATCATTATATCTCATATCTTTGTACTTACTAATTTTGTTGTGACTATACTACTTTTATTGCTTTAAAAAATTGCAGGAAAAAGCTCTATAATGCTTGACTTTTTTTTTTTAAACAATACTAATATTTTAAGTCTGAGACTCGCATAAGACTTTTGATGGATGTGCTACAGGCATAGGACACCAACTAAAATATCTTAACTTTTTTGTATTTTTAACCTCTATTAATAATACCAGCACGTTCAGCTCACACTTCCCTATAGAGAAATCATTTTGTTCCACATACAGGAAAAACTCCTGTATATGTAGGCCACAGCTTGCAAAATTAACAAATAATACATTTTCTAAGAGATGAAGTTCCTAAGTATGTTACAATGTTTGATGGTGACAACAAACCACATGAATTTCCTCAAAAAAAAAAAAAAACTTTTGCAAGAAACAAGTTGCAATTTTTTTCCCTTGCACTAAGGTTACGTCACTGTTATCTCTTGGGTACAGATGACACTAATAACCATGTGCCTGAACTCCAGCTAAATTATCAGCTTCCTTTAAATAGTTTGAGGGAAGAAAAACAGCAAGAATGCTGTATAGGAAAGTAGGAAGGCTTGGTCTTGAGCCTCATTTTGAAAATTCTTTCAGTTTAGCCTCTGAATTTTGTTCTACTGGTTTTCACATACAAAATTTTATCGTTTGTGCATGCAGACTCAGTAGCTGCATGTGTAGCTACCTAAACTGCACACAATGTGGGCATAGGACCTGCACACACTAAAGCTGTGCCTAGAGAAGTTCCAGCTATTCGCTCAAGCATTTTAAATGATCTCCACCCTTCAGGAGACCACTCAGTTGTTGAAGGCACTTATTTTGACCCTGAAGTCACTGGTCCTCCTGAGTAGCATTATGTTTTCCAATGACATTACACAGAAGTGTGCATACATACCCAAATGTTTGTAAGTCAAGTTCTGAAGAGAACATCTTAATCCTTTGGCTCCCATAAAATATGTCCCACTTAAAAAATTGTCTCGTATAGTTGCTATAAATTTCAGGTTGTAGAATGCCCTGCACCCTGAATTAACTGCTGCTACTTCCATCGAATGTCACTACAAATACCCTCTAGAGCTATAGGAGTATCTGCTCATAACACAGTGTCCTGTCCACCAGGACTCAGCTAAACATTCAGGTCCTATTCAGGATCAGAAATTCACAGCCAAATACAGGTAGTACCAAGACCATCTACAATTTTTGCAGCCGAATGTAATGACTTCATTTTAATAAGTAAACATGATGAGCTCCACAAACGACTGCTGAGGCATTAGAGATCATTAGTCCCACCGAGAAAGCACTAACATCCTGCAGTATCAAATTGTTTATCACTAATTTACAGAGAGTGAATCCACAAATACATTTCTATCACTTTGTAGTTGCTTAATTAATTACATATATTAAGCAAATTAAACTGAAGGATGCAGCGAGTACTCCCAGGCAACCAATAGCTATGTCACCAGCAATTTGCTTCTCTTCCATTCAGAGAAGTCCTCCCAATTTCTTTTTTCTTTTAATGGCAAAGATGATCATAAAAGGATGAAAGCTGTGCTCATACTAACACGGCAGAAAATAGAGAGAGACTTTTATTGCATCGAGATTAGTGAGATAACTCCAAGAGAAGAACTTCACAAACATGTGCATGAGTGAGCAAGCTACCCAAACTTTGTGGAATCTTCAGATCACAATCAGAACAACCCAGTGCAGCTTTTTATTATGATAAGACCAGAAGAAGCCCACAGATAGCGATAAAGCACATAGGTTTCCACAAATTCATTCTGCACTTCATATGTGGAGTCTTCTAGAAAAAGTATAATTTATGACAACTAACATTTAAATAGTTTTGTTGCTTTAATATATCAGATTAACATTAATGACCATAATATTTACTGAATTGTTTTCTTTATATAAAGTGTTGTTAGAGGCAATTGTGAGCTCAAAATTAATAACCTTTTGGATAAAGCTGTTCTGCTAATTGATTTTCCTCTTGTATAAATGAATGCAAAAGAAAAATCAACACTCATCTCTCAAGTGGTTAAAAGAATAGAACATTATTTTGCTTGAAAACAAAGCAAAACCACCACCAACAACAACAAATTTTGTCCAGTATTTTCAATACCATAGAGGCTACTATGAAAGAAGTTAACTGGTATTTTCTGATAATAATTTCTGATATTTGTGAAGCTCTATTTGGATTTTGAGAAAGAAGATTATTGCCATTCATTTTTCCTGTACTGTAAGAGTACTGGACATTTGAGCATCATGTCTTCCTCTCACACAAAAAACCCCACCACCTACCCCTAACACACTCCAGCACCCCAAAACCAAACCAAAAAACAACCAAAAAAACCCCCACCCAAACCAGAAGGGAATGTACTTAAAGGGCAATTCCACGGCTATTTTGTGGTAAATGTTAAACCACAAACTGTCCCCTAGTGGATGTGCAGAACATATGATCCAGAGGTTGGAATGTCCCCATTTCCTGACACTTTACCCCTTTTTTCATCTATGTAAGAACTTCTGACTGATGCATTTCCTGTTTTAGGTGCCAGACTTAGGAATGACTAATTCATCTGTGTTACAGTAACATCTAGTGTTACAGTAGCAGTTCTGAAAGTAAAAAGGCATAAAATTGAGGGTTAATGCATCTCCCCATCTTTTTTTACCCCAATTTTGGGACATAATTTTTACAGTCATCTTGGAATACTTGAAAATGTTAAATTTGCTCCACGGTACAAGGTCAAAGCAATTATTCCATACTACTTGATACCAGCCTTCATACTTTGAATTAAAGGTCAAATCACTCAAGCAACTTAAATTTTATGCAACTGAAAGGAAAGTGGAACAGAAGTCGATGAACAGAACACCTGATGTCTTTCACTCCAGGTTCTTCATACCCTTTTAGTGGTTTTACTTTAATGTCCAAATCTATGCCATGATTACACTAAAACTTTCTTGAATGAACAAGAAGTCCTCTGATAAGCAGCAAAACCAGTAGATGAACAAGGGAAATTCACTGTTACAGACCACAGCAATAACATTTTCAGGAGAAAAATCGCTCATTAGCAATACCAAGCTCCAGCTGTCTAAGAAAACAATCCACAATGTAGTTTCTTACTTCAAAGTAGGAGCTGGAAATTTTCCTGGAAAACGCACTAGCTTGAACCTAAAGTCTGATGAGCCATCTCTTCCTACAAATAGGTAACTAAAGCATAACAGCATTTTGCTAATGTATTTATAATCTATAGGGTCAAAGCAAATAGTACTTTTCAAAGTATCTCTTCACCAGAAGTCACAGGCTAGATCTGCCAGCTGAAACACGAATTTTATGTTCCCTCAAAGGTTACTCTGCTTCTGTCAATATAGTCTCCTCATCAAAATTCTTCCCTTAATTGAGTAGAACCTGTTTGTGTCTTTTTTTTTTTTTATCATTTTAATGCTTCTTATTTCCTCTTCTCCTGTTCCTAATGGATATTCTTTATGTTGTTTCCATCCCTGACAGCTGTTACTCCAACAGCTGCAACAGCAACAAGAGACACATGGCCCTTGGACCCTGTTGGCCAAGCAAAGCCATCACACTGGTGGTCCCCCAGTTAGTAAACACAGCATAGTTAGTTGAGTAAGAGCATCCTCTTTCTGAAGCAAATTTTGTGCCAGGAAGCCTTTCTGCTTTTCACAGTGGGCGAATATCCTGTGACTGAATGAGATTTGGACCTCTCCAGCCAGCTCGGTGTTATAAACACGTCACAGTCTGAAAACAGCTGTCTAGACATTCATCAAGCTGTTGGGTTTCAGCCCTCCATATTTAGTCTTCGTGTGTGTAGGCTTGCTTGGATTGAAGAGGCTTAAGTATTCTCTCTTTCTTAGGCATCTTTGGTACATTTCCAGAGCACTCACTAGCTCTCTTTCATGAGAATTCCTAGTCCAACTGCTGTTCTGAATCAACTAACCTTCCTCAAAACAGGCCTTTTTCTGCATCTGTGCCTCAGGACACTCCAATTTTCAGCTCACTTCTTCAGGAGGCACATGGCCACTGAAAGCAACCTGATCCTTAACTCCACGTGCAACATAATACCTGCAAATCTCATTTTAGGAAGCACAAACTGTTTGTAGATTTAGCTTTTAAAAATGTTTTACATACTAAATACACCCATGTACATACCTACCTTATTCTCTAAATAGTCTTAAAGGTGTCCAAGACTAAAATTAACATCCTCTAAGAAGTATACAGTTATCCCTGTTCCACACAGAGCTGCTTCTCTGAAACAAAAGGCCGCCAACCATCAGCTTTTCCTCACTTCTCAGTTAGCTGTCTCTTTTTCTCCATTCCATATCCTCCATTCTCCAAATATTGTTAGCAAAAAACCTGTAAATCCAGATTTTCTTTCATGGTATTACACAGATTAGATTTAAAGTTCCTTTAAAGTAACAGTTCACCTGGCAGAATGGTTAAGGTTATATTCTGATCACTACTTCTAGTGTGTTCATTAAACTGTACTCCTAATTTAAATGTCACCGAGTTGTAATAGTCCAACCTAATACTAGTAGTCAATGCAAAGACAGTCAAGTCCTTTCTTCTTCCCCTCCCAGGGAAGGCCATACACTGATCTCAATTAACAAAGCTACACAGGAAAAAAGCAGTCACATAAGACTTGCGGAACACTTCACAGAAGTCCTGCAGATGTGGCCTTATCCATTGCATCACAAAGCTGACATTTCTCCAAGGACATTTCGTCAATTATTTTATACCTTGTAATAATTAAAGAGAATTTGGAAAGTGAATGGAATTTACCAATTTATCAGTAAATACTGAGGTTTATACTTTAGGACTACCTCCATAGTAAAAAAGCAATCTGCAGAATCTGACAGATAGCAGCAGGAATAATTTTTGATTAATTTGATTGGCTTTGCTAACAAACACTCGGAGAAAAATCAGAATGGCAATTGTTTTTCTAAAAGCATCCATGCCATGGTTTGAGCTGTGGCAGGAGTTACATTATCTGTATTGTTGCACTAGAAGGAAACCCACCGTGTAAAAGCAAACAGCACAAGATTTTAAACAGGAAGGCTTTCCTCTGGAGTTCTGCGATGCCAACGAGTGAAATTCAGGTTTACAAGTACAGTTCAATTGAAGTCACCATCATTAAGAAATAGCTCTCCTGCACTTCAGCAATGTGATGTCTCAATTCAGATTAGAGTCCCTTGCATTTATTTTAGTGATGGAAATAAGATCTACTACTCTTTTAATTCAGCAAAGATGACCTATGAAAGAACTGGATTCTGTTTCACTCTGGTAACTATCCATAAAATTCCCTACTAAACGTCTGTCACAGACATTGGATAACATCAGGATTAAACAGATGCTAAATATTAAGCATATTCTTTAAAGAATAGGACACAAAATTAATATGCTGAACAACTTGTATTTGTCTGTAGGCTTTAATAATGATGGTAAAGTCTAAACTGAGCTTGTAGGCTGTTATTTATTAAAATGCTATTCTGTTGAAAACAGCACCAAAATGCTAATATTTAAGCCTATTTTTAGGACTCCCGTCTCACTTTAAATACTTTTTTTGGAGGTTGATGAAAATACAGCATAATTGTGGCTACGTTTTCATTAGCAAGTTGTAGAGCACAATAAGAGCAAGTCTGAAGAGCAAAATAGGTGTTGCTGAAAATCAAAACCCTGTGCTACAGCTGTTTGTGGAGGGAAGTGGAAATGCATTACACTAGCTCTACCCCAGTATCCTGTACTGAATGACCAGTAGCAGCTAAAGCACTTTAAATACGCTCCTGTTAGCCTGCTTTTTGTTTTAGTTGAACCTAAGAGGAACTAATTTTGTGTTCTCCAAAACAATTTGACAACACAAAACAATGTGAGGCAAGGAAGGAGGATGGGAAGATTCGTGTCACCAGGACATCCCCTCTCTGAACTAACAGATTAACATGTATGCACCCTGTGATGATCAGCAGAAATACTTGAGGCAGAAATCATTTAATATGGAAGAAAAGGATAGAAAAACAGCATGTTTTCCATCAGAGTTCTATTCTTAAAAGCATCCCCTGATTTAATAACCTAGTACCTTTTCAGGAACATTATAAAGCCTGCTGACTTTGGAGTAACCATTTAGGAAGGGCAAAAAGGTTACAGCCAAGATGTTTGTTCAGTATTAAAGTACCTGAAGGAAACTTATATAGGACTGTGGCAGGAAAAGGAAAATTAGAAGAAAAAGTTGCACTGCTCAGACATTTTTTCTTTGAAAGAAAAGCAATTGTCTGTAGCAATAAGGACACAGATGTTTTCAGATAGAGTAATAAAATACAGATGCTGGAGACTAAGTGAACTTCATATCTGTATATGGGTCTAGATTATCTCAAGAAGAACAAGAATCAGATTCTGCTGATCATTTCACGTGTGCACCATCACTGAAGCATCAAGGGGTTCTCCAAGTGGTAAACTCATTCATCATTACGTCTAAAAATGGGACATCTGGTAAGCCTGACCACTCAACCTTCATCCCCGCTAAACTTAAAGGATATAACAAGTCAGTGTAATTAAACAGGAATTCTGACATACTGAACCATTGCCATTTTTTCTCTGTAAATTGAACACAGACCCATGGCCCAGGAGTTCAGATTTCTGTAGTCTGAGGCCGAGTTCTGCAACACATAGAGGTATGACTTTGGCTTAACTTTGGGTAAAATTATTTTTGAGCTGAGAGAGAATATGCAAGCTAAAACAACGCAAGATAAGGAGCAGTAAAAGAAGTAAAAAGGCAGACTAAAGTAAATTTTTGAGTTGGAAGCAGTAAATCAAGGACTCGAGAGATGAATACTGCCATGAAAAGGTATAAAACCCCAAAGAAGTAAGAGTCAAAAGTCATCAAGACCATGGAACAGTTGGCTTCTGCTGCTTCTTGGAGCAAATGCTTCTCCACCTGACTGACCAGCAGAGACTCATCAGATGTTTGCACCATAAGAGTGGTGCCTGCATTTCCGGTTGGCCTGATGGAATGTTGTTCCTCTCAATGTGCTAACCAACAAATAATTACTGGCTACATATTCATTGTGTACTTGCAAGTCTCTATACATAGGAAAGATATTGATACTATCAATTTTGATACCTATTTTGATACCAATAGGCATTTCTGCTTATTGATTTCAAAACCTTGATACTGACAGGCACTGATACCTATAGACATCATTACCTTTTGATATCAATAGGCATCAATACCTGCCAATATATTTTTAATGCTGATTTAAGTATCTATCAAAAAATATTGATGCTACCAATAAGTATAGTTATCCGTACCTCTTGATTTTGAAACCAAATCTCAGTATTGGTAGGCACCAAAACTTATTTCAATACCAATTTTGATAACAAGATGCATTGAAAAAGTATGGTACCGATTGGAAGGAATCGATACGTAATAATATCAATGTCTATCAATACCAATCCAGTATCGGTAGGCATCAATACCTTTCAGTATCAACAGGCATATATAAAAATCAATATTGAAATTGATAGTTATGTCATTAGATATTGATACTTACTGGTATCAATAGGTATCAAAAGGTAGGCATTGATACCTATCATTTTCTATACTGATTTTACATGAATAGGCATCAATAGGTATCGTTTTTAACAGCTACTGATTTCAATAGTCACCTATACATATTGATTTTGATATCAATAAGCATCTATACCTATTGATATTTATACCTTTCAGTAGCAGTAGTCCTTCATACCTATCATTGTTAATACCTACTGAGAGCTAGGCATTGGTAGACTGGTTTAGATAACCATTGATACCTATCAATATGATAACTTTTGAGAGATACTTATTGTTATGGTAATCATCAACAGACATCAATACCAATTGATAGGCACAGATAACTATGAATTTTGATACCAATTTATTTTTATACCTGTCAATACCAATTAATTTCAATACCTGGTCTATTAAGAGGCATCAGTTCATATGGAGGTTTACGTTCTCACCAAAGAACCATATGAACTTTTGGTATATAGGTTATAGGTGATGTTATTTGGTATGGAGCTTGTTCACTTCTGCTATATATCCCAGAGCAAAATACTGAAACCAAAGCATATTATACCATAAGATATCTCATACTCACTATCAGGTGTGTAAAATCCTGCGTTGCAAGGGTCAGTGAGCATGTGCAAAGTCACAGGCGCAGATGCAGGGGTCATTTTTTAATAACTGGTTCTTGATAGTTAGGCAGAAGACAAAACTATTATAATCTTGTTATTTCATTATTTCCAGGAATTCTGAGTATTTACATGTTGCTCAAATTAATTTGCTTTTTTTGGAAGTGAGTTCTCTTTAAAACAGGTAAATTTCCCTTAACGTCTCTCCAGATAGCTCAGTTTCAGCCTCTAGAGGTGCAATTCCTTCTTTCAGGTTTTGCATCATCATTACTTCTATTTAGGTTTCTCTCTACAGTACTGACATGCCTACAGTTTTATTTCTGAAGGCTGACAACACAGCCAGCCAGATCAGCTTTTTTACTTTCAGCTGCAAACATCATTTCTCAGTCCCACACACATACCTCCAAACCCAGCAGGGCGAGACAGACACACTCCCACAGAGCTGCCTAAGAAGCTACAGTGCCACGTGGAAAGACAATTGGATTTACTGGCATTGTTTCTTATTTTTAATATCTTGTCAACTCTAGATTTTGGGTTTAAATTTGCTTATGTGACTAAAAGAAAACTGATAGCTACAAAAGGTATCGCTTGCTCGTGTTATCCTAACATGGAGCAGCGTTGCAACCAGAGTATCAGCATATGTGGTGTCACTGGCACCTCCTGAAGAGGCAAGTTTTCAAAGTTCACCTCTTGCCTGCTGGAGAAAGCTAAAGTCCCCAGGCTAATGCCTTGCTGGTGGTAAATGTCACCATGGTATCGCGTTACCACAACTAGTTTAAAGAAGTCTGACATTTAAAAGATAGCAACTTAGGAATTGCCTCCCAACTACAGCACTGATGAAGGAGTAAGGAAAAACCACTATCGAGCAATTCAGACAACCTTCCTTCAGCACTTTGTGTTTTTTCCAAGGGTATTTCCCATGCAAATAGTGACTCTGCCCAAATCCGTTACTTTAAAAACATTTACAAGATCCCAACCTCAAGGAGCACAGCTGATGGCCAATAGTGAATCGAGTACATCAGGATGGATATAATACACGATAGCAACACTTGCCACAACAAACCGGAGAATGAAAAATAAGACTGGTCTCCACCCTTAAGTAATGTTTATCAATATAAACGGTATCTCAATATCTGTGCAGTTGCTTAATGAATAAAGCAATCACCAAGTGCGATGGAGGTTTTTAATAAAAGCTGGCATAGTTTTCACAAGTTATAATAGATCCCTTCCTGAGTAATTTAGTGACAGAAACAGGGCGATGCCCTTTGCAAACAAACTGAGTTAAAGGCCTGAGGGCAAGCATCTTAGCTTTTACATGCTTATTTCACATCAGGAAGTAACTTGTCCCAAAGCGAGAGGTTTAGCAGATCTGTGAGGCTGGTGCTGGAACGCCTCCTATCTCCATCGCGTGCGGTTACTGTGGATCAGAGCCTGGCCCACGGCCAAAACATCTTCAAAAAACTATTCAAAACTTTCTGAAGGGAAGTTATCCTTCAGCACTTCACAACATAAACAGTGCTCCAAGAAGCACTGCACTGTCTTCCCACTTCCTACAAATGTTTCAGCACCACGTTAACATCACTTATGAATGGAGCGATACAAAGAAGAGAGAGGACCATTTGCGGCGTTTGGGTGTCCATTTCCACCATGGGACATGCTGCAGACCCGTTGTGATACTGGACTCTTGTACTAGATCTGTCTGGGATGAACTTTCTTCATAGCAGCACGTAGAGTGCCACGCTTCAGATTTGCGACCAAACCAGTGCTGATAACACAGCAATGTTTTGGCTGTGGCTGAAGAGTGCTTGCGCAGTGTCAAGGCCACCTTTTTTTCTCCTAGAAAGTAGGCTGGGGGTAGGCAAGAAACTGTGAGGGTGCACAGCCAGGACAGGTGACACTAATAGTCCAAATGGATATTCCATGACATATAATGTCACATTCAGGAATAAAAACTGGGAAGATTTGTCTTCCAAGGTAGCTATTGCTGAGAAGCTGGCTGGGCATCAGTGTGATGATAGGAAGAGGTGAAGGATTGCATTCGCATCATTTGTGGGTTTTGCCCCTCCTTTTCCATCATTTGTCTTTATGATTATTTTATTTATTTATTTTGCTTTTGATTATTCTTTCCCTTGTCCCACTGAAGGGGAAAACAAGTGAGCTACTGTGTAGGTGCTTAGCTGCTGGCTGGGGTAAACCCACAACAGTCAAAGCCATACCCCTCTACCATCAAGCTATTAAGAGAAAGGGCAGGTGAAGGAAAGCTTGATAAGAACTGTTAAAGCAGCAGCCTAAGCACAGAGAGAGAAAGTTAATAACAATTAGGGAATCAGATGGCAGAGCCAACTTAGGTGGTAGGGATAACACCCTCTCAGCAAGAAAACCTTTTCTTCCCCCCCTTTTATTGAGACACGAACATCTGTCCCGTCCTGCAGCCCCATTTTTGTAACCTATGCCATAGTGGAAGGAGGTAGAAAATCTCCTGTAATGGATAAGTGATCTCAGGACTGCAGGGGCCTCTTACCAGCATTTCCTGGGAATCTACTCAATTCCCTGCAGACTCATGTCCTAGGGAGCTGTAAAGAATACTGAGAGCTGCCCTCTCTGGCATTCCTGCTGATGCACAAGTCTGCCTGCATCTCCATTCCTCACTGGTAACAGGATGGTACTACATGAACTCAACATCCTGTTTGGAGTAATGGCATGAAAGCACTAAATAGCTGACAATAGCCTTTTCTCTCTTTCCCACCCCAAGAGACTTATAACCAATCCTGTCTGCAAGCTGTTTGCTGAAACCAGGAACAACACCGTTCCCAGCCTCCAAAAACGAGGGGGATGACTCTGTGCTGCACCGTGATTCTGTGGGGACTACAGGAAATCACAGCAGCAGGATTGCATCCTTGTGGCTCCCCTTCAGGGGCCGACCAACAACTTCTGCTTGTTGAGACCTGCAGGGGAGAGAGGGGTTATTTCGATCAACCAGCACCTCAGCTGGTGACTGCTTTGTATTTCAGACAAACAGAAGTCTCCAAATGGCATTTGTGGGTCAGGGACAGGCTTCAGAAAGTTACTGCCCAGTGAGCAGGCTGATCCACGGCAGGTAGTGTGAGAAAGGGGCTGCACTGCAGGTTCTCAGCACAGAAGCCTGGGAGAGCTGCACTTTTGCAGCATGTGTTAAACACACCTCCCTGATGCTGGGGCTGAGCTAGACACTCACGCAGAGTTGAGACTGGAGAGCTAATTTCTGCAATACCTGTTCCATGAAGGAATTTTTCCACAGCTGATGGCTCTGGAGGAAGTGTTTTAAAGGTACAATGTCCTCAGTCAGCCCAGCAGTGTGCATAGTCACAACTCCCCTCAACCTCTGAGCGAGACACAGAAAAAGCAGCACACTTTGTAGAGCTGGATTCCAGAGCACTGGGACAAGGGGTTGGTGATGTCAGGGCTGGCTGGAAATGGATAGAGATATTTCTTGACCTAACCCTGCAAGAGCCTTCTGCAGAGAACAGGAATCTTGGAGGAAGCGCCAGAATCCTCTGGATTCTCCTACATGATGCTTCTGTCACAGGGGCTGCTGGAGTCTAGATGTGACACCAGTTGCTGGCATGCTCCCAAGCAAAGATCCTTTCAAGCTCCTCATAAAGAGTGGACATCTGCTCTGGTGTTCCCAAGCATGGATGTTGTTCCTGACCTTCCAAGACTCTACCTTCACTTTTTTTAACTGGTTGAATCCCTCTTTGCTTGCCACTCTCCTCTATCAGCAGCCATCATGAGATGAATGACTCCAGGTAGGCAGCAGGATTATTTGATGGCACTAAAATCCTTGCACAAGACTATCAGTTTCTTTGGGCCCTAAATTGCAAGTCTCTGAATTTTAAAAGGTAAACCAGGTAACTTGTCAGGTGGTGATGAGCAAAGTAGAACAGGCTTTCTACAAAGTGGAAACAAAAAGAAATAGGAATTCATCAAGAGAAGACAGCAAGAGAAAGATGGGCAGTTATGGGAGGAAAAGGATTTCAAATCTGAATAGGTACAGAGGAACAAGGAAGGAGCACCAGAACTGCAAGAAGCAGCAGAGGGCTGGCAGCCAGCAGCAAACAGGAAAGTGTCCATGGCATTTAGTCCCTTATGGAGTGCCAGAACAACCCAAGTGCTGAGAGAGCTGTCACTGTTTGAGATCCCTATCTTGACTGTTGTGTATTGAGTCTTCCCAGATGACCTCATGATGGCACAACCCAAACTGGGGATCAAGCCTAACAAACTCCAACAAACGCTGGAGTGTATTTGGACCTGAACTTCCAGTTTTGTTTCCTCCTAGAAGGATCTAGTTTTCACATAATTAGGGGGGGGAAGTGGTTGTTGTGGGGTTTTTTTTTGTAAGTTATAATGTTTAATACTACAGACTCAGTATGTGGTAAATCAGGACAATCAAGGGCTTCACTTCAAAGTTATACTAATTTAAAATTCAGCTGCTAACATAGACACAGCCTTAGTCTTCCCATTACTGCTCTAAATCTTGACTAGATATTTTCTCTCTTCTCTTTTTATTTACAAACTGGTAATTATTTTCCTGTACTTATATCTGAAGAACCCGCTATCTGACATTTACAAACCTTCTTGTCCACCACTAAGTGAACTGTACCCACTGCCTAGTTAACAAACATCTCTCCTCCCCCAGTCTAACCTCATATCTAAGGATTAAATAGACAGAGGATCTAATGTCAAAATTATGGTTTCTGGTTGAAAAACATCTAAAGACTGAAAAATAGGGATTAGGCTTGCTTTATACTGGTGGCTGGATAAATATGGTATCCACTCCACTGACTTCCCATGCTTTCAGAATAAAAAAAAGAAGTAAAAATTTTTTACTGTAAGAATTACAGGGGCTTGGATCACAGCACTTGACTTGTTTGGGAGAGCCGGGTGGTGCGTGTTAGTTTTTCACCTTGCTCTTAGAGTCAGGGCTGAGGGATACATATTAGGCAGTGTAACTAACCTTGTAAAATCATTGCCTGTGGTATATGTATTTTAGACACACATTGAGACTACTGCACTTTTTGGGGCAAAAAAAGAGGTCTTCAAGTTTTGTTACAAAAAATAAAAATCAATCACCGTAAATCCTAAGGACTGAGAAGTGTAACCTACATCCTCAGTTTTGTGGTGTTACAGTAGGAAGGGTCACATGCAATGTCACGCCTCACATGCATTTACATAAGTGCTCTGAAGCTTTCCAAGGGCACAGGGTTCTAGAAAAAGAGCAAAGAGGTGGCATCCCCAAAGAATTTCCCTGCCAAGTACAAATCTCCCCAAAATCAAGTTACTGGCCACACGTCTTGTGCATGGTTCAGCTGAGAAAGCCTTTAATTGCAAAGCACTGCTGATCTCCTTGTGGATTTAGGAGCCTCTGAAAAATGACAACAGCAAGCTGCAATTCAGCAGCTAATAAGAACACATGAAAATTATTTCTCTGAATAGAGCTGAAAAGCTCACATAAATTTCAGTGTCCTTAAGACACTGTAACTGCACCCGAGGTCGTTTCCAACTGATGTTGGTCCCACAGGGAATTTCTTTAACTACTGTTTACTAGGCTGCAGTCATTCCTACTTTTTAAGTCAATAAATCATCATATTCATGCAGTCAACTAGAAGTAGATGTGGCCTGGTAGCCCAGTCTCCTCATCATGCTGGGATCTAACATAATTTAGATAACCAGCACAGAACAGGCCAAAACATGCTAACTGAGTCTTCCCTCATTATTTTGTCTGAAATTTAGGCACGTGTTCACTCAAATCCAGAAAATGAATTTTTATAGAGTCTGCTCTAGCTGCAATTACATTCAATCCAGTACTTTCAAAGTTCTGTTGAAAACCTAGGAGAGATTGACAGAAGTCTAATACATTTTTCCAACAGCTCACCTTAAATAATACATTTTCTCCACTAATCTAAGCAAGTCCCAAGAATCTTGGGGGAAGATTAGAAAATCAATGAAATTAACGTCTTGGCTCTTCTGGACTTTCCATCTGCTCACTACTTCTAACTTAGGATCTATACCTTATCTTTGCAAACACTTTACTTCCAGCATTGCTTGGGACTTTACTATTACTATTGTACTTGCCTATTCATCTGCATCATGTTCCTCATCTGTTTGTCTTTCTAGTTGAATAACTCCTTTAAAGGGAAAGTTTAGATTTGCAATTGATATTTATGAAGACTCTATCTGGCAGAACGCAGTTTATATCTTAAGATACTGTACTTCTATTAATCTCCCTCTGTAAAAATGTTTAGGTCACCACATAGGAAAAGATATGATTCTGTAAGAGATACTACATACATACACGCTAAGACAAGCCCATATCATTTATAAACAACAGAACTGTGGGTTTTTCTTCCTGTGATGAGTTTACCATAAATGCACTACTTAAAGATAAAGTCTGGATTATTTTGCAGCCTCCCAACTTTTGGTGTGAAGTGCCACATTGTCACATCTTTTGCAAGTCTTTCTTAAGCAATAGGCTTTGTCAGACAAACTTGAAATTTAAAAAAAAAAAAAAGGAAGTAAAAAAAAAAAACCTACAAGGCATTTCTAGCTTTTGAAACACTGTCTCTATTTCATATTAGAGTTACTTCAAATACTGTGAGCCATCTGGAACATTATGGTTCTGTCTTGACTGCCAGAAATGGGTTTCTTTTGTTTATTCACTAGCAGAGACAGTTCCTAGTTTACAGAGAGTCTTTAGTCTTATCACAAAACAAACCAGATAGTCAGCCATGAGCAAATGAGTACAGTGAACCCTGTCCTTAAATACCCCACAGAAACAGCCTGCTTCCCTTGGGATTTCACAATAGGTAGCTCATCTACCACAGGTAGGCAAAGCCTGAAATCACATAATTACTGGCATTGCAATTGGATTTTTCTTCATTTTATTTTTCTGCAAAGGCAAATCCCAGTACTTGAGAACTTGTCATTTCTAATGAATTTTCTGGAGAAACTCTAGACCCTATGTAGAGGGAAAAGGATATCTTAATGCTTAATGTACTTCAGCATAAAAATGTGTGATGCAACTAAGGTTTTTTGTCTTACTTCTCAAGAATGCATCTAAAAGTATGTGCTAATATAATAGTATATGATGCAAATACCATTGTGTACGTGGTATGGGTGTAACATCTTTGTTACCGAATTTTAAAGCAAATAAAAGAGCCCCAAACCCCCACAACTTGTAGATTACCACTTCTTTCATTATTAGAAAGGAAGCATAGAAGAAAATTCTCTTTAACAAAGAGAAAAACCCGAACACACCACCTCAAAACTATTCACCAAAGAAACAGAAACCCACAATGGAGACAGAACCTTTTTGGTACCTATAGCCAGACACAAAATGGAGCTGCCTCGTTTTACAAAGCGAGCTGATGTCTGTTTGACTAAGGCAGCCAGGCCTGCCCCAACGCGTTACGCTCATAACGTAACCTGCGGCGAACAGCATCCTCAAGGCCAGATCTGATAACTACCAGAGCCCAGAGCAAATCTGTCTCAGCCCTAGAAAAGAAATCAGGTCTTTTTAAAGCAGATGTATGTTCTTATCATTGTTTGCTTGTAAAGCAATAAAATAACTTACGCTTGCCTAATCCATCTCAACTGTGAAGAGTGAATACATTTGCTTTAGACATGTTCTTTATTGTTAAGCTACCTTAGTGCCTCTCTATCTCTCTCCTCCCTCCTCCTTATTGAAGGATAAGAACATTGCTTTATTTTCACCCTGTGTGGAAGCTTCTGCTGGGAAAGGTGGGAGAAAAAGACTAAACAAAGCCAAAAATCAAACCAACTTCTTTTTCCTTTTGCCTTCACTCCTGTCCAGTAATAGCCACACAATAAATCCTCATGAATTTATTTCCTTTTCTCTTTAATCCTCACAACTCTGTACACAGAAATTACATAAATTACTATATCTAAAAATTTGTGATGTTCTATTGAATTTTAAACTTACATCTGCAGGACAGGAAAAAAAGCAGCCACTGGATTGGAGCAGAAATCCATAAAGAGGTTAACAGCTACAACCTAATCAGCTTTTTCTCTGCCATTAGATTACCAGAGGTTACACCTTGCAGCCCTTAGCTACAGCTTCTCCCTTCCAGATGCACCACTAGGTGTCCAATTCAAAAGCCACCTACAAAGTGAGACAGCAGCAGCAGCATCCCATTTCTTGTCAAATGCATCTTTGATCCTTTTTTTTTTTTGACATGTTCTGGCAATGGCATTCAAGGAGCTTATTTTTTCCAATTAAAGTATTTGAGAAATTTGCCTTGAAGTATTTGAGAAAAACATACAACTACAAAAAACAAACCAACAAACAACAGCTTCTTTGTACCAGACTGCCAGCAGCTGAGCACTAGGGCAGGAATGCCGCTAAAAGGCGGCAGATGTGTGCTCTCTGCTGTAGCCCCCCCAGTTTGGGAACTTGCACCCCCACCCCCTACAAACTAGTTCTAGTTTATTGACTTTCAGGGCACACTGAATTTGCTTTGTTTTCCCTAGCTGTGAGAAGACTGGGATATCTTCTCACATTTGTTTTCCCTAGCTGTGAGAAGACTGGGATGACCCTGGTGAGAGATCATAAAATTGGCTCCATTCTCACAACAGTAGTGATTTGTATGTTAATAATAGGAAAACTGAGGGAGAGGAGTCTCCAGAGAAGTCTGGGCGTAAAGCTGTTCCCAAAGTGTGTCAGAAACAAAGACAGGCACTTAATTTACAAACAGTTAGTTAGAAAGAAAAAAATCCATGTTGGTGCCTCAATAAAAAAGTTCTCTTATTTTAGAGGTGCAGAGCACACACAAGCTCACACTAGCTCTGCAGTCATTTATACAGAATGTAACATTTTGCTCAGCTTTTTGGATTTGACCAGGCAGGAAGATAAAATGATAGCAACCATTAAAGTAATTTAGTATATGTGCTTAATTTAAGAGCAGCATAGGTCTGCATTTGCCTAGACAAAGTTTTCCAGTGCTCTAGTGTCTCACAACCAGAACATTCCTTCAGCCGCATGAGGTTTTAAATGTGGCAACGTGACTTAGTTTCATTATTTCAGTCAAATTAAAGATGTTTTGTCCATTATAAGCTGAACATGGATGAAATATACTGTAGGTGGGGGAGAGAAGAAGATGAAGCAAGACATTCCATTTAAAAATCACTTCTCTGAATATCTACCTGAACATGAAAAATTCTGAATGATGTTTCCACTCAGTGAAAACTTACAGAATCATAAATCATCTAGGTTGGAAAGTACCTTTAAGATCATCTAGTCCAACCATCAACCTAAATCTGACAAAAACAAAAAAAACCCACATCACTAAACCATGTCTAGAACTAACACTTGCTAATTTTCCAGCTGTAAGTGGGCAGAACCCTAATAATTTTTGGGAGAAACAAAAGTAGAATGGAAAGAATTAGCAACTGTACCATTACCGAAGGAGTACATAAAATCCAGGTAGTGACAAACACAGGAGAGGGATTTCAGCAGTTCCCACTGGAATGGAGGTGCTGGCAGAGGCATTATGGCAGGCAACCTAACACACAGCTTAGAATCTGGGCAATCTAATACACAAGATCACTCCGCCTTTGTGAATGGGGAAAAAAAAAAACCCAGCATAAAATAAGATTTTAATAGCAACAGTATTGAGATAAGAACCTGCAGGAAGTGAAAGTGCAATGAAGGAAAGGAATATGATTAACAGTGAAAAAAATTTTGTTTTGGAAAACAAAGATTTTCAGAAGCTAAATTGTATACATTAATATTTTTTTCCACAGTTCTTGGGACTTATTATTTTAAATATGCTTATTAGCTGGTATGTAGTTGAAAAAAATCATGCACATATTATGCTCTAGAGAAAGAACAGAATTAGAGGTAATTGCTGCAAACTTTCATCACAGATGAAGGTACAATAAAGACCTTCCCTCAAGGAGGCACATCAATAGGAGCTCAGGATAAAAGATGTGGTAAGACAGCAAAGACAGACACTTGTCTGCTGAAAAAATGGCTAGAAAATCTTCAGGGCTAGTTGTACAGCCTTATTTTCCACATTTAAATTAAAAATTGCAGTTGAAAGTCCTTTTTCAGTTAAATCAGAATATAAAAATATGTCATGTAACAATACAGTTCCTCTAGTGGTTTTCTGCTTAGATCTGAATGCAGATTATCTCTCCTGGGTTATTACCAAACAGAAAGCAACTGTATCATTGGAGAGGAACAGGATCTACTGAACAATTATGAATGCTCAGTTGATAGCGCTAAACTAAATGTATGGGGTTTTTAATTATTAAAGTAAATAATTTTAAAGTAAACATTTCCAAAGAGTCAAAACCATCACCGCATGATGATAAAAAGCCAATGTGGAATTAGTCAGAGCTACAATGGCAATACCAAAATTTATCTTCAAGAGGTGATGGCAGAACCAGCAAAGAGTTCCTTACTGAGGGCAGATAAGTTCCACCTCTCCAAACCACATATTTTATAATCTGCTTATACAGCAGCTCATCCGTACAGCTGTCCCTTCATTTTAAATCCACCTGCTATTTTAGCTGCTTGTAGTGTGATAGCCAATGTGCTGAATTGGGTCTTCATGATAAAGAAGGGGGAAAAATACACAAGCCCCTGCTATGCTGAAATTAAAGGTAAAGTAAGCGGTTTGCTTTTCTTTTAACTAAACGCTCCTACTTCGTACCCTACTTCAGAAACCTCGTGGCAGGAAGAGAGAGAGGCAAATTATTTGTAGTAGACACATGATGCAACGTGCTGCATGATGTAACTCCAACTGTATTGTATGTATGATGTTGCTACACTCATCTCAATCTGGCAAATATCTCCATGTTAACAGGCCCCACTGGTATCCAACTGGGCACAAAGGTCAGGCTGAGAACATCACATTGTAGGATCCATTGTTTTCCTGTGAACTGTGCCTTGTCCATCAAATTAGTCACTTAAAGCAATGAAACAGTTACTTGGTTAAATGACTGTTTCCCCTGGCTATTAGACAAAATGTATTACATCTCCAGGCATCTGATCAAATGATTGGGAGTTTGACCTAAATTTACTTACTGTGCTAAACAACCAAAGGAACAAAAGGAATTATGCCTCACTGCCTACTGTCAGCTACAAAGAACATCTATCAGTCTGCAACTGCAGATGAAATGCACTTTTGTAGTTTTCTGTGCCAGCTTCTTGAAGCAATTGCAGTTCAGGTGACAAAAGACATTTCAGGGAGTTTAGAGCTTTTTTGTTGTTTGATTTTGGGGTGTTTTGTTTTGGTTGTGTTCTTTTTTTTTTTTTTGAAGCTTTATGACAACTGTTTTTGTAGTTTTGGGACCCTAAAATGATATGCTTTAGAAGTGCCTTGACATCAATATAGCTAAGCTTGTATGGAATTTCCACTTAAGACAGATGTACTCTGAATCCTTATAAAAATACCAATCTCAAAACAGCAGAAGTACAAACAGATCACAGTCTCACACATTCGATAAACCAGACTAAAAACACATGCACTTTTTAGAAACAAGCTTTTTTGAGGGGGAGGCGGAATTCTGAAATTCCATAGACTCCCCCTAGCACCTGCTAGAAGCTATTAACATGCCATCATTTGAAAACAGGTTGAGTTCTTTTATCACGATGTCATTTAAAAGAAAGCTGGCAAAATAATACATTCAGTTAACAAAGCCAGATATTTCCAATTGAAATTCAAATGTTTTGTGCACCCGACCCCCTTTAATTCTTTTATAAATAGATTTTCATATTCTGGTAACAATAGTTTTTCGGTCCATAACACCCCTGAATGTGTGATTTGGGGCCATTTTGAGAAGCAGCAGGGAATGGGAAATAGGGCTAAGGGAGTGATCTGCACCAACAAAACAGTACTTCTGTGCAAAGCAGAAAACGTACGTGTGTGTCTATTCCCTCTCCTTCAACACAAAGTAACTTGCAGTTTTACAGGGATGAAGAAGGAGAACTGTGGAGTGAAGAGGAGTGTGTTAACAAACCTAGATGCCACTGTTCAGAGCAGCACAAGGACACAGACGAGTCGCGACCAACACACCAAAAGCAGCAGGACCTGGCTCCAGTCTGAGATCAAAGCGCCTGGCCCATTTCAATAGAAGCACTGGTGCTGTGTGATGGGCAGAAGAAGAGATCCCCGCAGGAGCTGACACTTTATCAGGTGAAACTACAAGCAGAACAGGGGGGAAGCATGAAAAAGAACTTGGTGCTTGCTTGTGAACACACAGCCCTTACCGACAGACTTGGGTAATGGCGTATACAGGTATAAAACTTGGGAGCCTAAGCAACTGCACTTGCAAAGGTCATTTTGTATACTGTGTTTGCCAAGTGTAGCTTTGCTGTTTGGTCTGTTACATTTAAATTTACAAGTTGCATTTAGTGTTGAAGGTGTTTTAACTTGAAGAAATATAACATACAAAGCATTATACCCATACCTCCTTGCACCTGCTCAACATCAAGTGTCTCTCAGCCCCAGCTTCCTCTTGGCACATCTTACCATGCTCAACAAAAGGAGTTTATTCTTTTAACCACTTCTCTTTCACAAAAACTGCTATCCAAAGCTGAGCATCAGCTCTTAACAGTTTGTATGTTGTTGTTTTTTTAAGTTTTCTTTGGTTTTCTGTGAACATACCTCTTTACAAATATAAATGTTTTTTTGCCCTACAATGTAAAAAGAGAAAGCATTAAGGAAGGACCAGCTTTATTCCTAGTCCTAGCCACAGCCCACCTTTATGTCACAAGACCAAGCAACGGGATATTCAGCAAAAGGCAGGGTGAGGGGAAGAGACACATATCCTGACACACTGACAGGAGGTTGACAAAATTCTTTCAGCATCAAAAGGTTTCCTTCGTTGTGCAATTAATTTAAAGCTCTTGCTTAAGGTTTTTGAACAAACGCACCACTGGCAGTCCCTTAAGGATTGATTTTCAGAAGCTACAACTCCCCAAAAAAGCACTGCTTACAAATAAACATTTACTTCTGAGTCAAACCAGCGCCCTCCACACACAGAGCCAAGTTTCAGATTCTGGAGAAGATGAGAGTTGGAGCCAATGTTTTCAAAGCACTTTGAATAGACCTCTGGTGGCTCAAAAATATCTCAATTGCATCTTTTTTTTTTGTTTCTAGAGAATAACATGCTGCAGTGGATATTTATCTGATGTTTCAGATTATTAAGCCTGGATAATAATTCCTTGCTGCCGGCACAGCAAACTGCACTCCACCTGCCCCAAATCCATCCCGTCCCCCCCCCCCATCCTGTAATGTAAATCTATACTCTTCATATACCAAATAGAGAACTGCAATCAGAGACAAGGGAGTTGCCTGCAGCTGAGCTGACAGTGACAAACTTCAGGTTACAAAAGATCTCCTTACAAGCTATGCCAAGCAGTATTACAAGCAAAGCCAGCAATCTGAAACAGCAGCCCTCTAGTTCTCACTGCCTGCACTATATTCCTACCTTCAGCAAAAAAATCCTTCAGGGCAGCAAGAACAGCAGTAAACCTGTCATTAGCAGCCACAGGACTGTCACATCAGCGACTCTCCCGTGTCAGCTACAATCTTTAGCTCAGCTGTTTGCCTCTTTGGGGAGAACTTCCCTTGGCTGTCAGGAAATAGAACATGTACATTGGTCCTTCATAAGCATATACAAGCACTCCAGGGCAAAAAGAAACAAAACAATCCTGTATTTTGAGAAATCATGTTGATTTTTAAAAAGAAGCCAAAACATGCCTCTGTGAATAGTCTTATATATGAGCTAGAATGGCAGAAATTACACGTAAACACGTCACGTAGAGTAAGCCACTGTCACTCATTTCCTTTCCCTGCATCACCACTGCAAAACAGATTGGTTTTACCACATGCTTGTTACAGAACCATGTTTCCAAAACACATAGTTGAAGTCCTTGAATCACAGCCAAACAATTGGCTAAAACCCTAGAAGCCTACAGATCATTACCTTAGGTGCTGGCATCTAGAACCACCAACAACAAATTTTCTTTCTTCATGTCTCATCAGCCTTTGTGCCCCTGTCAACATCAATTGAAAACAACTACTCCAAAACAGGGGAGTCTGTCTGTTCAACAAACAATCCAAGGTGCTATCCATTAGGTTAGAGCATCTGAAAAGAGAAAAATTCTATAAAAGGAACTTTTTGCTACAGCCAAAACATTTATGCCACAAGCAAGTTCACACAGTGGCAAACTAATGGTATTCTGATAAAGTAACATAATCTTCAGAGCAACTTTGAACACCAAAACAAGAGTTTTGAGCCCATCAAAATTGCCAGAGCTTATTCACATCTCTGGCCACCTGAAACACAGCTACTAACACATATCACATGGGAGCGAGCAGAGAAGCAACAACAGTATCAGAATGTACTTTGTAGTGTGGTTATGAGGCAGAAGAAACAAAAAGTATAAATGTCTTCAAGTTACAGTCCTCCACAGTACTAAAGTCTGTAGGAAATCATTTCAGAGCATATGTTTGAAAGCTTGATTACCTAAGTACACTCAGAAAGCCAAATTAATCTAATGGAATACTTAAACCATTAAACCCTTGTGAGGGTACTCTCATTCAGAATTATGGTGGATTTAATTTTGTTCATCTTGAACTCATTTTCAAGATTAACTACTTGGAAAGGTAGACTTCTCATCAACTGTAAGCCCCATTCTTATAATTATTTACATAGCAAACCCAGGAGGAACCAAGGTGTGACTGAGACTACAACAGCACTGTGTACCTGAACGCAATGCCCTTAAGAAACAACAGATACAAACAAACGCTGCTGTTCATCTCCCAAAAAGCAGAGGCCTATATGCATCCCCCACTCTGCATGCTGGCTTTCCATAGCTTAGCAAACCAAACGTAAAATCTCAGTCCTCAGGAGCAATCAATGATCTAAGCTCAGCACATACAAAGAAGCAATGCACTGGAGACTGTGAAGCAAGAGAACTTCCTTCCCAAAAGCCACTCATCTGTGCAGGAGACAGAAAGACTTGAGAGCGAGCCAAGTCTGTGGAAGTAGCTTCTCATGGGTTCCAACCCCTGTGACGAGTCGAGGGACCTAACAGTGACAAATTAAAACAGGGTTGAAAGGCAAGTACATGCCATGCAAGGCACTCCACTCCTGTCTGTGGGAAAGACAAGGAAATATGACAGCTGTAAATTAACACATCATATTAAGATATTCAGGTGATTAACGCAGGTTTTGTAGCGAGTGGATTCACTGAAAAGGGCTTTGCCAGCCCAGCCATGGCAGCTGGCTGATTTCTTTTACACCTCTCAGCAGAAGAGGTTTATGTAGCTAAAGAGACCAGCAGTAAACCAGAAAAGGATAGAATTGTTCAGGGCCTTGTAAGATAAATACTAATTTGATACAATGGCAGTCAAGAGACTAAACTGAAGAAAATGCACTTCAGATGCAGATAAACTAAGTTATATAGAAAATTAGTTTCACAATCAAAAACAAACAAAGAAAACCCCTTTACAGATCCACTGGTGACAAAACACAGATTTTGACTATTGAGTAAGCATCACAAGCTCTACAACAAAGCAGTGCTATCTACCTGTGTGACAACGTGCACCTTCAGTAGTGTGACAATTCACAAAAAATCTGTATACCATATGAACAAACACATTACCAAGTATAATCCACAACTAAGGTACTCGGTGGGAGATTTGTGCCTTAAATTAGAACTACTTTTAAATAATTTAATTATCAAAGCTTTAGTAGTAATGAGCTGCACAGAAAACAGAGAAAACTACCAAAAACTCCAGAGTGACTTCAGATAGCTTTCCAGCTAACATAATTCCTAGAAATCTTAAAAAAATTCAACAAGTCTTTTGAGAAGTTCTCTTCATTAGATTTGCTCAGATTTACTTCATTTTGGTTAAATGGCTGAAAAGGAACCTTCTCCCTTTACATGCCCCAACACAGTTTGCAGCAACCTTCTCTGTGGCGATAACTCAAAACCAGAACTGCAAGTCCATAAATAAATATGTCATAAGATTCCCATATCTGTTGGCGAGTATGAGATACAACTAAAACACATTTGAAAGAAAGTTTAAAAATCATAGATCATTTTTAAACAAGGTTTAAATTTTCTTCCTATTTGTATCGCAAATGCCTCCAAACCTACTGCACAGGGCTTAGACACCTAACCACTTAGTTCTGACCTCACCTACAACTGGATTATTTTTGGCCAAGACAGCCTGAGCTTCTTGGGATCCTGGTAAAAGCATGCTTGCTAAAGCCTGCCTCTTAGCCACACTCAACATTTTATTTATGAATGAACTCAATGGCGCTGGCAGCCAGCATTGTGGGAGAAAATAAAAACTCTAGGAGAGGGTCCTCTGCTGTCCTTCATATTCTTAAGGTCTCACTCAAGCATACATCTGTAACAGCTTCAAACTATACAAGCTGAACAATATAACATATTATTTGTTTGCTTTACACATATTTCAAGTTGTCACAATGGGAAGCTTCAGATAAGTGAGCTTGCCAAGTTTTCTTGCCTCCTCCCACGATTATACTTGAAACAATGAGTTTTGCTTAAAAGAAAGTCTCTATTTTGAATCCCCTTGTGAAGAAATTCTCCACTTTTCCTCTCTTGAGAAAAATTTCCAAGATCCTTCTATGAAGGAACAGGCATGACATAATTACTGCAGAAATAATTAGATGCAAAAAGCATGCAGAAATGAGTAAGGAGGAGTGGAAGCCACTCCTTTTTGTAGCAGCTTTGTGTTGAAGATCAGGTAAGTTGCCCTGCCTGGGTACATCATCAGACAGAAACACACACCTGTAAAGGACCATCCAAGTCCACCTAGAAGCCTTAGAAATCTGACTTTCTTCTCCTCCACCAGGTGAGGGGAGGTGGGAAGAGTAAAAAATAATACACTGTTTTCAACTGTAAGAATTTTGTTCCTTTAAGAGAAAACAAAAATGGAAAAATAGGATGATATTCGTAGGTGAAACAGTCTTTTTCAGAATTTTTCCAAGTTTCTCTCTACACACTGATACATCTCAATATGCCAGACACAAATTTATGAAATGGTTCTGTTAGCCCAAAATAGGACAATTTGGTCAAAAGTAATTCCAATGAAGAATTTGTTCACCTCTACTCAGTTGTAGAAAGTAGTCAATGCATACCTGAAAAACAATTATGAGGATCTGCAAGGAGGTCTTGCCTGCTTTGCTAAATGGAAATAAGAACCAAACCCTGAACTTACAGAAATTCTTTCTTTAAAGGCACTCACTATGTCAAAGCTCTGCATCTGGAGTTCCTCAACAACTAAACAGAAATCAGCATTTTATATGCAAAAAGTACAGTAAGGATACTATAGGTTGACTACTCGGTTATCTACTGCCAGAATCGGTCAGTTGCTTTTATACTACATTAAAAGGTTTTGAAAGCTGACAAAATTCAGGATTCTACCAAAGTACATTAGAAACACGACTAGCCTTCGAGAAAAAATTATCTGTGAATGAAAGTAGATAATTTTGATTTAATTTTGAGGCATGAGTCTGTAATCTTTTAGAGTTGGCCACTTCTTCAGTGGAAAAAAAAATCAGATAATAGCTTGTATCTCATTGGATTCCAAGTTTCAGCCTCTTATGGTACAAACCGGATTGATTATAAATGCTTTCTTTTATTTGTCTGTCAACAACTCCCCACTGCTTTTATTTTCAGTCTCTTGATTTTCATTTTGCATGGATAGTTTGATTTGTACAAAAAAAATACAGTTTATATTGATGCAAGATGTTCACATCTGTAACATGATATTAATAGGATTATGCC
>BJBW01002792.1:0-183938 GCA_004320125.1 Scolopax mira
AACGGAGCCGGCAAGGGGTCTGGAGAACAAGCCTTATGAGGAGAGGCTGAGGGAGCTGGGGGTGTTCAGCCTGGAGGAAAAGGGGGCTGAGGGGAGACCTTCTGGCTCTCTCCAACCCCCTGAAAGGAGGGGGTAGCCAGGGGAGGTCTGTCTCTTCTCCCAGGAACAGGCAATGGGACAAGAGGAAAGGGCCTCAAGTGGTGCTTGAGGTTTAGGGGAGGTTTAGGATGGATACTGGGGAAAATGTCTTCACCCAAAGGGTTGTGAAGCCTTGGAAGAGGCTGCCCAGGGCAGTGGTGGAGTCACCATCCCTGAAAGGATTTAAAAGCCAGGCAGATGTGGTGCTGAGGGACATGAATTAGTGGTGGATTTGTCAGTGTTGGGGTAATGATTGGACTTGATGATCCTAAAGGTCCCTTCCAACCAAAACGATTCTACAATTCTTTTGTGAGTCACTGAAAATATGTAATAAATAAACACTTCCATGCTCCACATCCAGAGCTGGTGGATCTCTTCAGCCTCTGCTGGTTCTAGCTGCCATGCACTGGGTGGTGCTTGTGAGGCCAGAGACCCCCATTCTGAGAAACCTTCTGCAGATTCCTGCAGGTTGTGATGAAGTTTCTTCTGGGCTCTGCAGCTGGCCCCTGGTGTTGCTCAATTAATTTTAAGGGGGGTAAGCTAACAAGTTATGCTGGCAATGGGCATTAGATATGGAGTAGTTTAATTTGGAAATCCTGACAGATATACTTGATATTGGGAGCTTAATGTGTTTTTATATTTAGCACTGGTACTGTGACTATTCTAATCTTAGCAAAATTGTGTACAAAAGGGTACGATCCATATAATGAGGTGAAAGGGGCAGTCTCACTGGGAAAACAGTCTGGTGCAAATGTAAATTATGGGCCTCTCATTAGTCTAGTAAATGACCCTATTTAAAATGTAGCCTTTTTCTGTGCAGAAGGAGCCGATGGAACTGCAGAACTGCCACTACCACAGATGAGGGGCTGCCCATCTGTCCAGCAGAAGCAGGTTCCTTCCTCTGCTTCTGGCTCCTGTGGCTCTGGAACTGGTCTCGTAGCCAATTAAGAGAAGTGCTGGCCAGAGAACCGCAGCCGCCTGGCCCCTGGGTCGTGCAGTCGCTCACATCATGCGTGTTGTGTGAGCAGTGATGGGCAGCGAGCGTGGGCTGGGCCATTTGTGATAAGGAGCCATTCTGTAATGTAATCTCTAACATTTAAAGGCTGCAAGAGACGCAATTGACAGCTGGGATTAACCCAGCATTTGAGGAATTACTATTATTTCCTTGTGTTGCACCACTGCGGGAGCTGGGGATGAGCCCTCCCTGCGGGCATGAGCCCGGGATGTTGGGATCCGTGTCCAGTCAGGTTGGGCAGCCCCCCTCTCCCACCTCTTTGCTTCTATGAACGTCTGTCTGTGTGAAGCGGGGCTGGCTGTGACCTCTTCAGCCACAGAGCAGCCTCGTTCCTCCAGTGCACAGCAAAGGTTAATTGCACGGGGTGTGGGTGACCCTGCCACTCTGAGGCACAAAGCCCCAGCCCTTGGGCCCTGGAGCATCACCCTGAGCAGAGAGCCCACAAACTTGTTTGCTGAGGGTGCCCAGCACACTGTCAGATTGTATGGAATCTGTATTATTCAGGGATGTCCTATACACCTATAATTTGTCCAATTGCAGTCAAGCACTTTAAAATTACATTTTGTATTTGAAAGCTGTAATGATTGTACAGTTTACAACAGAAATATTTCTTTTATTCTGAAAAGTGCCTTACTAGTTTTGATTTGAGAGCTTGGTACACGGCAGGACCCTGTGGAAGACCTAGATTTAGAAAAGACCTTGAAATTTTTTGCTCTGTTTTCAGCCCAAGAAGGAAGTGCCTGTCTGTAGGGGACAAGGCCAGCAGGGCTCATGCCTGCTCTGCTGGAGTAATAGGGGCACAGCAAGAAAGAAATAAAAGCAGGCTTAGCACTGGAATATCCACCTGCTATTTCTAATCTGCAGTGTATTTGTATTGATCCCCTCGAATAGTGCATTCGGGGTTATAAAGCACTTTATGTAACTCACAGGGAGGAAGCAATTCCCCCCCTGAGTAGACTGTGTACCCCCCAGCAGCAGAAAGGGGCATTAGTGGATACACAGGTGGGGTGATGGGACAGGAAAGGGTATGTGGAAGGAAACTATTTCTTTATATCTGCTCGGGGTCACCCAAAGCCAGCCTTTCGGTCAGTGTTCTGTCTCGTGTGCCTATTGCACTCAAAATAGCATGGGATGCTGAGGTGACATCTCCTCCCCAGCACCGCAGAGAGGTTCCAGCAGCAGTGTCATCCCCACAGAGAAAGTGGGGTACCAGGAAAAAAACCTCCTTTTTTCCCAAGCTGGTGAAGTCTATGGGGATGTTTTCCTACCCATGCACAATCCAACTAGAAGGCTATGATTATTATTTTTTTTTGGTAAACCTTCAAAGTGCTGTATTTTATCCCAAAGCATCAGTTCTGAGGGCACAGCTTTCCATCATGTGCCCTAGCTAGTGGCTTCGTGCCATTCGCAAGTGCTGTCACATGTCCGTTTGCAGCCATAATTTCTCCTGGCACCAAAAGCTGTCACTGCCAGCACCATGTCCATCGCTTCACCTGGGTGTTGAGGTTGTCACCAGCACGGGCTGATCACACAGAGGAAAAGAACAGCAGAGCAAAGAGCTGTGTGTGTCATCCCTTGGCTCCCACATGCCCCTTTGTCAGCTTAATTAGTACCAGTCCTTCCCTCCACTGCTCTTTTTTTTTTCGGGGGGGGAGGGGGGGAGGCAGGAGCAGCCCCTCAGTGGGCCGGGGAAGGAGCTGGCTGCAGGGGCTGTACTTAAGGTACTTAAGGGGGACCAAACCGATAAGGGAAAGCGGGGACAAATCCATGGTCTATCCGTGCCCATGGTCATGTCCAGCAGCAAGAACTGGATTCCACCCTGGCAGCTGCGGTTCTGGGGCAAGTTCAGAGGGGTCTGGGCAAGTCTGTCAATTTGGCTCTTGTCTGTGTGGCAGAGAACTGTACTTTTCATTATTAAATAAAATGGGGATTTACTAATCTTTTGCTTTTGGAACAGATCCTTCCTGATGTGAGCAGAGGAATGCTCTGGGGTATTTGTGGTGCTGGGGAGTACACGTAGGGCTGGAGCAGCAGGGGTTGTTGATGTACAACCTGGCAAACGCTGGCCAGCAGCTTTCCCAGCGGCTGCTCCTCTCCCCTGTGCTGGGAGCGGGGTGTGAAGCGCTCTCAGCATCCTGCTGGCTGGGAAAGAGGGGCTTTGGTCAAATCTGAGCAGTGTGGAAAAGCGGGCTGAATTGCACTAAAGTGGTTTCATAGAGACAGCTTTCCCCAGCTCTCACAATGGTTTCATGCAAGCATTTAAGCACATTGGGTTTGCCTGTTTATGTAACTTATTCTGATTGTGGGAATTTTATTAATACATCTGGTGTGCCTGAGATGTCGCATTAAACACACAATATTCACTTTCTGCATTTGCTGCGGACTCTGGGCTCAATTATTTGCTCAGACAGAGAGAACTCAGATAACTTGGAAACCACAGGGTTTTGAGACAGAACTTTCTTTCCTCTTGTCCATTGCTTCATTTAACATTTAGAAAGTGTCTGTGGCCCATCTTCTTGAGCAATGTGTGAGGCTCAGGATTTGAAGCTAAATTGTAATTTCAGCATGGGGACACGTCTATTTAATGCATGACGTTTTTGGCTGACGCTGAAGCACACCGAGTGTATTTAAGTATCGTCTCTCCTGCTGAGTGATCAAGCTGAGTATTTATGATAGAATCACCAATATACTTTCTTTACAGCAGTGGTTTTAAGCCTTTAGGAAACTTTGAGACTGTTAATGTCAAGTTTGGTACTTGTGTAATGGGTCCCACATCTTTCACTTCTTTACAGCCTGGAGGATAAGGTCAAAAACTTGTGATAAAGTTTATGTAATGCAAGCTAAGGCTTTGGGAGAACATGTTGATTTGATTTCTAGAGCTTGTTTCTGAAACACTTCACACCGTCACCGTGTGATGGTATCTGTGAGGGGGACTCTGTTTTCCCATCCTGTGCCATTAGACAGTCCTGGCAGCAGAGCTGCTGAAAACAGGCAGTGGTCACGGGCAGCGGGGGTGAGAATAGACCTTTTCATGAGAATTTGTTTGCTTTTCTGCAGGCAGAGGGAGTCTAAGACTGAACAGCCACAGCCTTCACTGAGCTGATATTTGCTTCATTGTTTTGCCCTCATTTTCAAAGACTTATGTAGGAGGTAGAAGAGTTTTATAAAAACAAAAACAGAAAAGGAAAAAGCCACGCTGTGTGTTCACTTCCAGCCGTGCCCAGTGCGGGGGCTGTAGGACAGCGTGGGGAGGGCTCTGTGCCCTGTGCTCACCCTGCAGTGCCTGCCGTGCCCATGCTGCCCCCCGTGCCTCAGGATCCTGCAGCTCCACAGACGAGCCCGTGCCCACTGTGATGCTGTCCCGTGGGGATCCCCCCAGCGCCCCTCTGCCCACATCTCCAGGTCCCTCTCTTGCCCCGTGGTCACTGTATTCCTTCTGTGCTGCTGTTTCACTGTGTGAAGCGGGGAATCACTAAACCTCCCCAGACCTCGGGTCTGATTCCATGCCTTGGGAAGGGTTCAGCAAAGAAGGAATTGGGAGCAGCATCCCTTAGGGCTTGGGGAGCTTTGGGGAACTGAGCCAGGGAGGGATGCTGAGAGGTGTGTGTGAGAACACAGAGCACAGCCCTCCCACCTCTCTTCTCCTTTCCTTCTCATAAGGAAAAATTGCTAATAAATACTTCTTTAAGCTTTTTTTTTTTTCTTCTTCTTTTGCATCCAAATTTTATCTGCAAGGATTTCCTTAGATGAAGCACAGATACTGCTGCCAGCAGCAAGTTTTGAGAAGTGTTAGTCTCTTCCAGTGTGACTCTGAAATAGAATTTTCATATTCCGCACCACACCACAGTGTGCTGTGCTGAGTCATATTTGTCATTAGTGTGGCACTCACCAGCACTAGGTTAGAACTTTCATCAAGATGAAGTTAAAAAAAGAAAAAGAAAAAAAAAAGAGCATTGCATTGTTCTTGCATTCATTTTGTTGTGACCTAAAGTGTATTAACACAAGGAAAAGGATGAAAAATTCAGTGCTGAAACAAGTTTTCTGAAAGTTGTTTCATCTCACTTGCCATGGTGGGGCTGCAGATGGAGAAGGCAGGGACCGGGAACGCTGTGGAGCCGAGCACAACTCGCACCCGTGGGCACCGTCCCTGTCACAGTGACCCAGGGGGAGCCACCTCCCTCTGCCCTGAAACAGAACTGCCCCCCACCCCCGGCATCTCATTCTGGCTGTGAACAATCGGAGTGTTCAAACAAATTCCAGATTTCTCCCTGAAACTGTGGCTGAGCACAAACCTCATGTGCATTTAGTGACTTGAAGAAAGTTTTAACTGTGTTTTCCTTGCACACACCTGATGTTTGTTTGCAAAAAACTGAAGTGTAGCAAAGAGCATAAATCACATTGTGATAAACTGTAAGGAGAGGCCATTAGTTGTCTGAAAAGTGTGCTTCTCATTGAAATATGGTGGAGATTGTCTTAGCAGGAAAATTTTTTTAAGTGATACAAATAATGATGCTGATTCTTTGGATGCAATCATTGACAAAATACAATTTTCCCCCATGCCAATATTGATAAATGTGTCTTGAGAACCTATGGTACTAAAGGTTAAAAAATAAAATTAACTCGCATCCAAGAAATCAAGAAATTAAACTGTTTTAATTTATATTTGTTGTTTAAAAACAACCATAAAAAGCTTCTTGTCGTAATTTATTCTTGAAATGAGTCTTGCCTTGAGAGTTTCCATAGTTACAGATGTTTCTGATTTTGTAATGTTAGCACAATTGACATTTACTGCACAACGAGAACCTCTAATTGATTTTTCTGCATGGAGAGGAGAAAACAAGTGCTCAGCAATATGCGTGGTGCTTAATTGCCAGTTTCTGGGGGACACGGTGATGTAATCGTGTGCCAAAGGGCTGCAGTGACTTGGACAACAAACACTAATGCCCATAAGCAATGGGACAAGACAATCTTAGCAGGGGAGAGCATCAGAGCTGGGAGCAGTTGGGAATCTGGGAGCAGCAGTGGTACCTCTGGCTCCTCAGCCCAGCAGGGTGTTTGCTGGGCTGGGGGTCTAGCCAGGAAGGTTGGTGGGTAACGCCTGGGGGTGCAGAGCTGTAACCCTCCCACACACCCCAGCATCGTACCCACACCAGCTGTGGGCTCCCCTGTGGCCACAACATCCCCTCCTGTAGACACCCATGTGTGCTCTGTGTAGGCTCTCCCACTGCCCTAAAATATTGGCTATCAAGGAAAAAAATATTTCTGCTATTAAACTTTTAAAAATGGTGTTCTTAAATGCTTGAGCAAGTTAGATATATTGACAAGAATTCTTAATTCATAAACATGAAGATCTGGTTGTATAGTGTATTGTTGTTCAAAGTTGCCTCATTCCATCTTCATAATAACAGAAAATGATGACTCATGGTGTGGAGAAACAGCATCAATTTATTCTGAGAAAAGTAAATCCATTCTCTGTTTCTCCAATTTGTAGGACTGTTGTGTCAGTAAAATGTGTGAAGTCTTTTTAAATGTAATCTCATTTTCTGAAATTACTTTTCACTAGGACATTCTTATTCCTCCTTTCTTGGCTGTTTGATTATTATGAACTACTTTTAATTGGGCAACAATGGGATGAGGAGAGAAGTATCTGGGAGAGAAAACAAGGCAGATCAGGACATTAAGGCTGTAGCAAATCATGAAAGATTAAGAATTTCAATTTATTGTACTGAAAGCTAATGCTTCTGAGACCTGTAAGAGCAGTTTAATGGGCTGATATGAAGAACATCAGGCTAAAGATCTTGTCTCCTTAAATCTCTTTTCCCTGTCTCCTGCTGTTACCCATATACAGTTTGTTTGGTGGGTTTTTTTTTTACTGTTTTGACGAGTCAGAGCACGAGATAAAAGCAAATTATATAATGAGACATATGGTAGGGTGATTGTGGGATTATTGCTGTTTAGTCTGCTCAGGGCTGTCCTGGCCCCTTGTAACCAGATGCTGGACCTGAGAGCAGCTGTGTGTCCGACAGGTGGGAAGGTCCTGTGAAAGCCCAGCCAGTTTTCCCCACAAACCTTATTTCTGTTCTAAGCTTTAAAGATAATGGAAAATCCAGATAGGAAATATGGAATTTGGGGCCAGTCCCTCTGCTCAAAGGTAACCAGAAAAGGCTCTGGACCAACTACACTTTTTGAGGTTATAAACATTTTGTGGAGTGTTCTGGCTATCAGTGTCCTTCCTGAGCACAGCTCCCCTCCATGGCTTGAGGTCTACCATGGCTTGAAAGAGGCCACCTGCAAATGGTTGCAAGGGATTGCCTGGAGCACAAAAATCAGTGCAGAGTAAAACATGACCATCCTGAAATAAAGAGGTGATAGGACTGAAGCCATCAGCCAGCAGTAGTCAGGGTTTGGTATCCTGATGGTGACTGAACCTTGGCAGGCTGTGTGAGAGGCATGGAGGGCATTGGTGGAGAGGGCAGCTCTCAGGTTCCATCTGGAAAAAGAAGGGAAGGGGGGGAGCAGTCTCTATCCCATGGCTGGGGGCTCCAGGGCAGCAGTCAGCGCTCCGTTCCAGCAGCAAATAGACAGCTGGAGGTTTTCCAGTCCCACTTTCCTCACTGATTCACACCTCAGATGTTCAACCAGTATTTATTTAAATTGGTTGGTGGTAGCAGAATTTATTTCTTTTGAAGACTGAGCCAGAAAGTATTTGGTAGCTGGATAGGAAAATCTATGATAAACAAACAAAGAAACCCCTCAAATGGTAAAGCATTGTTTAATTCGTTAGTCTTAAACCCAAAACACCTTCAAGAAATCATTAGTTCTGTAAGAGTGATGAGGCAAGAGTTGTTTTATTTCCAAGCTACAGCCTTAGGTTCTGACCAGGTGTTTTAGTGGTTTTGGCTGTGACCAGGGAGTCTGGGGGGGGGGGGGGGGTCCCCGTGGCATGTAGGACACGGCAGGGCAGCTTTTCCCTCAGAATCATGAGGGCGAGACAATAAAAGCATAACCAAAGCTTTAATCTCTGTTCTCTGAGTACTGTCTCACTTGGGTGTAGGTGTAAAGTCCATGGGCACACAAAATGTTAATGGGAAATATGCAAGAGAGATGCGTTGGAAGAAAACGTTTAATGTTTCTCTTTGGGATGTTTTCTATGCAAATACCATGGTTTGGGAATTTCATGCTGATTTGTTTACTGATGCAAGTTGATAAACTCTAACTTTTACACTGGGGAAGTGCTACAACAGCCAGCGAGATGGTTGAGTTTCTGCCCTCCAGGAACTGCATCTCTGGGGCTGGGATGACCCCACGGGGCAGTGGGGCTCTGATGATGATGATGATCAGTGCCTGTGTCACAGACAAGGTGGCAGTGTAGCCAGGGGCCTTCCAGCCCGTGCTTTGTCCCAGGGCAGGACCAGCTCTGCTTGCTCTCCCTGGCAAGGGCTGGTTGAACTTGGGCTTGGGAGTCTCCAACAATATGGGTGCCACAGAGCCTCTGGAAGGTGGGTCCAGCTCTCAGCTGAACTAAGGAGTTTCCTTGCTCCTTTCTCAAGCCTTTCTTTCCCTGAGTTAAGCATGTTGTTGCTTGTTGTGTTTGCTATGGGGACTAGACTGTCCCTTGCCCCTTTTTTTTTACATTTCTAAGTGCCTAAGGGCAGCCATGTCTCCTTGAGGTCAGCTCTTCTACAAGCTCAGTGGCCCATCTTTCCACTGTACCTTGTAGGTGGCAATTTCTGGTCATTCTTTGTTGTCATGTTGTTGGGACTTTGAGCTCTGCTCCCCTGCCCTTCCCTGTCCAGCAGATGGCCACCAGGCCACCCCATGGGAAAACAGCCCTGCCACATGGGGAGCATCTCCCTTTCCTTCCCCAGGACTATCAGATTTGAGGTGAGCATGATCCTCTGTCTGGTGGACTTGGGATTTGTTCCTGATGGGCCTGGCAGAAAAGGGAGCATGTGCTGTGGTGGGTCGGCTCTGCGGGAAGGTGGCCATCACCACAGCTGAGCATGGGCACCCCAAAGGACCACTCTGCCCAGCTGTGGCGGGGGCACCAACATCCTCACCACATCTTCATGCAGCTCTGCCAGCGAGCCCCAACATCTCAGAGCTGGGACACCTTTGGGGGAAAAACTGCTGATGCTGCAAAAAACTCACAATACTTTGTGATGTAGATAAACATCTCTAAGGATCCAGGCTGAGAATCCCATTCTGGTTTTACTTGTGTCCCAAGACACTTGAACAAAAGTTTTCAGAAGGGAAAGACTAATAAATCAAAACCGTGCTCCTGCGGGCCCCCGCTGCTGAGCCGCTCCAGGGAACTGGTTAAAATTAGCAAGGAATGTGGGACGGAGGAGCTCTGCCTCGCTGCCCCAGCACCCGGCTCGGCTGCGGCGCCGCTCCCGGACAGACACGGCTCTTCCAAAAAAGGTGAAACCCTGCCGCTGAGGCAGATCATCTCCCACACCCCACCGGGAACCCCGGGCAGATGTGGGGCAGACACCTGCCTCCAGATTGAGAAAGGAGCTCTCAGGCCGTGTCAGAGGAGGTCAGGGTTTAAACTCCAAACTCCAATTCAAATATTGGACAGGCAATGGGATGAGGTCTCCCACGGTCCTTGTGAGTTTAAGGTTTTTTTTGCTTACGCATCGTTGGATATTAATGAAGCACTCAGCCAAGAAAGGTGAGGGGAGGCTGTTAATCACTGGTTGCTGGGAGCCTGCTGCATCCCAAAAAGGAGTGGGATGGAGGGAGCGCCTTGGCCGTGGCAGCAGCCACTGGCATGCAGCAAGGCTGAGGGAATGTCCTTTGGAGCAAGGTCCTACAATCTGAAGTGTACCCTACAAATCAGCACAAAACATCTGTTATTGCAATACCAACACAGATAAAAGTAGGTTTGGGGGAGGTGGGGAGGAGCCCAGGCAGCCATGGGCTGTGCCTGTGCCCTGCCAGCCTGAGCCGCCCACTCCTGGTGCAGGGAGGCAGGAAGGATTCCCAGAGGTTTCCCAGAGTTTGCTTTTTTTCTCTTGTTGGAAACTGAACATGAACAAGGATATCTAGTTACTGCCTGCCTTTGAAATTGGCCTTCTACATTCTCAGAAAGGCTGAAAGGCACATTTTTTTATTAAATTCTCACTTTATAAATACACATTTAATTAGAAACTCTCTGCCACTGCCAGCATCTCCTGTCCTGTGGTACCCATGCTCACTGTGCACTGGTGCTGCTGTGGGAGCTGGGGCGTCAGGGAGGGATGCCACTTCCCCTGGGCAGCAGCAAGGCCCCAGCAAGAGCATCCTCTCTCCGCACAAGACAAAGCCACCCCAGAGCAGAGTTGGGGTGTCCCTGACCTCCATCACCTCCAAACATCACACTCAAGCAGATTGGCTGCTGCTGAGCAGAAGCCCATGTACAGAATTGCACTTTTTTTTTTTCTTGGTTGTTTCCAAGCAACAAATAATCTGCACTTTGAAATCCCCCCTTCTTAAGAAAAAAAGGGCAATGGTGCCATACCCACCAGGGGACAGTGCTCTGTGGTCTGCACTGCTGCACTGCCGACTGCCCCGTGTGCCTGCTGTATTACACAGAACCTGCCAGGATACAGAAAATAGGGGGAAAAACCTATATTGAGAGCTAAGCAAGCTCATAGCAGGTGTCGCCCACTGCATCACTTCAGTATTCTCCTGCTTCACTCTCTCATCAGTTTGGATTGTGAGATTGTCCTACCTCTGTAACAGCAGCACAGCAAAATAAAGCAGATTTAGCTGAAACAATCCAACACACAGGTACTAATTGGATGTGGTTTTTTTTTTTCTGCAGCTCATATTTCTCTGTTATGGGAGTTCAGAGTAAGAGCACCAGAGTGAGCAGTGCCCAGAGGTAAGCCAGAACCCAAGGGCTCTCTTTACTATTGCCTTTCCATTTTAAGAACAGGGGATTATTGTTAATAAATTTTTTAATGTTTGGTTTCTATCAGAGTCAGTTTGTTTAACTAATAGGCAGATTTATTTACTGGAAGGAGGAGGAAAGCAGCAGTTAAAAGGATACAGCAAATACAGCGAACGTTAATCTTGTCCCCAGCAAAACCGCTGGCAGCACCTTGGAATTTTTTCAACTTTTCTACAAGGCCTTTATATTGTAGTCAAAATAATGCCTTAATCTGCACATTCCCAACTCCAAGGTCTGCAATAGTAAGGGCTTATGCTGAAGAACAGGCTTTGCTGCAAAAAGCAATGGGATTCATTGGGCAACTCAGGAACTGATGCCAAAAACCATAATTCCCATTTGTCTCAACAAGAGATTCCTTACCACTGCTCAGGATCTATAGTCACTTTTCTGATTTAAAAGAAGGAAAAAAAAAATCATCTCCAGCAGGAGAGGACAATAATAAAAATTTCATTTTATTTACTCACTTTTGCTAAAGAGAGTGATTCCATTCTGTTTCATGGAGACCTTTAAAATTAAGACTTGCCTTTGTTGAGAGGTGACACAAACTTTACATTTCCATAAAAATGGAGTTTTTAATTAGGAAAACCAAGTAAAACCGAAAACTCAGCTTTTCCCCTTGGATATCCCCATCTCTCTCTAAAGAAAGTGCTTCAGCCCAAATGTCCATGGATTGAAATGTACTTGGAAGAGGTGAGGCCCAGTGAAATATTTTCACTTTGAACTTTCATGAACTTCTCATTTCCTTGAGAAAGCGCCAAGTGATGAAGACAATTGGATGTGCAGGCGATCCCTAGCCCGCCTCAGGCGGGTGTTGAGGGGGGATGCTGGTGGGGGGGTCCCCTCGCTGCCACGCTGGGATTGCCCAGACCCCTGGACAGTCAAGCCCCACTGGGAGTTAACATGACAACATGACTTATCTGTGAATTGCAGTAATGACTTCATAAGAAGTAGGCCATCTATTTTTTTAGATCTTGGGGACATAATGCCATTTCTCTATGTACTTGTATATAATATTTGACTTTTTGTGTAGCTAAATTCCTTGAGGCTTCAAGAAGAACAGTAATGTCTGAAGTTTAAAAAAAAAAGTAAATACTGTCAATCAGAATATCAGTTGGATGGAGATACAGGCAATAATTCACTTTTCACATTAACATCCACAGTTCCTATCCTGAAACTGAAACCTTTGCCCATCCTGACAGTCTCACTGGAATCAGTAAGACTTCAGTGATAGCACATATGATTACTGCAGTTTATTTGGGGTTAATGATTTATGCAGTATGACTGTGAGCATGGAATGTTTACATGCCTATTTTGAAACTGTGTGAAAGCACAGGATTTGAGGAGCTTGAGAAATTAACAGCACGTCACAAAAAATCCCCTGCCTCTTGACTCACACTTGTTCACTTTCTTATTCATTTCCCTTTTCAGTACCCCTGGACACTGCTTTGAGTCTGGGTTGACATCTAAGAAAAGAGAAATTAATTTGTTCAGAAAATAAAACAATTTCTTCGCTCACAGAATTTGTCAAAGAACTTCCTTTCCCTTTCTCATTGGCTTTACAAAATGTTAAGTTTGCTTAAACATCAACAGAGCACTTTGTCAAAGAAAACCATTTTATTCTCATGATAATGTTTACATTAAGAGGAAAGGATGATCAGTTCTGTGCCAAGAATACATCTGAATTTTTTGAAGAGGAGCAAGCTGGGTGTTGTATATTGTTTAGCCACAGCATCCTGTCTGCATGGCAGCATGATATTTGTTGCAGGATTTCAGCTGAGACACTGGATGTTCATTTTTTGCCCCCAACTGGATGCAGGAGTGGCAGTAGCTGGGGATGGACTTGTCTCATTTGTCCACCAAATGTCTGCTTTCCTGTGGACTCAGCTGCTTCTCACCAAAGAGCCAAAAGGATGCTCATGTCCAGCCCTTATGGGTCACCCTGCGCTTTCCAAAGAGACAAGATGGATACCTCCCCCTGCCACCTATCAGTCCTCTCTTCTGACACCTCTATCCACACCAGACAATACAAGAGCCTGTCAAATTAATCAGGATTAGGCTTTGCTCTTTCCTGAACAGGCTGATCATTAAAGGAGACTTCTAATTGAGGCGTTACTGATTCAAGAGGTGAAACAGTTCCTCTTAAAACTACAAAACAGCATCTGGGATGCCTTCTAGCTGAAAGCTGGTGGAGCACTCATTGTTAGAAATCCACTGATCTGTCTGTCTTGATAATTCTGATTGAATGCTAATTTAAGCTATTTTGAGCTAATTCTGAGCATCCTCCTTATCTTCTTGCACCCTTTATAATTTCCCTGCATTGTTATGTTCCTCAATCCAAACCACAAACACTGTCTCATAACAGCTGTGTTGGAAGAGCAGATTAAACTCTTAGACAATTGTGGATAAATACCTGTGAGAATTTACTACCTGTCAGCAGTTTTAGCTCATCTCTTGAAAAGTGCTGTCTATGTGTGAAATACAACAGTCACCATCGCAGAGTTATCCAACAGGCTACATCCTGCTGGAGTAGTAGGAGGAGTTGTCTTCTTTCTTTAAGTATATTGATTCTTCCTGACTTTGTTTGCTTCCCTTGTTATTTGTTGTCAGCAAAGGCTGATAATTCTGAGTGTCAGTCCCAGCCATGGGGGGGCTGGTTTGTCTCTGGGTTCCGCAGCTCTGTCATCTTATTTCAGGTGTCTGCCATGGTCCCACTAGCCACCCCAGGCTCCTTCTGCAGAAAGGCACCTGCCACACAAGTCTTTTTCTTTTCTTTTTTTTTTTTTTTTTTTGAGCATCCTTTTCAGCAGAACTAATGAAGGCATCTCTGCAAAGTTTGTTTAGGATTTGTTCCCAGTAGCTCTGTGAAGGCAAATACTACAGCGTCTCGGCAGCAGCTGGACACGGAGGCTGGTAACCCAGCCCCTGCAGAGGCCAGCGCCAAAGCGAAGGGACCCGTGTGGTGGGAAAGCTTGGGGCTGTGTCCCAGGGGTGAGCCCTGCCTGATGTGAAGCCTTTCCAAGGGGCACGCTTTCACTGCAGCCTCAAATTTTGGTTCTGGATGTTCTGAAAAGCTAAATCCCCTCTTGCCTGTACCCATCAGTTGGCTGCCTCCTGGAATAACACATCACTGAACAGAAAGGTCTTGAGGTACAGGTGGGTATATGTTTATGCATTAAAAAAAAAAAAACCACATAGAAAAAAACCCCATGAGTCAATGGTAAAGTAGTTGCAGAAAAGAGCATAAAAATAATCTCTGTGACAGCACCAACATCAAAGGCAGTGTGCGATGGGAGGGAGGTCACAGAAAGCACAATTAGACACAGATAAAAGCACACCTGGGGAGAGGGAGAGAAGAGAAAGCAGAAGAGCTCTGTCACAGCAGGAGTGGAGTTGACTCCATAGAGACTGAAAAGCCTCATCTTCCTAGAAAATAATTGCAACAGGAAAACAAGCATGCCTAAACCACCCTCCTTTCTTCTCGGAAATAAGGGCTGCCAGGAGGATTAAAGAGCAAGTCATTCTCTGTAAACTTACCTTGTCTTCTCTGCCACAGCCACGATAAGTGTTTCAGTCGTGGTGGTACATTTTTTGATAGTTGCGTATCTCCTGGGGAAAAAAACCAGCAAACAAAATGCAGGAGCCCGAGAAGCATTGCTGTGTGCCTGTGCCCTCCCTGACACTTGCCTGGGCACTTTATTTTTCCGAAGCCAGTAACTTGAACCTCCAGCTCTCCAGTAGATCGTGAGCATGGTGTCTGTGCTCAGAAAAACACAGACTTTGGGCAAAGGGATAGGTCTGATCTCTCACAGGCAATGCAAAGCCTCTCCCAGGCAGGGGCCGAGTCCCGGGGAGGCACAGCCCCTGGGGCAGTCACTGACCCCAGTGCCTGATGCGCACCAGAAACAGGGGTATGTCCCAGAAGGGCAGAATGGTTTGGGTCAACACTGTGCAAAACTGTCCCTACCCAGCCTGTCAGCAATAAGATGGATTTGCAGAAAACAGTGACAGAGCTTTTTTGTAGCAAGAACTAAAATTGTTTAAAGAATATCTGTTTTATGAGAGCCAGGGGAAAAAAAAAAAAAAAAAGATTAATCTTCTTTGTCAACATCAGCACAGAAGTAAGCACAGAAAAAAATCAGTGAAGTCATGGTATCTGAAGGACTCAAGGGGAAAGTAGGAGGGGTGTGATCTACAAATACTTGAATCTTTTTGCCAGAACTGTGGGTTGAACTTTCCTATTTAAATGTCTCTTTGATGCCTTTATATAATTAATTTCTAAGTTGGTCACCATGGAAGCAATGGCAGACTGAAATGAATGGAAATAGACGTTAGCAAAGAGGAGTCTGGAGAGTCGTTGGATGTTGATTTTGCAGTCTCTGTTGGTCTTGGACCCGCCAGCTCCCAGGAGAGCGTTCCTCCAGCGAGGGCTGATGGCTGTCTGCAGGGAGCAGGGCACCCGCTGCCTCCCCAGGATGGGGCCAAGCTCCTTTCCATTGGGCTGAGCTCAGGACCCCAGACTCGATGTCTTGGCCACGGAAGACTGACGGTTTTATTGCCATCTTCCTGTGTTTCCCCTGCTGCTGATCAGCAAAGACAGATTTGCTCCCACAGTAATGCAGAACACCTGCTTTGTTTAATTAGCGGGCTATTGTATAAGAAATAAGTGACCCCTCATACTGTACTTTCCAAAATTCAGCATCTCCCTTTCCTCCTGTGCCTCAGTAAAGCTGCTACTTGATGTAAGACTGGAAGAACAAAGTGATGCTGAATCACAGATGTGAATAGCAGGCTTTTTCTCAAACAGAAGAAAAGCTCCAAGTCATTCCTGGAACACGTTAGGGGAAGGGCTGGCCATGATAGCAGAGCCCCCAGTGGGGCTGCAAGGGGGGACACTGGGAGCCCCTCTTTGCCGACAAATGGCCTGGCAGGAATGGGGCTTCCACTTGCTACGTGCCTTGACGTTCTCCTTGAAGAAAATCTCTAGTGGAAGGCTTTACATATGTCTCTGCTAACATAAACAGAGTGTGGAAAAGGAAGTTTATACTAAATGGAAAGAGTAGATGGTTTTCCAAATGCACTGTTTGCTGAGCCTTATCTACATTAACAGCTGCTCTTGGCCATCCAAGGAAGGGCTGGGAGAGGGCTGCACTGGCACGTGCTCACGGGGCGCTGAGGGGTTCAGTGCTGCCTTAGATAAAACCGATTGAGATCAGAGTCATACGGGATTAGATAAATAAACTGCTTTCCTGCTGTAGAGAGAGGCTGGATGATCTAGTCATTAGAAGAAAGAGAAAAAGAACAGCTAAAAAGGAAGGCTGTGTCAGCCCTTTATCTGTTTCTGCTCCATGTTTAAGGAGTAGAACAGCAGCGGCATTTCCAGACTGTCAATAATGGGTTTTCTGAGAAAGATGATATTAAGGGCAAGTTATTGTGAAGCATCAGTTCCTTATTCCTCAGAAGTGGTGTACACCTCCAAGAACAGCGGGACACACAGTTCATGGGGCACGTTACTATTGCTGATTTCAGTTTACCCTTGTGCCCATTAGCTGGATGCCCAGGGACTGCTGTGGAGGCTGGAGCCCCATCGCCAGGAGGGGCTCCCTTGGGGTCTGTAGTTGGAGGTAAGGGAGGGCTCGGGGTGCTGCCAGGAGCCCCTCCAGCACAGGCTGTTATTCACATTTCTCATGAGCCTCCTGTGACCTCATGGCTTGTGGTTTTCCTCTCTGTTCAGTATCGCAGCGGTGATGCAAACATGAGTGCTCAGGCAGCCAGTTACACAGCCCAGTCAGGGTTAAAAAAAAATTGTTTATTTCACATTTTCTTATTTGTTTCTAGGAAATGGAAAGACAATTTTTATCAGGGAAAAATTTGTTTCCAGTTTCCATGACCATCACAGTTTCTTGCAGAGGCAAGTGCTGTATCTCTAGGAAGTGAGGTTCAGCCAATTGCTCTTCTTGGTTTGTTTTTCTTCCAGATCCATTGTACCAGTTTTCTAATCTTTTGACCAATTTCAGTGTCTTTTGCTACAGACTGAAGCATATTTGCCAAGTGCAGGTTTCACTGAGGAGGGGAGGCAGGAGGTCCTGCTGGGATGCACCCTGGGTGCTGGTGCAGCAGACATTGCTCTGGCTGGACAGATGGATGGACAGAGGGGAGCTCAGCCCCAGCCTGCACTCGTCAGCCCCATCTTGATCATCCCCCTTGGGCCAGGGGAACCGCCTGCTCTAGACCTACTTCTCATTTGAGAAGTGTCTGTGGAAGGGCTTGGGATTAACGAGATGATAATTTGGTTTCCCAGGTATTGCGGTCAAGCCTCAGCCCAACAAGCAGAAAGTCAAGCACTGAACTATTTATGTTCCAGTTCCTACAGCTATTTTTATACAGCTTCAGACACTTGCTGTATTATCCTTCCTATTTAGCGTCTGCTTCTTTTCTTAATCTCATCTCATTTTCCCTGCCCTTTCTTTATCTTTGGATCAATTTATACCATCCTTTTTATCATGGTCTAATCAGAACACACTTTATGATTTCAGATAAATGTAGTCATGGTAATTTTCCACTCCATTTAGGTCAAGTCAGGATGAAACAATTTTTTTAAATCTTAGCTAGTAACCACCAGAAATGGCTCCTTGTTAAACTATCCGTTCCCCTGCTTTTCTAACATCATTAGATTCTAATGTCAAGTGTCAGTCTCCTTTTTGGGATTTATCAGGAAATTGGTTCTGTGCTGCCAGCCAACCTGTAAAACCTGGAAAGAAAGGCAGAGTGTCCCTTTTCTCACCCCACAGCATCTGCCAATGGAGCCCTTCCCCCCGTCCCACCAGCACAGGTCTCCTGTGATCCCTCTCAGGCCCTACAACATCCCCTTCTGAGATGGTCCTGCCAGGGATGTGCTGTTTTTGGGATGCTGTAGCAGGTTTGGGTAGCAGCAGCAGAGGGGGATGAGGAATCCTCACGTCTGAGCCCTGTCCCAGCCCCACAGCCCTGGGTGTTGGTGCTGTCACACCCATGGTGGGGCTGCAGGCACCTCCTCACCCTGCCCAGGGTTACACCCCCCCTTCTGAAGCCAGCAGAAAGCTGCCTTGCTTTTCTGAGGCACTTTGAGCAGGAGGCTGTTATCTTTGGGTGACACGCACTCTCTGAGCTTTAATAATATTACCCATAATAATATTATTCAGTTCAAGCAAGCCAGTAGAATGTTAACAATCTCTTAATTTGATATTGCATGATTTCAAAAATGCTTTTGTGCCAAATTGTCATACTTCTCCTCTATTTCATCCTTTCTCTGAGGACAGTATGGGCTTCATCTCTGAAATGCAAACACCAGCCCCGGTGCTCTGGCTTCCCTCGCAAAGGTTAAGAACACATTTATCGTGCTGTTCCTGGCGGTTGAAAAGCGCAGGAGATGGAGACTGAGACAAGGGCTCTGGCACTGCTGGACCAAGGTCCCAGCTTGGCCACAGCCGGCTTCATAACCATAGGGGTTTGCATTGGCCCCTTACATTTAGTTCACGTTTTGTTTACATAGGAGGGCTTGTTTTGATTGAATATTGTAACTATTGGCAAAGATACATACACGCCTCCTGAATGTGTGTGAAGTGAGGGCAAAAGTGTTCAGGACAAACATTATTTTAAAGCCTCAGAATAATTGGCATAGTTAAATATTTTAATTTTAAAATTACAATAGGGTTGCTGGCCAGTGTGCTCTGAGGGTGGGCAGTGGAGCCCAGGAGACCCTCCACAGAAGATGAGTGCGGCAGAGTTTGGCATCCCCTGATGCCAAGGGGGCTTTGGGCGAGGGGCAGCTCCCAGCCCCGGGGGGGACCAGGCAGACCCGCTCTGGGGGAAGGGGAAGGTGGCTCCATTTCCCCAAGCAGCACTGAGGCAGCAGGAGAGTCTGGAGGAGACGCAGTGCCTTGTTGTCAGATCCAACAGCTGGATGTGCCAAAAGAAAAAAGGTTTGTGCTCCATCCATGGCAGCCGGGCGCCTGGCTGTGAGCAGCCTCTCCCCATGCCTGCTGGAAGGCTGCAGGCATTCCTTAGCCATAAACCCATGTTTTCTTTTAACGGTACGTACGGATTGTTTTCAATCTGCCTCACACCCCCTCCCTGCAGCCAGCCCAAACACAGATCTGGGCTAAAATTGCCCTGAATGCGTGAGATATTGGTGTCCAAAGAGCTCATCCTATTCAGTCACATCATCTCTATTCTGTGAAGGATGAATACGTATGTGAACTCCTCTAGAATAAAATCAAATCTGTGCTTCCCAGTAGTCTGCAGTTTAAATTCTGAGAATTACACTGCAGATTTTGCTGCTTTATAATTAAAAGTGGCAGCACAAACTGGCACCAAGAGTGCTAAAATCAAAGGGAAGCAAGGGTAATTACTTGCTGATGCTTTTATTGGTCTCTAACAGATGTCAAACTTCAGCATAAAAAGCTTAACCTGAGTAATTTCTACTTTCAAAATGAAACCGAAACAGAAAAGAGCAGACTGCCTAGGTGTGTATTTCATGTCTTTCGCTGAGTTTCCTAACACACTTCAGGACACCTCAGCACCACAAACGCCTCTCCTTGAGGAGCCGCTGCAGGCTGAGGGGACACCTTATGGCTCGTCATAACTCAGCGTCAGTTCAACCAGGGCCTCAAAGACCCTGCAGAGCCGCTGACGAGTCACAGCGCTACCCCTTTTTTCAGTGCTTGTTTTAAAATGCCCTTTGACTTGTCTGCTTTTAGACTGCTTTAAGGTGTTGAGTTAATGCTTCTCTCCCTGCTGCTGACAGCCAAGGTGACAGTAGTGTGTGCTGGGCTGTTAATCAGAGCCCATGGGCAGCACAGGAGCCAGGGCTGCCTTGCTAATCACTGCTAAATGAGTCCATGGATACTTTTTTCATTTTTAAAAGATGTTTGTGACTTTCACAGGGAAGGCAGCTGAGGTAGGAAGGGGCTGCTACATCCAGCCCTTGCCAAATTTCAAGTGTCTTGTTTTTACTGAAGCAGAGAGGAATGCCATGTTTCCTTATGGCTTTTAGCTCCTCTTGCCACAAGGGTGCCGCTGACACTTAACGTAGGAAATGTCCCGTGACAAACCTTCCCATTCAGTCACGGTTACTGCAGAAGCAGCTCTATGGAAACACTGCTATTGTAAGAGCTGCTTTAATAAGTTTTGAGCAATTAGCTGTTTGGTTTGCTTTGTGCTTTAATGGGGCAGAGGGGAACTGTTTGGTTGTCTTTTTTAAGATTTCTTCTAGGTACAAGTTGGGAAGTAAACAGTCTTTAAAGAAATGAAGTTAATGTTATCAGGAGTATGGTGCTCTAATTATAATTACATAACCCATATTTCAATTTGATGGGAATATTAAAAGGATTCCTGGGAGAGTTTTGAGCAGTCTAAAAGCGCAACAGCATAAAACGCAATAAACCTTGCCTTCATTTAGAGGACATTTCCTTAAAGGGCCAGGTTTAGCGGCCAGAGCTGCAGTCTCTGCAGAAGAGCAATTTCCTCAAACTCCCTAAAAGATAAACTAACCTTCACACTAGAATTTTCTCTCGTGTATGATGGAATAATGATAGTTTTTACTGCTGTCAAGTCTGGAATCCAGAGGACTGTGCGAGTGGATGCAATGCATAAATATTTTCAGTGCATGCCTTATTTGTATAGAATACAAGATGTATTTATAGCCCTTATGAATGCAAGACGGATGTGAGTCAAGAGAGAGCTGTGTCTGCACTGGCAGGAGCATTTAGTGAGCTCCATGGCTGTTTCAGAGGGGTTTTGGGGAGCAGTCTGCCCACTTTGGACAGACAATGCCGCAAGAGAAAGAATTCAGTAAAGCTGCCCCTCTCTGCAGAGCTGTGATTGTGTCTGTGGGGCTGTGCCCCTTTGTGTGGCGCATAGCCTGGGTTCATGGCAGGCTGCTGCCAAGGAGAGGAGGGCAATGCCCTGTGCTCCTCCATGAGCACCTGAAAGGCTTGTGGCACTGCCTGGCACAGCCCAGGGCCTGTGTCTCCTCAGCCAGAGTCAGAGGAGGAGTGAGGGTTGCTCTTTGCCTCTCTCTGCCCCTATGGTGGCTGTACCCAGAGCCAGAGGCAAAGCCCGGGTGCAGTTGTGCGGGAGGGACGTCCAGTGTCTGACAGCTCCTGCACCACACACCCAGGGTGAAGGGGCGAGCAGAGGGACAGGGAGTTTATCTGGAGCTGGTGGAGGTGGTGGTGGCCAGGCCAGACTGTGGCATCGGTACTAGCGGGACTCATGGTGTGAGGGTGGGGACAGGTCCCCGACAGACCCTGCCCTCACTGCAGAGCTGATGCTGCCATGCAGACTGGGGGAGGATCATGCTGGACCTCGCTAAGCAGGAGGTGAGGTTCCTCTGGGCCCCTGGAGAGGCTGATCAGGGTCCCTGGCCAGTCACCAGCCTGGCCAAGGTCACAGTGATAGCTGTGGCAGTGGAGGAGTTTGGGGTGCTGCCGGGACACAACACTGCCTTGTGCCTTTCCCTGGTGTCATGGCGCTGCCAACCAGCCACCACACTGCTCCCCAGGCGAGGTGCTGGTGACAGCTTGGACAAACTGGGTCTTCTCCCCTGCACCCTCTTGGGGCCCATGGAGCCTCCCCCCAGTCCTGCCAGGACAAGGAAGCTGGCAGCTGCTGTTGAGCATGGAGGGGCAAATCCTGAGAGCTGAAGAGCACTTTTGCCTGAGAGAATATGATTTAGATTAACTATTTTTAGCTGGATCTAGTGGGAGTTGAAGGAGAGTGTCTTCCAGGAGATGCAGAATACCATGCTGTATCGTGTGCCAAAATAGGAGCAGATGCTTCCAATTACGCTTAATTCACCTCAATTATAGAAAAAGTAAAAAAAAAAAAAAAATTATAGTTGCACTATGAATATTCTTTTCTGAAGTTAAAAATATTTGGCATTGAAGATTGTCCGTGTTGAAGAGCAGTGACACTTGTGGTAACAGTCAGCTGGGGTGCAGTTTGTGACTCTGCAGGGTGCTGCAGCAGGATGGGTATGGCTTTGGAGGGATTTCACTTCACAGTCCATCTTTGGGACAGTTTACCATCTCTCAGTTTCCTGACATCAACAAATTCTGTGGTGTATTAGTACATTCAGGAAAAAGTATTCTTTACATTGGAATATAGTCTGGTGCTGAATCAGTCAGTTTCACAAAGGTGACACCAAATCACCCTGCTCCCAGGTAACCAGAGGCTGGTACTAATTTCTGTCTTAGTAGAAATCCTGTTAAAGCTGAAATCACCATAGATCATAGCAAACAGTAACAGTCTGCAACACACTTGGGGAGTGGAAAGCTCCAGAGCGGCATCGTGCCTATGTTTCAGCCAACCACCTTCTCCTCGGGGGAGAAGAGTCCTCCCAGCTTTCTGGGGGTGCCCCTTGTGCCAGGCTGCAGCTCCATGAGAGGATCCAGGGAAAGAAGCTCATGTTCACACCACGACACCAGTTCTGCAGGGAAGCGAAGGGCTGGGATGGCACTTTCTCAGCTGCCAGCTCATGAGTCATTATTTCCTTTGGCTTTCCTCTCCCACTAGCTGTTTCCTTCAGTCACGCTACTCTATTTATCAGCTGGAGACAGACATCAAAGCGCAGGGTTTCCACCCGCTCCTCCAAGGAAGGCGGGCAGTCCCTGCTCAGGACACGGGCGCTCATGCTCAGCCCCTCACTCTGCTGCCACTCTGAGCTGGGGGGGTGTCCGCATCCCAGCCCTGCTCCCCAGCAGCCCCCCAGGACCCCTCCTGCGGTCCCAACCCCACCGCTGGCACCCCCAGGAGCCAGGCTCCTCCTTGTGCTGCAGGCTGGCCAGGCTCTTGGCATTTTGTTGGATTTAAGGGGGAGAAAAAGTCATTCAGTCAGTGCTGATTTTCTAATTCAACATAACCTTTTCACTTCCAAGCTAAGGACAGCTTGACATTTCCTCTGCATCCCAGGGAGAGGATACAAAACCTCTCAGCTTTGCTCCTGATGCTGCTGCACATTTCTGGGACACATTGTGCATCATCAAACATTTGAAAAACATTCAACTAATTTTTAAAGCCCATATTCACTGGTTCAGCCACTTGAGTCACCATCATTGAAAACCTGCAGTGTGTGCAGCTCTGCTCTGCCCTCTCTCCGTGCTCTCTGCCATGGCTGTGAGGCGGTGAAGCTGATTTTATCACAAGGGAACCCAGAATGAATTCCCACCATCTTTCCAGGCTATCCCCCATTGCCTGGGTGATGAACTATGGGCATCGCTGCCTTTGTGTCCCCTGTACCTCTCTGTGCCCTGGCACGGTGCATGAGCAGCCACGGCAGGCAGTCCCACTGTCCACCGTCCCACTGGGCACTGGGTGTCATGAGACCCCAGCTGAGAGTGCTGCCCTACATCTCCTTGGGATTTGGGTGAGGGAGCTGACTGCATTGCCACTTCATATTTTTATTTTTTCATTTCTTGGAGGCCAGCCTTTGATGGGTCTGAAACAAACACTGCTGTCCCCAAAGACTTCTTGTTACTCAAATGTCAGAGGGACAGTTATACCAGGGAAAGAGGCACAGCTTGTATCCATAGTTCTTCAAAGATTCATACATAAATTTTGTAGTAATTTTCCAAGAAGAATAGCTGATCATGCTGAGAAGATGCAGCATGGCAGAGGTAACTAACAGCCACAGAAGAGACTTCCAAGTGCCTTGGGTCATACTTTATTTCTGCAAACTAGGGACAAGCCAGTTTATTATGGCTCTTCACAGTAAGAACAATAATTGCTTCCAGTTCCAACATACTTTCCCCTCTTCTTGCATTTTTCCCATTCTATATTGTCTATTATAGCATAACACAATTTACGTCTTGGTTACTGATTACAGGCTACAGGAATTCCTAAGAGGTCACAAGCCAAGAGCTGCTCCTAAGTGGTGGTGCTGCAGCCATGCTCTGTGCTCATTGTACAGACCACCAAAACTGCCTCCAAGCCATGAAGAATCACTGGCGGAGTTTGAAGCATGTAGCTGCAGAGTTTATGGCATGTGCAGGAGGACACAACCGGTCTTACTTTGCCAGTATCATTGCTGAATTGTAAACTCCAAGAATGCAGTATTTCAGATCCTGTACCAGATTCCTGAAAGTCAAACACACCATCTCCAGGGTCCAGAGAAACCTCAGAATTAGAGTGAAAAAAACACCAATCCTCCAATTTAGGGCTTTTCTCTAAATCATCAACATTAACCTTTCTAGGATAGAAACGGAGAAGACATGCATTACCCCTGGGGAGAGCACCAGAAGGAGATCAAGTACACTCACATGTCACTGTCTAAGCTCTATGGGAGAAGGGGAAGGAAAAGCTGGTTTTCAGACTCAGAGAAGTATCAATCTCAGGTACCTTTCTTTACCTCGCAGTGTGACCATTGCTCTGCTGCCTGAGCACCCTCCAGTGACTTCAAACATGACCAGTAGCTGCTCTTTGTACTTCCTTCCCTATTGCTCTTCCCAAAGGGAAATACTATTTATCAAAGCAGAGATGCCTTTGAAAAGAATGTCTTGGATTAATTAGGTTTCCTCTCTATGTCTGATTTATTGTCCCTAGATAATGTAACAGGAACAAGCTCTTGCCAGGCTCTCTCTGTACTCTTAAGTATTGTCAGTGCTTAAAGGGATCATGCGAGCTTTAAAAGCGTATCTTCATCTGAAAACTCTGCAGTTAGCATTGCTGAAAAAAGCAAAAGTATCTTTTTCCTTGAACAAAACTGCCAGGAGAAAGATTAAAGGGCTACTTCCCTTTCACTCTTTAGACATCCCTTTGTGTTCCAGAGTCAGTCTGTGTCTTGTTCCCTATTGATTAAACGGATCTTTTGCCCAGCAGTTGTGCACGAGGTGGGGGGGGGGAAAGAGAGAAGAAAAAAAAGGGGGAAAAAAAAAAGCCCAAACCTTACAGTTTGCAGAAAAACTGAGGCTCCATTGTTCCCCAAAGTGTTTGGATTTGTTTCTCTTTTAATAACTACTTTTCAAGCTGACAGCAGCTCCTAAAAGTAGTTTTGGATTAAAAAGGAAGGAAGACATCCCAGGACTTCATGTTTCTAATTATGCTCCCAGAGAGCCTTTAAATGACTTTCATGAATTTATACCCAAAGCAGCCAATTCTCTTGCTGCTCACACTGTTTTTATTCTGATACAAATCTATTCACTTTAACGGGGCTATTACTGTTTTTAACAGGCTTACATAAGAGGAGAATGGGACCCAGTAGGTGGTCTCTCTCTCACATCTTTTCCTTGGTTCCAAACAGCTTCTGTAGGAAGAAAACCAAATTAGTTAAAATGAGGCCAAAAAGTCACATGTCGGAAAAAAAAAAGGGAAGCAGATGCCCATCCATTGCTTATTCTTCAGTCCCCAAGATGGGACCAAAGCGAGGTGGGCGCTGAGCTTTCAGGAGTCCAAGGGCCCCTGGTAGGTCCAAGAGGCATCTCTTTGGGTCCCAGAGTCAGCATCCTCTCACCAGCTGCCACATGGAGTCCCAGTGGGTGGGCACAGATGGGAGCCCAGCATCCCTGGGAACCCCAGGACTGACTGCAGGATTTGGGATAAAATGTTATTCCTTGTAATTGTCTCTATTGACAATTAAGGGAATTTTGTCATTTTAACCACTTTTCTTTTGAACGCTGTATTTAGAAAAAGGCACTTGGCACTTAGTCCTGTTTCGATCTTCTCCATCACTGTTCTCCTCCTCAGTACTCGCCAACAACACGGGAAGTATGAGTAGTCCTTGCTTAAGGCTGATGCCACAGCAACTAACCCACCACTCAGCCTCCTAATACAGAGCCTTGGAGACTTTTTACATGAAGTGAAGTGTTAGATATTACTCTCAGATTAGCTTTTGTCTCCTAGGCTTCTTGGAAAAAGAAAAAACAGAATCATGAGAATATTTTTCATCTGGTTATCCATCTTTTGACAGCTACTGAAAAATGCAGGTGTTTCTCTAAAAATGAAACCACAATTTCAGCTACAAGAAGGGCAGTAAGCAGTAATGTGTCATAAAGGAATTGAAATACATCTCTGCAAATAAACTCATGGTGAGATGTCTCTTCTAATAGCTTCTTGAGGGGGGATGGTAAGGAGGTATCACTGAAAATAACATGCATCTTGCCTTGGAGTTACTCCATTTCTTCTTCTTCCTTGCTGCCTGCTCTCATGTCTCAAAGCAGGGTGAGGAACAAGCAGTGCCATCCCTGCTCCTGCCCGTCCCTTCCCTGGGGTCACCCTACTGATCGCTGGGGGGCACCAGGGCTGGAGTGAGCTACTCTGCTGCCTACCTTCTCCTCTGGATACACTGCGAGTAAATATTGTGCACAGCTCCTCCTTCAGAGGACAAATAAACTTCTAAAAACAATTTAGAAGGTTTTATATTTTATTGCTGCTGTAGCATTTGAAATCTGAGGTGGAAAATCCTGTTGGCAGGGAGCTGCTTCTGCCCGCACACCTCCCCAAACAACTACACTTAGCATTTATTGCACAGTTTTGGCCAGACTGCATTTGTGAATAGGGATCACAACTTTGCTTCAGGACTTGTCTCACTGACAAGGTGATTCCAGTTACTCTGCCTGCTGCTAGGGAAAAGCTCTGCACAAACCTGCTCCACAGTGGGAGAGGCAGGGGAAGAAAAAGTTGGCTCTTTACAGGACTTAAAACTCAGTAAGACAAATGTTTTCACTTGTTCTCTGTCAGTGTATCCACATGGAAGGTCTCCCTAGGGAGTGTTGTACCTGACACGCACTGGATGCCTGACCAGGGACTGGCATGGGATGGTAACTCTCAGCCCTCATACTCCCTTGCTAAAATGTGAATATATTGCTGTAATGTTCAGGTTGGTTCAGTTCCATTGATGAAGGAGCCCAAAGACCACCACTGCAAAAGGAGGGGCTGCTTCCTGGTACTGCCACTGCAGCCACTGTCACCCCACATGGCGCAGGAGCCTTCCCTAGGTAGGAGATGTGGAGCAGATGCACCTGGCACAGAAGAAGCCGATCCAGGTGCTAATTAAGGTGCAGCTGTAGGAGACACTCAGGTGCAGAAGGGCCTGAGGAGATGGGGAATGGGAGATGACTTATGTGAGTGTGGGGGAGGCAGCAAGGAAGGGACAAGGAAACAGGAAATGCAGAGCAGCCAGGAAAGCTGGAGCTGGGTCCCCAGGTGAGGGTCTCACCAGGTATGTGAAGTGCCAGGGAACTGCTGGGTGAATTGGGAGGTGAATAAAGCAGGGGGCTGGTGTGCTCCTGCATGGCCCTCACCCCCAGCACAGAGGGGAGCCAGCTGCCTCTTCAGCCTGACAGCCTGTTGCTATTAACAGCTCAATTTTTGTATTACTCTAAGGATAAGAATTACTCGGCTTTTAGACCTTGAGATAGCATGAAATTAACTGTCCTCTTAGCCTTTTTTACAGAGTGAAAATGCATTACTTCAACCTTAGCAACAGTGTGAAATACAGTAATCTGAGAAAATTCTCTGGTTTTGTAACCACCAGCCAGTCATGGGTTTTAGTCTGTAAAAAGTGCATTATATGAAACATGGGTTAAATACATGTTTCCTTTTTTGTGACCCAGAGGTAAGTGATGCTTTCAAATATGCCTTTAAAAATCAAACCACAAAACAAGGGTACTGGCTTCTCGCTGTCGCGCTGTCCTGGGGCGACTGCCCCTGGTCGCTGGCTGTGGGGTCTGCACCTCACGCCTTGCCTTCCAGTTGCAAAGCAAGACATTGCGCAGTGCACACTGTCACTTTTTGTGGCTGAAAAATGCTAAATAAGGTGTCAGGTGCCCTGGATGGGAGGTGCAGCGTCTTGCTCTGTAGTATTTCCCTGTGCAGTCTCTGAGGCAGGGCTGATGCCATCAAAGCTCTGTCCTGGAGCTCCAGGCAAAATTCAGTGTGATTTTGCCAAAAGTGATCACTTCTGGCCTTTGAAAGCACATGCTGCCCACAGTAGCCTTTCCTCCTGAAAGCAAACAAATTGTTCTAATGGCTTGTCAGGTCATCTCAGAAATTAATATCTGCAGTGGTTTTTCAGAAATGTGATGTAAATGCACCAGAAGTGAAATCTACAGCAAATTAATTTCTCACCATGGAACATCAATATGGAAACACTTTAGCTGAAACTCAAGCCTAAATTGCTGGAGGGGAATGTCTATGGCAAGCCCCACTGCATTATGCTGGGAAATGGAGATGCCGAGAGCACTTCAGGAGTTGCTGCTCTGCCTTGGACATGGCGAATGGCAGTGACACGGCCACGGTGGCACAGAGTCCCTGCGGGCAGGGCGCCCAGCTGTGCACAGATGTCAGCCTCTCCATGTGTCTGCAGGTATAGGGTGAGGAGAACACTCGCCATGTCAGACTTGGCTGGTGTGGATGTTTGCAAATGGGGAATAACAAAGAAAAACCAATGCTGACTAATGAAACAGTCATTCAGGATTAGAACAAACATTTGTGAATGCTGTTTGAAGCGGTCTATTGTCTCCATTATGGCTTGAATAAATAGTTAATCTTTGGCACACTGTTAAGCTATAGTACTTTAAATAAAATGATACCACTGAACCCAAACAGTTCATTGACATTTGCTGTCAGGATCACTGTAATTCTCTTTTATTTTATATGCTTTTTTTAAAGGGATCCTTGCTGCCAAGCTCAGGTTTCCTGTACAAGCTACAAGCAGCACATTCTGTAATCTTGTTGGGAGGAGTTTTTGGGGGCTAAACCAGCAGTTGCAATCAAACAGGAGTCGTTCTGGCGGGTGTCCTTCGAAGCATGTCCCACGGTGCCAGGGACAGGGGGATACCCTGCCCGGAGAGACCTCCTCATCGTGACCTGCCGACTCAGCTGGGCGCTGCTGTGGCATTTGCTGCCTTCGTACACTCCGACCCGCGCCCATCCTCTGCTTTGTCCTCTGCTGCACCTCCCGCTCAGCATCTCCCAGATCCTCCTTCCTCATGGCTGCCTGGCCCTGTGCTATTAACAGGATTTAGCTAATTAGCTGCAAGCAGTGCTGTTCTCCCTCAGCGATGTAAAGGGCTTGCTATTTTTATCTGACTCTGGATGGTTTTGCTTCCTAGGGGATTAGGGTCAGAGGGCACATATTTATTCAGATGCTGGAATTCTGACATCGTTTTTCCATTACTTGGGTTGGGAAGGAGGAGCCTCAGCCTTTCAACTCCCTCTTCTTCCCCGCTGGCTGTATCCTGGGCACCCGCCCTCCCTCCTCAGTGAGAGGAACCAGCTTCTCTGAAACCAGAATGTTTTTTACTTTCACTAGTGGTGCGGAGACATGCTAACCAAACATCTTATTTTTAAACACAAGTGGTGTCCAAGGGAGGGAGGGAGCCCTATAATCACTTCATTCAATGCACTGTCATTTTTCGGCAAGCAGGAGAGTTTATTCTAATGCATTTTTGAAGCTATTATTTCCATACATTGCTTGAAACAATGGTGGTGCCTTGCAGGACAACTTTATTTTCCTTCAAAAAAATTCTGCATGGGTATGACCCTAAAAAACCTCCATAACCTGAAGTTCTTACTGCTTAAGGTATTTCAATAATTCCGGTACTTTCAGGTATAGCCTGAAAACACTCCCAATGCAAAATGCACCTCTAGTTAACTGATTCATACTATATACAATGCTTTTAGGCTGGGCTGCTGAAAAAGAAGTAAGTTTTTGTCAGTAGTTTTAAAAATGGGGTAATCAAAGCATCTTTTGACAAGTTGCCACTATATGGCCACTAATATTTCAGGACTGGTTCCCTTTTGGCACTCAACTGCAGTTAGTGAGGGGATTAACTGCTGTCCTTTCATTTGCTTTCTGGTGGAAAAAAATACACATTATGAAGCATTTTCTCTTTGTGTGTGGTATTTTAACATCCATATGTGATACAATAATACCCAAGAGAGCAAGACTCCACTTCAGAAATCTACCTCCTGCAGAAAAACAGTGAAATTTGTGGTGACCTCTGGATTCTGTAGGAATTTCTTCAAGTCTCAGGCTGGTCCTCACAATTCTACCTTCTGGTCTTGATGTAAAGCTTTACACTTATTACCACCTACTCTGCCAGAGGAGCATAGCTGCCGGTCACAGTCATGTTCTTCACCTCCTGTCCATTGACCTGCTGGTTGTGTGGCTCTGAGCAGTGGAGGCCCTTGCAAGAAGAGTGGAGATCCCAAGCTTGGCTTGCCAGCGGCTTCCCAACATCTATGGAGCGTGACGGACAGATGGGCCGTGCTCCTGCTGCCCAGGGGAGATAATGCCCTAGGGTTCATCTCCAGCCAGATCCTGCAGGCTGGTGGCTCCCTGCTCAGGCACGTAGCGTGGCTGTAGCTCGGGCAGGAGCAGCCGTGAGTACAGTGGTGGGTGTCTCTGTGTCTGTGGCAGAAGCTGTGGGGCATCCCAGCAGGGATGACTTACCCCGCTGAGTAACAGGCTGTGCCAGCCCAATGAGGAGCCAAGTAAAGCTCTGTGACTACAGACTGCACAGGCTTAGGGACACCAAAGGGTTGGGAATGTTTTCACAGAGGTTTCCCTTCTCTCGCTCCCCTTTGCAGGGCTGGGATGTCCCCTCTCCTTGTCCCTGAGTGGGTGTGTGGGCGCAGCAACGTGGGGAGTGTGGGGAAGGAGGAGAGATAAGCCCTGTGCAGGGTCTGGGAGCCCTTGGAGGTGGGTAGGAGCCTGTGCTGATCTCTGCTGGGGTGGCCCTGGGGCAGAAAGCCCCTGGGGTGGGCCAGGGGCTGCGGGTGACAGCCGATGGGGAGCATCTTCAGGCCTTCCCAGGGAGCAGCTTGGCCATGACCCTGATGGCTCTGAGAACAGGGATTATCCCGGGGGCTGGTGAGTCACCAGCATCGCATCGGCTGCTGGTGTTTAGTTGGTCTTTTGTAACAGAACTTTGGCTGAGAATCTGAAACCTCACCAAGTTATAGCTTAGACCTGGATTTCTGTTCACACTAAGCTCATCTTCAGCTGTGGAGTAATTTATAAACTCTGACCCCTTTCCTCCTATCTTCCCATGTAGTAAAGCAAAGAGGTCAATGATCTCTAAAGCCTGTATCAGGTCTGAGTTTTCTTTCTATCTCATCCACGCAGTAAAATATGCTACAAATAAAAATTATTGGGCAAAGAAGGCAGAGAAATATGGTACACATTTAACAATAATATTTCTATATAGAATTCCATAGTGTATTGAATCTATTTAATGAGTTTTCTAGATTAAGCTGAAGTCTAGGGAATTTTTATTATAATGCCATACCCCATAAAAATATCTATGGTCCTGTGAGAACAGACACTATATTAATCTATTTCTTTAACGTTAGGTGATTAGGTAATAGACTATTTGCAGCAATGATATTGACACTATTACTTCTTGTGTACTTCAGTTTAAAAAAAGTTCTGTTCTTTGACACCTTCTCTGTCACAGCCCCGTGACACAGCGCAGAAAGGTTGTAAATGCCAGTGGCTGTGTAATCGATGGGAGTATTTACGAAATACAGCCCCCATCATGAGCTACCATCAGGACAGATGATGTTTATAATGTTTTACCAGCCCACGGGCAGATGGCAAAGGGATGGACCAGCCTCACGAGGACCAGCTTACACTTTGTCAGGCCCAGGCTCTGTCCCTGTGGGAGCCGAGGGAAGCACATCCTGGGACCCGGCCTCCTTCCCAACGCTTTCCAAAGGCAAGGAGGGTGCACATCCGAACCCACGCTGCACCACCCCAAGCCTGACATTTGCTTCACAGACCTGAGGAAAAACAATTTTCTAGAAAAACCTGGGTGCAGAAGAGCAGGCTTTGTTGTGATGGGGTGGGGTGCCTGGAGGTTTGTCTGGGGCAGGGAAGGGTTTGGAGCCCTATGGAGACAGCAGAATTGGCCTGAACAACATGGACGCACACCCAAATGACATCATAGTCCTTGTTTAAAAGAAATCAAATTCTGAGAAACATTAAGTGGCTTAAATTATAAATGAATTGCTTCCCTAAGCGAGATCTGTGCATGAACTGTTACTTTTGAGACTGGGGAAGCTGCAGTTGCCTTGTGCACAGCCCCTCTGAAAATTCCTCAGGAAGGGGCTGGGGCAGCCCCACAGGTCCCCTACAGACCTCACCGACCCGCAGCTGCACCCCTGCTTTTAATAATTTTAAATGGCCAGAGGATGGGTAATCCTTCTTACTCCGAAAATTGCTGGCCTTCTGGGATGAGGTTTTTAAACATTTTCATTATGAAATTGCTTAGTGTAAGTCGTTAATTCTCTGTGTGCCACCACACAGCTCTCAGGTCCCCTGTGCTTTTCTGGTTTTCTCTTTGGTTTTAGGGAAAAGTTTGTTCTACCAGGCATAAATTGGCAATATAATAAGTACAACTTTTCAAAAATATACACAATTGCATATATTGCAACACATATTTTGTAGGTATATTCACACTCAACAAGCTGTGCTTTCTTATGCTAGTGTTTTCCACACTAATCCCATGATGCTGTCATCTTTTGGTTTTTTTGTTACCATTTTACAGGAAAATTAAGGGTTGATAAGGTGTTTCTTAATAATAAATTATTAGCTTCTACAATAATATTCAGTGTGGCTTAAATTTAAAAAGGACAAAATTCTTTGCTAATCTGCATTTGCTGAGTGACAAACACTAAAAACCAGACTATTAACATTTTCTAGGTTGGGCTATACCTCGATTATTACAGGAATTCAGTGAAGTTTCCTGTATAAATGTGTGTGATGCAGCACTCCAGTCAGACAAAGATTAAGGACCCACCGGGAACTGAAGCCAGCACTAACTGCTGTAAGAGCACTCATGGACGCCTGAGAAGGGAAACAGCAGTATAATGGCAGAACTAAGCCTTAACGAAGCACACTATTAGTCAGCAGCCTCCGAGGTCTTACATCAGGCTCCAGGAAATACAGAAACAGACAAATCACTGCCTCCGTGCTGAGATCCAGATGCCCCCTGGGCTGCCCAAGCAGCTCTGCCAGAGACCTAACGGCACTGACCTCCGCACGCTTTGGAAGATGAAGAAGAAAATCACTTATTTGCCCCATCCCCCTTTCTCATATGGGGTGGGTGCAAAGTCTGCGGAGCGTCCTTGTGCTTTGGGGTGCCTCAGTCCAGTAACAGCAGTAACGTCACTGAAGAAAGTTATGAAGTAAGGAATGTAATTAATGCAACTACATTCAGTAAGTCACAAATCATATGTCACAATGAGTAAAATCATCATAGAATCACAGAATCACGGGTTGGAAGGCACTTCAAGGAGCATCTGGTCCCACCTTCCTTGGAAAAGTATGGTCTGGACAAGTTGGCCTAGAACATTGTCCAGATGGATCTTGAAAGTGTCCAATGTTGGGGAATCCACCACTTCCCTGGGGAGATTGTTCCAACCGCTGATTGTTTTCACTGGGAAAAATAATCACCAACAATAAATAAAAAATAATCGCCAACACTGAATGGCAGTGGGGTTTTGATAACTTTTCTGCAGCCACCCAGGCTGGAGGATGGCCGATGTGCCACAGTTCCTGGGTGAGCACCACACATAGCCGGTGGCAGGGCTGGGGAGCCAGCGGCTGTACCTGTGTCACCTCCCACACAGTCAGAAGGGAAGAGTGGGGAAGAGATGGCATCAACACTGCTGACTGCCAAATGAAAGTAGTGCAGCAGGTCATGAAGATGATCATATACACCTGATTATCAGGATGAACTAACTACTGTGCATTTTTCTTCCTGTTCAAGATACTTTTGACATAAGGCTCCTTAAAGAGCTCTATATTATTAAAAGAAGTCATGTCACTGGCACTGGCATGGCAATGCCTCTCAGGGAGCCCGTGGCTTGTGAGCTGCACATTTTGGTCTAACACAGAGATGTCCACCAGCTGTTAAGGGTTCCTTCCACGTACCCCTCGGCCAGCAGCAGTGAATGGGAATGGCAGGGGCTGGAGCAGCCCCAGGTGGGGAACACAGCCCCGGCCCCATGGTGACCAGAGCCCAAGCTCTGGGGCTCAGAGCCACCAAGGAAGCCTCAGGAGCTGCGTGTGCGGTCACTGATGGACACAGTGAAACGGGATCTGTGCTCACCACTGCGAGCTGCCCCAACTTCCCCAAACCAGAGATTCTTAAAAAAGAAAAATTAGGGTCATCGTTTCTCGTTCTGTTTTCTATAACGAGCAAGAATGCATCTTTCTGCAACTGAGACATTTTCTGTTCACAGTGCCATTAAACAGGGGAGGTTCCTGGCTGAAATTGTTCCTCATAAAAATGTGCTTTTTCTGCAGATTGGCGTGACAAAGAAAGAAAAGCTCTGTGAAAGCTCCCTAACCCGGCACTACTGTATAGATTTCCTAGTGCCATCGCATGTGTGGCATTTACACTGCCTGTGTCCCCCCTGGAGCTCCCAGGCCTGCTAGCTCTCTCCTGCCTGAGCACGGAACAGGTTTTCATGGTTGTAGCGTCACTGCTGTTTTATTTAAAGTGGATCTTAAAACAGGCTTAAAACAGCTACACTTGGCAGAGCCTGGCACGTGGTATCTGGCTCTTGAAGGGGCTGAAACTGGTCACCCAGTATGATAGGCAGAAAGCAAATACTAAGATATAGAACATGCTCAAGAAGCACCTGCTATTTTTCTAAATGATTTTTTTGTTTTTCTTTTTTCCCCCAGTATATACTTTAATTAGTAATAACCTTTTTTCTCGTGCAATATTGACATTCATATTTGTATCCCATATAAGCCAATTGATGCTGACTTTCTTAGCCAAAAGGTTTATTATTACTGTTTTCCAAATATTCTCAAATCATTTTGTGAATCTGAAAGATACCAGACAAACCACAGTCACTTGGTTGGTGTCACCAGCTACACTGGGGTGACATCCTGCTACAGACAGAGGGGTAACTAACCTCTAACTCCCTCCTGCAGGCACTCTCCTGAGGGGGTGGCTGCGCTGATGGAAGTGCCGTGAGGAGCCTCCCGGGTCAGGGGTGTGTGTCATTCCTGTGCCAACAGCAGGCTAAGGACAGCTTCCCATAACCTGCGTGCTGCTCTGCCAGTTAGACCATAACCAGTGCTGCTTTAGGGATCAATGTGAAACAAAAAGTTGAGGTCTCTGGTTTATATTCCCATTTTCCTGCGGTACATGCTCCAGTTCTCACAAACATCAGAGAGTTCAGGGATATTTTGTGCAGGGCACTGGAATCTTGCAATAACAGATAGGTGTCGCACAGAGAATAGTGCAGCCGTTTGTTGTTAAAGGAGGGGATTTACAAGCCACTGTGTGTTATTTCCATGCACACCAGCCCTGTTCTTTAAGATACTTGTAACCATGGACTTTGTAACCACACAGTGACAAACACCAGTATTGCTGCTCGGGCAGCAGCAAAGGTGCAAACTTCACCATTTGCACTTCCCTCAGCTGTTGGGGAGCGTTTCCCCTGCCCGGGCAGCGTCCTGGGGGCCACGGGCACAGCTGCAGCAGGGCCGGGGGGCAGCAGTGCTGGGGGGGCAGCCCTGGCAGAGGGTCCCCACACTGGTCGGGGACAGCAGCAGCCCCCACGCTCTGGCACCGCACACACAGGGCTGTAACCCCACATTCCCCTACACAGCACCCTCAGTCCCTCCCCTTTGGAGTGGACATAAAGCACAGGGAAAATATAAAAGCAAGTGATTACAGAGGGCGCCTGAAAGGAAATAGATTTTTAAGGGTTTGGCCTGAAGAGTTGTTTTTAAGTGCTCTTTAGGTTTTTGCCACTGCCAGGCTTCTCCATTGGGAGCAACACAGACTCCAAATTCATAGTGAATTTCGAAGTGGCTGGGATGGGCATTCATACTCAGATCGAATGTGCTGGTTTTCTTAAGGGCAAAACTCTCATGATAATCAAACAGCGCTGTCAAACTTCTACAGTCCTTGAGTGGCTGAAAGAACTAGAATCTCACCAAAGATACTGGTCTGTGAAAGCCTTTCTGGTCTGATTTACTCCTTCCCGGGGTGGAGGGGACACAGCAGGGATCCCCGGAGCAACCAGGACTGTGGGCAGCACTGGAGGGAAAGGGTGGCTGGGCAGTGGAGGAGGAGGAAGATGGTGCTGGTGCTTTTCTGCTTGTTGAGACAGAAAACTGCAGCAGAGCTAAGTGGCATATATGGAAAGGACTGAAAAACAGCGGCACAGCCAGCGTGCAAAGGCAGATTAACTCATCTGACACACAGTGTGCTTGGCTTGCCAACCTCAAGAAAACTTCAGTGTAGCATCTGCATGTAATTTAACATAGACTTGGATCATCAGGGCAATCACCTGCCCATGGGACTGCAGAACCTCTGGGGGTGGGCAGCATAGGCTGAGAACCAGCAATGGCCCAGGGAAGCTGCGGGGTGAGACACCTCCAACATCACCAGCAGCTCACGGGGCTTATTTACCTGTGCAACTTCCAGAGACAGAACAAGCAGAGTGTATTTCCTGAGCTGTTCACAGCTCAAACACGTATCAGCTGCAATTTCAGTGCTAATACTGACCAGCTGCAGCTGTGTGGAATCACAGCAAAATGCTTTAGATGCAAATTGCAGAGCAGGTGTGGGGTATAAAGGAGTTCCACACTCGTCGGCAAAACCTAGACAGCTCATAGGCCATCCTTAGAAATACTGATAGATATTTAGGCTGCACAACTAAACAAAAACTGCAGACAGTAAGGGTCAGCTATGCTGGGGAGTCATTGTTTACCTGAAAGGTGAAATCTAAGCAGCTGCAAAGATACGTTTGGTGATACGGGAGTTTGAACATTGCCAGAATGCAGATACTAAAGTATGTCTCAATATTCTGACATCATCAAAATGCCCACAATACGTGGAGAGTTACCTCATCCATCACTATCCTCTCAGCTTCAACACCCTCTGTACCAGTAGCACCAGCAATGATCCTAGGGTCAGCTGCAGTTATTCCAAATCAAATGTAAGTATTTTTTTTGTACCTGTATTTACTGTTTTCCCTTTGTTTCTATTAAGGAAATCAGTATGTTTTCCTCTGTTTTATTACATGTTTCAAAGTTAATGAAATGACTGTTCTCTGTTTGCTCAGTTGGAGATATCTATGACTTGTAATGATGTGGCTGCTCATGAGGTTCCCTTCCTCCCCAATCCCAGCGCCTGGTGAGGGCAGAGGATGGCTCTCATGGGTGTGCAGGCAATGAAGAGGTCTGTTTCAGGCGAGCAAGTCTCTGTGGTAGATGGTCCCTGTCAGAGCCCCGAGGACACTGATCCTGACCAGCCCCGTCTCCCAGCCTATGAACGAGACAGAGCAATGGCTGGTGCTCACCTGGGCTGATCTCAGGCACTTCAGGAATTATGCTTTTCAGACAGCCGTCCTGGAGAGTTAGTGCAGCAGCTATATACCATGAATTCTAATTTTCATGTACAAAATATCCCATAACAGACAGCAATGTTGAGAAATGTAACTGGAGTTGTATCTATTTCAGGAGAATTTCTAGTGACTCAGAGGTAAATAAAGGCTGTGGACCGAGCTCTGAAATCTACGGGACTCAGGCTGACACTTGTTGATTTGATATCAGCAATCTGTGGTCTGAGGTAGGAATTTGATACCTGAGTACCAGATTTGGGGTTTTCCTCTGGTTCCTGTGGCTCCAGGACCACAATAAATTTAGGGAGCAGACAGTTGTGCAATCCTTCCTCATCCCCAAAGCATGAACTAAAAAACTGAAAACTCCAAGAGCATTTCCTTCAAGCTGCATTTTGCCATCTAGAAAATATAAAATGGCCGATTTAATCAAACACTGGGGACAGGCTCACAAAGTCCACTAAGATCCATTTCTGAGAGGAACAGAGTCCATCCCTCAGGGTGATAAAAGAGCTTTCAAGCAGCAAATATTACATTGCACTTAAGGGTTTTAATCTGACATAGTTTGGGGGTTTTGTTGTTTTTCCTGACAGTATAAAAAGCTCTTCATAAAGATCCTTCTAATAAAAGCTTAAGCCAATTAGTAAAGCCATAAAGACAGAAGTACAATATGGTTATAAAGGAATTGCACAACTGCTGTTTGAGTGCTCCCTTCACCATCCCTCCCCATGGACCAGGAGCGTCCCAAACCTTGGGAGCCACTGTCCCCTGCGCTGCTGCTCCCCAAGACTTTGGTAGCCACAGCTCTGTGTTCCTGGGGAGATATGCAGGAACAAGATGTCCCACCTTACAGGGACAGCAGATCAGTCACCATTCTCTCTGCCACTTACCACGTGTTATTTTATTGAGGACAGAGATACAGCAGCACAACAATAACCAAATGTGGTGTTGCTTGTGTTCTAAAAAATGAATGGAAATCTGTTTTCTGTTAATATTCCCATGTCTCTTGTCCGGGGAGCTTGTCCAACCAAGCTTTTGGGGGAGGCTGAAAAAATGAAATTGCTTCCAGCCAAAATTTCACCCATAGCAACCTCTAAAGCAGGCAACATCCATCTTCCAGCTCCCCCCTAAAACATGTTGTCCTAACATCTCCCAGACCACCCATCTGTGGCTCCATCATCCCCGGCAGCAAACGATGCTGCTCTTGGCTTGTTTGTCGTGCTCTTCAGAAGGTGCTTCAGCAGGTCTGGGACATCCCACATTCCTTCTCTGTGCTAATTCAATCATATTTTCTGTGAACCTGCTGACAAATAATGTCAAGTAACTCTTTGTTCTCTTATTTGTGTTTTATTTTAGGAGGAAGAGCTATGAAAATATTGGAACCTGGGTCAAAAATGCAACAGCCCAAACTTCCAAGGCAACTTTTCTGTGGCATCTATGCAAGTGGGGATGTTTCCAAGCCAAGTAAGTAAAATTCATGGGGATGATGGATTTGTGCACTTATCTGACCCTCAGGCTTATTTGAAAAATTCAGCCTCAAGAACACTTTTTTTCCTCATAGTGGCAAAGCCACAAAGTAAAAACTAACTTAATTCTTGAGCCCTCTTGCTTAAACTTAGTATTCAAGGCAGGCACCAAGACTGAAAATAGTCAGACTACACTGTCTGGGTTACAAGTACTGGAAAACCAGGAGCTGTAGCAGAAAACGTTAGCCAACCTCAGGTAGGAGTGGTGCTTTTCCTGCAGTGACGCTACTGACCAACGCCAGCTCCTCCTCTGTCTCTGCCGGGGACAAAGCAATGTCTGGGCCCTGTTTGCAGCTCCAGTGGGGGGGACTTGGCCCAGGGTCAGGGCTGTGAGCTCCGGAGCTGGTGTGGGCACCACTGGAGGCAGGTACAGTTCCTGCTCTGAGCGGGGTGCCGAGAGGCACCTCCATATGAGCTCCTGTGTCCCCATCACTGCACTGTAACGTCTGCTCATGCAGTTCCTGGGGCAAAATGAAATGCTGCTTCTGGAGCACACACTTAGGTTTAACAGTCATGTCAGAGGGCACACAATGCAGACTTCGGTGTGCTTTTACCTAATACACTTTCACCATTGCCACTGGCAAAATTTCATATTTGGGCACAGATTTGCCTCCCCTAGCACAGGTATAGGTCTTGTTCTTCTGAGTTTACCAAGCATCAGCTCTGCTCACTTTACCCATGCAAAATCAGCTGATGTGCTCTCTACACCTCCCCGCTCCACAAAGCAGCTGGTGATGAGTATCTCCCATCAGTAGTTATACTGCAACGCAGCCTGGAAATGCTGCTTCAGTCATTCCTTGTTTTTTTTAAATTGGAGCCTTTTCTTACAGATTGGATGCTGCCACTTGATAGGACACAGGAATTCTGACCCTGCAGAACATGGCAAGCAGCTGGCTGGATGCATTGACAGAGCATCCTCTGAGCTGTCTCTGCGACACCACCCTGAGCCGCCAGCGTGAGCTGCTGCAGCCACCGAGAGTGAGAGCCCCGCCAGGATGGCCAAACTCGGGAATTCTTCTGAAAATGCTTCAGAAATTACATTCTATGTTCCCATTTTCCCAGGTATTATCCACTCCTCGGCAAAGGCACAGGATTCACAGGCATCAGCTCTGGCATCACATCCAGTGCATGCAGTTGTGGTGCTTTGCTGCTGTAGTGCTTCCTCTACCAGAGAAACTGGCAAAATTACCTGCATTGTAGCCCAGCGATGGCTGCCTGGTCTCTGCACAAGTAACTTCTTGTGGTCTGCAGCCGCTTCCTATTCTCGTTTCCTGTTCCCGGGCGCTGCCAAGTTCTTCACCTGGATGCCACATGGCCTGGGATCCCTTTCCAGCTGGGTGGAATTTGACACAGCTTCTTCCAGTGCACCCTGGCTTTGATGTAATTGCTGAAATGTGTAAGGCTTGTATGCCAAAAACACAGCAGCAAATGGGATTTTTTTTTTTCCTCTCTCTCTTCTTTTTTTTTTCCCTTTCTTTTTTTCTTGTGTGTAAACGTCAAGATATACCGGAATGGTATCTTTGTTCAGCTCAGCTTTGACACCTGGGATGGCTGCATCCAGGTCAGATCATGGTATCTAAAGCCCAACTTCATGCAATTGCTGTCTCAGGAGTTCTACAAAACCTTAAAAGAAATTGTCCAGAGGAGTCCAGCAGTGTTTAGTGTCTCCAGGCATGAGCCTATTCTGCACTGCATTTATCAGTATGTCACAGCTCACTGGAGGTCGGTGAGTATCCCTCGCGTGAGGCAGACTTCCAGAAGTTCAACTTGCTTCTTATTTAATTGTATATTTCATTTCCACCTCGTAACAAAGGCGGCCAGCAGCCACAATCTAGCAGAGCTTTTGTCATTCCATCTGTGTTCACAACCTGAGAGAGTCTGGCACAAAGAAGAGCCTTTATGGGACTCGTCAAGTCCACTGTCACTGTACATCGGCTCCTTCACCCGTGTCTCTCTGCAGGTGTAATACACAACTGTAGTGTGCTGAAGGGCACTGAAGGAGGGTGAAATCAATGCTTGGGTTGTGTGTGGGAGGAACCAACTGGAACCAAAGGTCTGGCTGATGGTGTCTGTGCTCTGCTCCCCCAGTCACAGGGGGATGGATGGGAGCTCAACCTCCTGTCCTGGCTGCAGGTGGCGGAGTGTAATTGCCAGGTACCAGAAGACATCCCTTCAATGTTCCTGGGCAACTGAAGCTTGACAGAGAGGGGTGATTAAGTACTGTCAGCTTGTTTTACGCTAGATTTATTATTATATCTTCTAGTGCCTTACTTTATAAATTACTTTTTCCAGGGGAAAAGTAGCTAGCTAGCTACTAGTAGCTACACTAGCTCCTGTGTAGTTAAAAGTTTCAGGCATCTTTCCTTGGCATTCAGCTGATAACTTCTGTTATCATAACAGCATGGAGAATCCCATAACTGAAGACTGGCTTTATTTATTTCTTTTTTCCTTTTCCCTGAATACTGAGAAAATGTGTGGCCTAGTGCCATCCTTGACATCAGCCCTGTCAGTTGGGTACCAATCCCTCTTTGCCTGCCTTGGAAACTGTTTTTCTGCCACATGTGAGATCTCATTCACTGCAAGCATGAGCAGCTGGGCTTGTTTGCCTGATGTATCTTTAATTGGGAAGAGACTTGTTAACTGACCATACGCAGGCTTTGTCGGCTGCAATGCAAAACACAATAAATACTGCTGAGCAGCAGGAATAATCTCTGTTTCTCTGCCAGGAGCACACACGTTTCTGTCTCTAAGCCTTTGTGTTCAGTGTAGTGTCTTCCTGCTCAGTGTGACAGACACTTTGGTGATTTCCCTTGTCACTTCTACACCAGGGTGTGTCACCTGTTGGACACCATCCCCCTTTCTGCCCCAGGACCCCCCATTCTGCCCCTGCATCTCCTTCTCCCTTACATCTGTGTATTCGTGCAGTCGCTCCCGAATCTCGGGCTTCCTACTTTCCCTGCTCTGAAATGTGGTGAGCCCTCTGCGAGCCTGGGGATAGGAGCTTGTACACATTTTGTTCCCATTACAGATCAGCCCTGAAATGCAGACAATCTCCGGAGCCAGGGATCACGCACAGCCTGGCAAAGGCCGATTTATCACTTCTGCGCTTTCTTAAGCAAAGTTTCAGAAGGATTCCTTTCACCGAGGGTGCTTCGTGCCGCGCTCCCAGGCTCCATCCCGCCCTCGCAGCCCTGGGTCCCGCCGGGGCCGGGCCGGGTTGTGCGGCGTTACCGGTAACGATCTCATATCCCGCCCGTGGCGGCAGCACCCCGAGGCCCTCCGGAGGAGCGGTGCGCCAAAGCGGTGTCGCTGGGGGGCCGGCTCCCCCGGCGGCCGGTTTGGGGCACTTTTGGGCCGGCTGAGGAGCGGCGCGAGGGCCGGACATCACAGCCGCGCTCCCGAGGGACGCCGGCCGTGGCCCGCAGACCCGGCAGCCGCCGCCGCTCGGGGCCGCACCGGGGCAGCGGGGCCGGTTCCCCCGCGGGAGGCGGCACCTGGGGAGAGGCGAGGCCGGTCCCGCCGGGCCTGGTCCCCGGGCGGTGTCTGGCCGTCCCCGGCCCCACTCCTGCCCAGGTGAGCGGCGGCCCCGCCCGAGCGGGCCCGGCCTCTCGGCGGGACGGCGCCGCCGGCCGCCTCCCGAGGGTTGGCGTTGCCCTTTTAAGAGGCGCGCGGGGCCGCTATGACGTCGCGGGCGCAGAGCCCTAGCCCGGCCCGCCCGCCGCGCCGCCAGAGCCGGGAGCGGCGGCGGCAGCGGCAGCAGGAGCGCGGTGCGCGCAGCACCCGCCCGACCTAGCGCAGCCTAGCCTAGCCTAGCCTAGCCCAGCCCCGCGCCGCCGGGGAGCGCCCGGCCCGTCCCCGCCGACACCGGCCGCTCCGTCCCGTCTCGCAGACCTGCCATGCGCCGCGGCCCGGCGCCAGCCTCCGCCGGCGGGAGCCGTCCCGGCAGCAGCGCGACGACGACGGCGGCGGCGGCGGGCGAGCGCTGAGCGCCGCAGCAGCCGCAGGGCGGCCGGCCGGCCCGCCGCGGTGCGGATGTGCGCGGTCTGCCCGCGCCAGGAGCACTCGCCGCGCTGACGGGGCGGGCCAGGCGCCCCGCTCGCCGCAGCGCCCCGCGCCCGCCCCCGGGCTCCCCGCAGCGCCGCCGGCCGCGCTCCGCGCTTCCGCCCGCCCGCCGCCGGCGCCATGGCGGTGAAGGGGGCCGCGGCCGGCGCCGGGGTGCTCCTGGTGACGGCCAACGTCGGGTCTCTCTTTGACGACGTAAGTACCGCGGCCGCGCGCGCCCCTCCTGGGGGGGGATACGGGGGGTACGGGGTCTCCGCGGTCCTAGCGCCGACGCGTTGCTCCTCGCCCGCGGCTGCTGCCCAGTCCCACCCGCTCCGCTCCCGGCCGGCGGGGGTTCCCGGCAGCCGGCCGGTGCCTTGGGGTGTATGTGCGGGGGGGCCTCTGCAGCCCCGGGAAGCCCGGAGCGGGGCGGGGGATGCGCAGCCGGGAGCGAAACGTCCTCCCGGGGATGCCGTGTGTGTCCCGGCCTCGGCCGTGTGGTTGTCACCGTGCCCGACGGGTGCCAGTGACGCGCGACCGGAGAGGGTCGGCAGTGGCCGGGGGAGCGGGTGAGAACCCGGGGTGCGCCCGTTCCCGGGGGGACGAGCAGCTTCTGCCCCGGGTCGGTCCGTCCGTCCGCGGTTTCCCACGGGGACGGCCCCCACTCGTCGACCCCCGGGCTCCCCGCCCGGCCCCACCCGCGCCTTGGGGCATGAAAGCAAGCTCTGGGGGGTGATTAGCGCGGTGTGTTCGGGAAAATGTTTGGGACGTTTCCTGTCGCGGCAAGTAAGGCGAGTGTAACAGCTGATGCGGCTGGCGGGGAGAGGGGTGCTCGCCCGTATTGGGTGAACGGAGGCGAGCGTTCCCAAGGACGTGGGAAGCGGCCGGGGGGCTCAGCCGGCGGGGGGAGTCCCGCACCCCTGCGGGCAGCGTCGAAGCGCTGCTGGCGCTGAGTAACGCTGTCCTGTCACCTGCCCAACGGCGGGGGGGGTGTGTGTCTTAGCGGTTGCCGTTTGGACTTTTAGCAGAGAATTGTGTCGGAACTGGCAATGCTCGGGCCGTGACTTCGGGCACCAGCCCGATGCACACAGGGCTCCGTGCGCCGCAGAAATGCCTGGGTTTGTGCCTCCTCCCAGTCTTCAGAGTCTGCTGGGTTTTTTCATCACATTGGAGGCTGACCCAAAGTACACACTTTGGTTGGTATGTGTGTAGTCAAAGGATGCAATTCATCTTTTCACCAAGTTTAGTAAATTTAGACATGTTATCACTGTAGTTATTTTCTTACACTTCAGTGCGTCCGTTTGTATTAAATGGACCCCAAAAATATTCATTCCACAATAATTTTCCTGCCGATGGCCCTAGGCCTGTGCAGTGTCTGTGTGTGAAGCCGCGTGGTGATGGGTAGGACTCTGCTGTTGTTGCTGCTGCTCCTGTTGCTCGAGCCCAAGGAGCAACAGTCTGACTCTGTGTGACCCGAGCCTGCTCTCTGGCCCAGCCCGCCGTCTCCCATGGCCAGTGCAGCAGTTCAGAGCGCTCCCCTGCCTTCCCTTGCAGCCGAGAGTGATAAAAGCAGCCACTTTGGAGCCTGTCGTTGAAGAAATCCCGTGCCTTCAGACTGAACGATTCCCCGGTTGTTCCTAGTTAGCATTTGAGGCTTGATGCTGTTCCTGGAGGAGGTGAAGTGTGTTTGTTGTTTATGGTTCGGTGTGACCAAAGAGGGGAACGCTTCAGCTCTGGGCAAGCGACTTCCTTGCGATGAAAAATTGGTTTTCTACAGTAACAAACCCAGGCTTATTTGGATATGTTCCACCACAGGGTGGGGAATGGAAAGAGTGGTCTGAACTGTCGTGATTACATTCTAGTTTGCTGCTGCTGGAGTTGGGGCTGGAGACTGCCCGGTCAGGTTTCTGGAGTAATGCTGGTGCCATTCAGGCACGGCAGAGATGACATTAGCTTGCTCTGTGCAGCTGTCAGTGGCTGCTTCTGCTCGTTGGGCTCTTCCTCGTCAGCTGAGGAATAAGCTTCTCTGCTGTGACCTGAAGTGACTTCAGTTATAAACGAGGACTGGCGCTTTGATAGACTTCACCCAATTTGGGCTGGAAAACCACTTCCAGTTCCTTTAATCCATTTTTCCTGTTTCTCATTTCAAATTTCAGTGGGCAATACATGTTTTACTTAAACGCTGTGTTTTTAGTCAAGTGTTGCTGGACCTTGGGGCAGTGTAAGGGTATGTGTTCTCCCACAACAGCACAGAAACCCTGAGCAGGCTGGATGCTGGGGTCTGAGTCCCCCGCACCAGCACCGTTCCTCCTCCCCTTGCTCTGGGGTCAGATCCATGGCAGCCAGGAGTCCCCTGGGACCCTTCCCGTGCCCAGCTCTGGACAGGTGTCCCCAGGCGCTGCGGGCAGGCTGCGTCCTGGAGGGGTCTCGAGCCTGTCTTGGCTCTGCGAGGAACCTTCTGCTGATTTGTTTGAAGCACCCGAACACGACTGTGTGGCAGTGGCGTGATTTGCACTTTTGCACTTCAGGTGTTGTGCGAGTGCTGTTTGCTCGGCTGGCACGCGCTGTGCATGCAAATGCTCTTTAGCTGAGGCCAGTATTTTGTAGAAGAATAAATCAGAATACTTTTGGCAGACAGGCTCATCTGGGTGGGACAGCTTTTCCTAGGTCACTGGCATTGCTGACCTGGCTATAATTTTGCAAAGAGGAGAGAATTGCTTTTTTTACCTCCCTGATTGCCAGAAGCAGGCAATGATAACATACTGTTTTGCTCCTGCCAGCCACCCATGTCCAGTAGTCACCTGCGGCCATGCTGACCTGGGAGCTCATGAATAAACATGCCAACAGTGAGGAGGGGCTGAGCTGGGCTTGTTTCATTCCTTGAGCAGTTTTGCTACTTCATTAAAACCATTACTGCAGTATTAGATCTGCAAATATTCTTCGAACCTTCATGAACACGTGCATCTCATGAATGTTAATGTGTATGATTTTAGGTACGTTTGTGTTTACGTAAGCATTTAATGTTTGTCCTGCAGTGTAAACATTTCCTGTTGTTATCCCAGCATACTCTCACTGACTGTTTTTATCCCAGTATACCCTCGCTAGCAACAGAGGATGGAGTTCAGGTTACCTATGGGTCATTCCTTCTCTTTCCCTCCTCTGAAGCCCCTGCCCATGGCAGGGGATTGGATGAGACGGTCTTTGAAGCCCCTTCCAACCCAAACTGTTCTGTGATACCAGCCTCTCCCTCTCTCTCCCAGTTTCTTCCTTTCTCTGCATCCTCCCTCTGCACTGATGGAATTTCACATTGGCCATTCGAGGACCCTACCACTGTGATGCCCACAAAATTGATCTGCCTGGGGCTTCTCTGATCTTACTGTATAGGATTTTAATTACTTTAATGTGCTGCCTTTTTTCCTTTCTGCTCCATCCTTTTCATTCTCCCAGTTATTTTTAAGCAGCTCAATATGGTCTGTTTTTCCTTGGGACAGAAGCCCAGGAGCCGCAGGGTGTCCTGGCTGGCGAGTGGAGCGACTGGGCTGCAGGGCCACCAGTGCCCCGGAGGCACCTCTGTCCTTGGGCCAGGGGGGTCCCCAAAGCAATCTGCATCCTCTCTGTCCCCATCCCTGCCGCCGGGCAGGTGTCTGGAGGGGTTGCGGGTGCTGGGGACACTTGTGTCACTGCCAGTGGCCACCGAGCTGTGGTTGCTCCTGCTGGAGGGAGGCAGATGGAGGCTCTGCCGTGCAGCTTTGCTGTTGTCTCAGGAGCTCTGTTACTCTTTACTGCAGATTTGGCTGGGGGTGGTCAGAAACACTGCAAAAACACCTTCCTGCTCACACCTGAAACTGTGTCTTGCACTGTTCCAGATTTAGGTGATTTTACAGACCGTGTTGTTTAAACCTCTGAGTGTAGATCTGTAGGGTGAAGATTTTCAATATACCCAGCAGGTTTGTGCTTGGGTTGGAGAGTGGATGGTGTGTTCCCGTTTCCTTTGCAATTGGTGTGTATGACTACAGGTCAGGTGGGGGCTTCCAAAACCTTCCCTTGTCCTCACACCCTGGAGTGCGGGGAGCTCCTCTCCAGTGCTGGTTGATGCAGTTCTTGGAGTCTCAGCACAGGCTTGGGCTGGAATAGACGTACGACAAGAAAGATAAAATAATATGTTCTGTTTAGCTTTTATTGTTTAAGAAAGGAGAAGGGGAGAAAGTAGGCTAGGGAGTCACTGTGTGGTGCTGGGGTACGGGTCCTCAGGTCTTTAGTGACTCATGATGTTGCTGTATTGTCTTTGACTATTCAAACTACAGTGCCACGATGGGGCAGTGGTCTCTTCACCCTACCAAGTGGCCTTGTCCTACTGACATTTGGGTGAAAGTCTCCCTTTTTCATAGAAAACATAGAGAGCAAGGGTGGAATTTTTTGTTCCAAGTCCTCTTTGTAGTGTTGTTATTACAAGTACTCTTATTGCTTTAATCCTGAGTATGAACTTGGAATAACCTTTACTTCTGTTAGGAGTTGAAGTCTGTCAATTGAATTTGAAGTTGAAATATTTTGCATAATAACTTTTACAAACAGCCTGCTCTTCTAATGGGTGGTGATCACAGTGTAGATGTCTCTTTGTCACATCTGATCTTAATTTTCCAGTCCTGAAACAGTGGGTGTAGTTCTATTTTGATGTTAGATGTCTGTGGATTTAGCTGGTATTAGGTGATAACTGAAGCGGTTTTGGCTTTATGTTTGTTGTTGTTGGGTTTTTTGCGGGTTTTTAAATTTTATTGTACTGTGTCCGCCCTTGAATAATTACTTGATTTTTGTGGAATATTTCAAATGCAATAGGATGGGGAATGTATTAATTAGGTTTTGATTAGAGAGGGTGTGGGGTCTCCTTCTCTGGAGACATTCAACCCCCCCCCCGGACATGTTCCTGTGCAACTGCTCTGGGTGACCCTGCTCCCGCAGGGGGCTGGGCTGGAGGGGTCTCCAGAGGTCCCTGACAACCCCTACAATTCTGTGATTTTTCTAAATAAGTGTTAAGACTTAAGGTACTAAGTATTAAGGTTACAAGTCAAGACACCCTGTTTTCTTCAAATCATAGCTGCTTGATTGAGTGAAAGGTGTTTGATTAATTGACATATAAAAAAATCCCAAACCATTATTTCACTGCTGAGAAACACTTGCCCCAGCCGTACTGCCAATTGCCTTGGCGTCCCTGGGGTGGAAGAACATCCTGAGCAGATGTGCCCAGAGGAAGGGGGTGTTTCCATGGGGTCTATAAACGCAGGGGAATTTCCGCCTGTTATGGCGGAGCGGGGGGGGACACAGGCAATGTGTATTTTCTAGCCAGTGGGTGCAAACAGCAGAATTTGGGCAGCTGGAGGAAGAGGGGCAGAGGCAGATGCTCATAGCGGGTCCGGGGGGATTTGGTGTGCTCTGGAGCATGCTCCCCCTCTCGCTGCACTCCCCAGGGCTTGCGAGGGACCCAGGTTGGGTCCCTCTGGCAGGACTGAAGCCCCTCTGGGGCTGAGCCTGGCACTGGCAGCCCTGGCAAGTGCTGGGGGGGCTGTCTCGAGACCCAGGCTGTTTATCCCCCCACATTCTGTGATGCTGTGAAACCGCGTGCTCTTAACTGAAGATTTCCAATTTAGGAATACGTGCTCTTGAGCAATAACACAGACAGAGACCAAAAAAGTATTTTTCAGTGTTCTCTATTATGGGAACCATAAATATAAGTATTCTCTAGTTTATCTGTTTCTGCACTCCTCACTTTCTATTTTCTGATTGTTTTGGTGACTTCTTTCTGATGTTACTCTTTTGTTGAGCGCCACTGGTAATTTCTTTTACATTGTTGCACTTTCTGTTTGTTTGGATTTCTGTAGCAGGGTCTCAAATCAATATTTTTCTTACAGTTTCTGCTGTACTCATGCTGCTTTTTCGGGGATTCTTTTTTGGTTTACTTTGTTCTAAATGCCCTTTGCAGGAGGTGGGATTTTGAGGTAGACCAGAATTTGGTTCTGCCTAAAGCATCTGGAGCTATGTGAAAATGAAATGGTGGAAGAGAAAAGTGTTTTGTTACCCTTTACAGTGCTTGTGCACGTGAAAAAAATATTTTTTTTTTTAATAATTGAGGGATTTGTTGTATCTTGAGAATGAAATTGTTAGTAATGCGTTGCCAGCAGGACACAGCTGTTGGCCCAGATGTGCGACTGCACAGGGCTGGGTGGTGGCCTGATGCAGTGGTGTCTGGCTGCTGAACAGCCCCTGCCGTCTGTTGTCGTTAATCTGCTGCTGTGGAACAGTGTTTGGGTTTGAAACTCCTTCACTGCCCCTTGTTCCCCTTTGCTTCTATGAGCAGGACTGGGCTTGGGGATCTGCAGGGGTGGCTGAGGTGGCTGTGGTGACACGATGGAGTGATGACACCTGGGCTGGTTGGTGTCACCTGTACATCTTAGAAGCTCTTTTTGAGTTTGCTGAAAATTATTGGAGCAGTAGCAGTACAGGCAACACAATGTGGTAGTTTCCTCCAAGATGGTGTTGTAAGCGTAAAAAAAAAAAAAAAAAAAAAAAAACCCTGCTTTTTTTTTTTTTTAAACAAAAATTAAAAAAAATATTTTTGGCAGTTATTTTTACAATTGTCTGAGCAAAAGCGTTTTAATTAGGAACTTGTATGTTGTTTAGCCTCCCTTAAGCAGGAAACTCAGAAGATTATCTTGTGGACCATCTTTCTTCTCCTTTTGATTAAGTGTTATCATTAACAGCAAGAGCACATGTTTACATGAGGAAGTAGTAGTGGCAAAGTACATCATATAATTACAGTTTTCTGTTAATGTGGTTTTATGGCAGGTGGAGTGGAGTTAGCTTTTTGTAACTTGATGGCTTTCTGTAAATTGCCAGTGTATCAGTGTGATGGTTTAAGAGGATTTAATTCCCAAGGTACTTGAATATGGAAGTATGCCATTGGGGTAGGGTACTACAGGAAGAACGCTTTATATGAGAATCAGTTTATCAGCTTGTAGGAGTATTTTCACAAGGGTACAATTTTAAAGGTTTTGTAGTTTCAAAGTTCTCATCATAAATTTTCTCACCATAGGATTTGACTTCAAAGGGAACTGCACATAAAATACTAGTCAAGCCCTTGGATTTCGTAATTTTTTTTTAAAAGGCTAATCTCTTGCTTTCTTACTTTTTCTCGTTTTCCCTTTTCTGTTATTCATTTCATCATAACTGTTTATATCTTCCACCCCCTGCACATGTATTTCCTCTTTTCATCTCGGATGCTTTCTTTCCCTTCCTTGTACTGCATGCATTTAGCTCCTCCTGGAAGCTCTCCCCATATTCCTCATTTATTATTTAAAGTATGGATGTTGCTGAGAGAAGTCTCCTTTTCATTTGCAGCTTTGCCTATGCCTCAGAAGCCGTGGTTGCCTGACGGCCGTGTTCATGGCCCCGAGGAGCAGGCACTGGGTGGGCACGAGAGTGATGTACTTTATTAATGCTCATCCCCGGGGCTACCCTGGGTAACAAGCCTGTTAAAGACAGAGCCAGGACAAGGGGCTTCAGTGAAGTGAGTCCCTTGGTGGCACAGAACTGCTTACCTGAAGCTTTATCTCGGGCTTCAAAAAGTTGTGCTGCATTTAATGCAGCGAGTGCCTTGCTTTCCTTTGAAGAGGCCATTCCACGAGGTTCAACTCAAGGTTTCTTCTCCAGCAGGACAGACCATTCCTTGGTGTCCATACGAGGAGAAATCAAATTGCTGAATGTCCTTGGAAGAGACTGGCTTTAAGTGTTTGCTTTGGGAGTTGTCTCCGCCTCCACCAGTTGCTTTGGTTGTAATTTTACCTTGCCCTCTGCCCCTTAAGTTTGAAAAACTCTTTCTTTAGCTTGCAAAAAAGGGGAACAGTTGGTCGGGCAGGTCCCCCCGACAGCGCGGGTCACAGCACTGGGCAATGGCTCATCCTTTGCCTGAGGAAGGGGGAGAAGCACCCCTTCTGCCATCAGCACAGCCTGTTGGGGCATGCACCCGTCACCTCACCAGGGAGGTTCCTGGGCAAACAAAGGCTTCATTAATGTGGGCTGTGTGAGCTCCTGTTTGGTGAGAGCTTCCTTCGCTTCTGCAAGCCCAAATGAATGGTAGAACTGGCTCCTGATGGACTTTTTATTGTTGTAAAGTCTGTCTGCTTATGGAAGTCAGTCAGTGCAGGGAAGGATGCTCCATCTCAGTCTGCATCTTGGTGGGGCTTGCAGAGGCTGTGCACGGGATGTTGAGTAACGTCACCTTTCTCTAGAGAGTTGGGACATCATAGGAGCCCCTGACAAGGAGCAGCTGGTCACAGGCATGGGGTGCTGCAGGAATACGCTCTGACAGACTCCTCTGGATGCACCCGGGGATGAGCTGCTGCTACTTGTTCTCTCTTCTCCCAGTTCCCATTGCATTCCTGAAGAGAGATTAGTTTTTTTGATTGCCCTTGACTGCATCGACAAGCCACTGCCTATGGGAGGTCAGGCTTGTGGGGGCCCTTCACCCCGTGCTGTTGGCACCCCTGGCAGGGTGGCAGATGGACCCTCAGCAGTGGGCTCTGCCAGTAGCACCTCCTGAATTCTTTCTCTAGAGCCTTTTCAGTGATCCCGTGGGAGCTTGTTTTGAAGTGGTTTGAGTTTTGTTTTTTTTTCTTTTTTGTGTGGCAAACTCTCTAATTTTAGAGGCTTTACCCATCCCAGTGGGAAAGGGAAAACTAGTTTTCCTGTAGGAACATCTCATAAATGTGTGCTAAACCCTCTTTGGCAGCGTTTACTTGTGTGTCAACCAAACAAAGAAATTGATCAAAAATAACTTGAAGGAATTCTGCATTCATGAGGTACCATCAGCCAGCATTGGCTGTATTTTAATTACTTCAATTCTTGTTTATTTAGGGACAGAATTACAGCTTGTTATAGGACTTGAGGGGAGGGAGGCATTTGATGTGACACAGGGCAGGCAGCGGTGGCTGGACCCATCACTGCAGCAGATTTGCATGAAGAAGGTTCCATTTGACATACGCATTGGCTCCTTGTGTCCCTGACCTCACTGTTCAAAGTGTTTTTTAAAAACAGCTGTTCAAAGTGAAAGCGTTAGTCTAGAATTCCTATTGCATGTTTTACTGCAGGAAGAAATGGAAGAACTAATTTTTTAAATTTATTTTTAACTTTGAATGTTGCCAGGCACATGAAGGAGTCAAGAACTGGGTGGAACAGTATGATAGGACCAACCCACTCACTTCAGAGAACTGGATGTGACCCAAAAATCTTTTGCTATAGCAAGTTTGTTTTCACAAACTGGCAGTGTTGTTTTTCTGGGCTGGAAGGACAGACCCTGTCCAGGCTTGGCTGCCTGTGGGACCCTGAAGCCAGTTCTCATTTGTCTTTTGGGACAGCAATTTTTAGCAAAAAGGAAGCAAAGCCTTTTCCCTTTAGCTGTCCTTACTAAGTACTAAAGTATTTGTGGTTTATGACCATGGTGCACCTTTTACTTGTCTCAACAAAGATCTTTAAGATAATTCAGGAAAAAGTAGGAAAGGAACCGGTTGTGGAGTGGATCTCCATGTTCTTACAAGTCATCGATGCTGCTACAGTCTCACTGAAGGGAGTGTGTGGAAAATCCATTGTATGCCAGGATGGGCCAAGGCGGAGCTGTGTAAGGCGGGTGAAGGGATAGATCCTTCACTAAGGAGATGGAGTTTTGGTGCAAGACTTGCTCTCTTGTTTGCATAAAATAATGAACTTTTGCCAAACTAACTGTTTTTTCACTTGTGTGTGACTATTCAGTGTTGTATAATGAAAATCCGTGTTAAACAGATGTTAGGTTTGCTTTGTGTGGTATTCAGAGCAAGGCAAGAGAGGTCCCGAAGGAGGCACCTCTGCTGGAGGGGGCTGAGTGCCAGCACAGGCTGCCCAGAGGTGTGGGGGCTCCCTCCTTGGGGGTATCCAAAAGCCCTCTGCTCCTGGATAGTTGGCTCTGAGTGACCTCGCTTGAGCTGGGGTTGGACCAGGTCATCTCCAGAGGTCCCTGCCAACCTTGGCCAGCCTGGGACTCCGGGCAGCCAGACATCACAGGGGGATTTCCCCCCTTGTTTTTTGTTGCTGCTGCCATTGCCTCTAGCTTTCCAGCACTTGCAGAGGACAATTGCCTACTTCTCTGCTCATCATCTTGTGGCAATTCCTTGTTCCCTCTCTATCTGCTTTTCAGTTGTGGATGTTGACCACTTGCAAATGCTTTGGTCCAGGAGTTGGAACAAGTGCATTTGAAAGCAAAGGCTGTCCCTCTTTCCTGGAAACTTGAGGAAAAACCTGCACGCTGTTTGTCAGCCTATAAAGTTTCTCTAAATCTTCTGAAGACTTCCTCATACTCTTTATCAATGTGCTGAAACTGGAGTCTCTAAGTCAGGCTTTCTGTTCTGATTGCATTCTGTGTGTTGACATCTTGGTAGGGGATAAGGGTGCTGTTCCTGATGACTTCGGCCCCAGAGGGGTGGCAGAGGCACAGGAGTGGGTTCCAGCAGGAGTCGACAGCAGGGGGTCCGGTATTTACCCCAAGGGCAGTAACAGCAAGGTGTGTGGTTGGGAGGGATGAGATGTCAGAACCGCAGCCTCGCTCACTGCCTATTCTGTCTGCAGTGTTGCTGTTTGTTACGTGGAGCATGGTTAGTTCAAAGAACTGTGTTGAGAGCTGGGAAGAGATATTGTCATAGGACAAAAAGGAGGAAAAAACAAAACAGTATTCCTCTTCTACATTTTTGTTCCATCCCCTGGCAATGTTTGGCACGATGACTGGCTGCTCGTGTTTGCAGCAGTTCATCTGGCACAGTCGGAGAGTAGAGAGTGATGCTTCTGCTGGCATTTAAAAGGTCTCTGTGCTGTTTCGGATGGGTGTCCGCCCTGTGCCAAGGGGGCCGTGGGTGCTGTCGGAGCCGCAGGGCCTGTTGCCGAGGCAGGCAGGACTGGGCTGGCCCGGCACTGTGGCTGCCTCCAGCAGCAGGGCAGGCCTGGGCCCTTCCCTCTGCCGAGGAGAATTCCACACCCCGTACAGACTCGACTGCTGCCCACCTTCAGGATGTCACCCATCACTGCTGTGTCCTCTGCTGCAGAGAGCTGGCCGGCAGTGTCCTGGGGGGCGAGGGGCTCTGGGGGAGATGGGGATAATGCAGACAGAGGAGACAGGTTTTGGGGATACTCTGGACAGGAGGCAAGGCCAGGCCAGTGGAGTCTCTCAAGGCTACAGGTATCTGCAGCGCTGCCTCTCCCCATTCCCTCTTTGAGCCCAGTGCTGGGGTCCCACCTGGGATGCTCCCCTGCAGGCTCTGCAGCCCCGGGCAGTCTCCTGGGCATCACAGAGGGGAGGGAAAGCGCCTGGGCAGCCCTGGAGAGTGGGGCTGGCTGTTGCTGCTGCTCCGTAAGGGCTGTCTTCGGTGGCAGGGATGCAGAGGTGCAGGGAGCTCAGGTGGACGGGGGGCTCCTCGGGGCGGGGGGCTGATCCTGCTCTGCTCTGAGGGGTGTGTGCAGTGCCCCAGTCCTCCTGCCCCATTGTCCCATGGGGATCCTGCTTCACCTCTGCCTTGCTGTGGTTTGTCCCCGCTGCCGGGGGTCCTCAGCAGGACAGAGTCCCATCTGCAGGGCTGGAGGAGCCAGGGGGCCATCAGTCCCGAGCAGGGGCATCTCCATGTTCAGAGACAATTCTAAAGTTTCACAGGAGGGGATGTTCCCAAAAATCTTCATTAGGAGGGCTTCTCATGCTTTTCCTTAGTGGTCACCAGCCTACAAATAGTTTTTGCAGTTTTTGCAGCTGCGTGAGTCCTTTGGTGGAAGAGTCTCTGTCTCCTCTGGTGGAGGGGACGCGCAGGGCTCTGTCCTGAGCCCGGGCAGGGCTGCAGCCTGGGGACAGGAGTCTTGGGTTCAGCCCCTGCGTCGGGAAGGGGCGCAGGGGAGGGTGGAGGGTCCTCCTGTTTAGAATTGCAGCCATTTCATTGGGGCGTCACACAAATGCAGAACTCAAAGTGAATATGCTGCATAAGAGGCAGTTTTTAAAAACAAAGCACACAAAAAACAACAAAGACCAAAACCCAATCCTAAAGCAAACAAAAAAATACAAGCCAGATCCCCCAAAGGTTACAAGCTCTTTCATAGCCTCATACTTGGAAGGAATATTGTTACTGTTTTTTTTTCTTTCAAATCTGAGAATAAACTGTGGTGAGTTTCCTTTAGTGTTGATGGAAAGCTTTGCTGGGGAGTTGGTAAATGCTTGGATCACTTAACCATGTTCCTTAGGGCTATTGTTGAAAACTGGGCAATATGTTAGATAGCACTTCAACTGTGTTTGCTTGAAATACACAGATACTGATGCTTCCCTGCATGATATCATCCTGGAGGGAAATTCCTCTCCCTACACTGGATTTTCAGAGGGTTCAGTGGTATTTTAATTACTTGAAAATGTGAAGATGTTATCCAGGGATCTCAGCAGAACTAAAGTTCTTACTTTGTCTTCACAGTGCTTCTTCCAAACTTCTTAATTAAATCCATGAACTTAAAAGCTTTAAGAAAATGGAAATAGCTGATTGTTCTCATTAAATGAGTATAGAAAGATGTGGGAAAACTTCTGAAGATTTTTTTTTTATGTAGGAATTTCTAGTAATGCTTTTGAAATGTGCCATTCATACAGACAGCTTATTAGAGTATTCCTTGTGTTGTTTCATTTTTCATGCTTTTCCTTGCTTAAATTGTGTGTTTTTCCTTTAATAGCTAAAGAATGGGAAGTTTAAGGTGTCAGTGCTAATAGGTACAAGTGTTCAAGGGCTTCCTGCACTATTTGCCTGATGTTTCAGAACAATTTTTCCTTTCATTCCCATGCCCAACCTGATGCATATTGTTTTAAGTATAATCTTGCATTCAGTAAAATAACTGGTGGGATTGTGCAACTGTTTAGAGCAATAAGCAAAATCATAATATGAAAACACAATAGTTAGATTCATCAAAAACAAATCTGAAATAGGGGTTTTTATTCTAGTTGACTTTCCCATCTCTCTCTAAACTCTCTGTGACTTACCATGGGACCCAAATGTGTGCTTTTCACAAATAATTTAACCAACGGTGAATTCAAATGGCATTCTTTAATTCATTTGGAAATAGATGTAATCAGGTCTCTTGAGAAGAGGTGGTAGAAGCCGCGTTCCACCCAGAGTGCTGGTTTCTGTCTCCGAGGGAAGGCACCATTTGAAGGCTGGAGCAGAAGGTCTCCTCGCAGTCACCCTGCTAGGGAGTGATTTGCTTTTTCAGGGAACTGTGGTCTTTGCCTGTTCCTGGAAACTTTATGCCCCGTTTCACTTCCTTCAGAGGCGAGCTGAGCGAGCACTGGGGGAAAGCTTGTCAGCTTTTTGATTGTGGTGTTGTCTTTGGCCAAGTTTTGCGGAACGCCTTCCCTCTGATCACTGAACCAAGTGATCTACTGGCAAAGTTGCCTTTTAAAAAGTAATAAACCAAGTAGGATATGGGAAGTCATTAATAAAATAGCTAGAGAGGGCACTCGGCTTATATCGTAAGGTGATTGGTAGAGCCGTCGGAGCACTGCTTCAATTGAATATTACAGACCTCTCTTTCAGTTCATAAAACTCTCTGAATTGCAGCTTTTTTCAGTTACCGTTCCCGTTGGCATGTGTGGTGCCGGGACCCACTCATGGGGTGGGTATGTGTTGCTGTGCCCTGGGTATGTGCCCTGGGAGGGATCTGCAGAAATAGCCCTATAACCAGTGCGTTTCCCTTTGTGTACACCAGTTTTCTCCTCCAGTGCCTTTTCCTTGGGTGCCGTGCAGCTGAGCATCCCTGCTTCTGCTGCCCCGAAGGGCTGGTGCCAGAACTTCTTGTTTCCTGGCGTGTCTTGACCATGTACATCAGTGAAGAGGGTGATGGGGACTCACCTCCATAATGTAGACATGTGGCCTGGGTGTTCTGGGGAGGTCTTTTGGTTAGGAGGGCTTTGGTTAGGAGGTTTTGTGTGTGTTTTTTTTTTTTTTTCTTTAAGTATTTTTAAAGGGACTGACTCCTGACAATGAACGTTAAGAAAATGTGATGTGAACAGGCAGTGATAAATACTGCCATGATGAACTTTATTTCATATGTTTTACTAGGGAGGTGGTAAAGCTCTTCAGTCCTCGTTATCCTCTGCTGGGTTTGAGAGGCACATGGCAGTGGGCTTCTTTGGAGCACTGCTCTCCCTTCTCTCTGTCTTGCACATTTTCTCATTTTATTATTGCCTGTGCTTCAAAGATGGATAAAATTGAAATTCTCTTGCCTGAAGCTGTGTTGCATAAATAGTTCTGAAGTATACTGTAAGATCTACTAGCTATTTAGAAATCTAAAATGGGAGTAGCAACTGAGCTGAGCCAAGTGTAGTATTTGTGATTATTTAAGTTCATGGAACCTGGAGAGCCCAATGACAAATACAGTTTGCAGCACAAATGCGTTGTCAATGCCTGTGTCTGCTGAGAAGACAGGGGCTCAGTATGGGAAAACAGAGTATTTGTAAAACCTTCCTAAAATTCAGTGCCTGCTACAGAACCTGGAGTACAGCAAGCATTTTACCTTGTGGAAAAATGCAAACGAAATGCCAACAGATGTGGCATTAACAAAGCTCATTTGAATTTCCCGTGTACCTGACAAGTGAGTAATTGCTGTGCTGAGGGGAGCTGAAGGTATCCACTGCTTGGAATGTATGCTTTGTGCTCATTTTTCTAATAAAATACTGTGTTTTGCTAGAATCATGCAATGGAGAATATAAGTGAGATGACTTTGGTGAATAGCTGTTCTGTCTGTGAAGTGTCCACGGTCTGCACTAGTGACAAAATCCCTCTACTGATGTGACACCTGCCTCCCCGCCCCAGTTCCAACAACACAGTGGTGTTGTTGAGAGACACATGTGGCTTGAAGAGGAGACCAGCCTCTGCTCAGTTTGGGGCATAGAAGTTAAGGGTGGTGAGAACTAGTTCTTAAAACGCCTGTGTTCGGGGCAGGTCTCTGAAAACGTGGATGTTCCTGGTTAGTGGCACCAAATATCGTGCTGCTTGTAGAGTAGCTCAGCAGTGCAGTAGGCAAACTGATAAACTGAAATGCACAGTTGTCTGAAATGGCCTGTCTGTAGACTGCCTTGTTTCAGAGAGATTTACTCTTCTCTGATAAGTTGCAGAGTTCAAAAACATGCCGGGGGGGGGGGGGGCAAAAAATTGCCTGCTTTCATTTACTGGTGCTTCAGACTTTTGCTGGAATTTACCACTGCATCTTGTTCGCTTGTTTGAGTGTTCTTTGCAAACACTGGCAACATTGGACATAACCTTAAAAAAAAAAAAAAAGGGGAAGTATGCTATTTCTGTTCTATCTTGTTTTGTTTAATTAAATATTTTTTGAAATATGTCTGCTGCCTTCTTTTGGCAAGGCCTCCCTAAATCTCCAGCCCTGGGAAGCACTGCTTGCCATCTGTGAACTGTCGACTGCTTTTTCTTTTTTTTCTTTTTTTTTTTTTTTTTTGGGTGGTTGTTGTTGTTGGTTTTTTTCTTTCTGAAGCTACTGTTCTTTTTTTAAACTCAGCGTAGACGTTCCCAGAAGTTACGGAGGAGGGGACTTCATTTCTGAATGTGCTAAACGTGCCAAAGCCCTTGCAAGAGGCCGGTTCCCGCGAGCAGCAGGAGCCCCTGCGCTGCTGCCCCAGCCCCTCAGCCGTGGGCTCTGCCACGGAGAGATGAGCTCCTTGGGGAGTGATGGAGATAGTATGGAAATGAAAACACAGGAGGTTCTGGATTTGTACTAAGATACTGCTGATTTTTCCAGTTCAACAACACTTGTCCCTGGCATATCTGGAAACAGACCTGTTTTCAACTGGTAAAACAGAATTGGATTGTATTTAAGACATTATTTAAAACTAATTTAGTACTCTGCTAGCCTTTTTACCTAGAGAGTGCAATCCCAGCTGCAATCACTGCTGGTTATCTTCCTTCAGAATGATTTTCATTGTTGGTGTGTTGCAGCAGCACGTACCGCGTTTGTACTGATGTCAGTGACTCCTGTCAGCAAGGAAGATGAACCCTCTCCCACCCTTTCACTTAGTAGGCAAAAAGCTTAAAGTGCACTTAGCTCCTCAATTTGTGTATTTTCATCATCTTTTTATCTAAAGTCTTCAATGTTTTAAAACTACTGAATCTCATCATTTGACAGATGGCTTTACCTGGTGGTTGGGTGAGCGGGGAGATCTCCGTTTTCCCCCCTTCCCATTGGGTCCCCAACGGGGGGATAGAGCATTGGATGAACCATTGGGACAGATCTGCCTGTGTTTGTCACTGTCCTTTTTGCAGCAGGGGATGTTTCTAGCAGGCTGAGGTCTAGGGTAGGTGGTCTCCAGACATGGTTCCAGGACCTCACTTGGTTGATTCCTGGTAGCATTCTGGCTTGGTGGTACTTTACATGTTAGACATGAACTTGTCATGATAATCTTTCATGAAAATTACTTGAAATTATTAACCTAAGTTTTGGCCTCAATGTAGTTGCTTCCATTTCTCACGTAATTTGGTGGGTTTTCATTAAATACCACAGAAACTTTGTGACTGTGCAAAGGAAGACTGGAATAGTAAGATGGAGGATGCGAGAGGCAGGGGTCAGTTCTCTTCTCCCAAGGAACAGGCAATGGGATAAGGGGAAATGGCGTCAAGTTGCACTAGGGGACATTTAGGATGAATATTGGGGAAAATTTCTTCACCCAAAGGATTGTCAAGCCTTGTAAGAGGCTACCCAGAAAAGGGGTGCAGTTGCCATCCCTGGAGTTATCTAAAAGTCGGGCAGACGTGGTGCTGAGGGGCATGGCTTAGTGGTGCTTTGGGCAGTGTTGAGTTGATGGTTGGAATTCTATGGGGGTTTTTTGTTTGTTTGTTTGTTTGTAATTTGACTGATCAGCATGAGGCCATTATGTCCAACACTAGTTTGTCAAATACTTTTGTTAGTTTCGATGAGAGATTTCATAAACTAAGACCTTTATCTATGTATCGAACCCTCAAGCCTTTCAATCCTTTGTTGGATTTTTCACAATATAAACAGTGACCCAAAAATAGCTGTTTTCAAAGAGAAAGTTCAGAATTGTGTTGGAGAAGGTATGTATTATTCAGGAAGGAAATAGGAAGTATTTGAGTGAAGTTGTGTGTGAATTATCTCACCCTCTTGTATAAGGATTACTCCCAAAGGTGATGTTTTCCTATATCTGCAAATATTTATTACATTAGATGGATTGATATTTTAAACAAAGTAAAGCGCTTGATAAAATTTAGCATAAGTTTCCATATGGAAAGTATGTCAAACGTAATCAAAGCAGATCTGCAAAGTACTAACAATTCTACTTAGCAAATCCTTTAAGGTTTTGAGAAGACCTTTGTGTTGGGGAATTAATATCCTTTTTTCAGACACACACTGAAATAAGACTTTATCTTCTCAAAGTGTATGAATGACTTGAAAAGTGGTCTGTGAAAGTAGTCACAATGAGTCACTGGTTGTAAAGGACTCGCCATGTGTTTTTAAGACTTTCCCACACTCCTTGGGAGCCTCTCTCACGATACATTGCATTCAGGAACACTTTGTGGTGCTATTACAAATAATGTGGATTTCCAGTTCGTCTTCAAGCAGAGATGTTGTCACTACAGTTAACAGCTACCTGCCAGTGGTAGTAGATTTTTTTATTTATTTTCTCAACTGTCATCTTGGACAACTTCTTTAAAACTCATACACCAGGTTTTATGCTGGTAGTGCAGTATTTTTATTGTATTTTATTCCTGATTTACATTGAAAGTTATTTGGGATGTTGTGAACTTTGTTGTTGTTTGGCTGGTTTGTTTATTTATTTATTTTATACCTTCTGCAAAGGTTGTTTTGTGCCAAAGTGACTGCTGAAACTGAGAAATCCTTTTCTCTGGCAAGGGGTTTCAGCAGCAGGTGTCTGTGGGACATGCTGTGCTGAACAGATGAAATCTGTGGAGAAATTCTGTAAAGCAAAGCTCCATGTAAAACCTCTGTGCCCAGGTGGGGTGTCATGTGTTGGAGACACACTCAATGGGGTGTAATTTTGTTGGGCAGGAAACAACCTCATTTGGCCAAAGCTGCTTTCTTCATCCCACTGATTCAGAAGTAACTTGTTGCCTGTTGTTGTTTTTGTGGTTTTTTTTTTCTCTCTTCTAGCCTCCCCACTCTTTCCCACCCTGTACACCTTTATAAATGCAGATTAAGGCTGTGCATTTTAAGTCAGTTCTTTCCTTTTGTCTTGAAACTGATTGTCCTGTTTTGACAATGTGTAAATTGTCACAGCCAGAACAGCTCCCGCGGATATGCAGGGCTCTTCTCCAGCATCCTCCAGAGATGCGGATTTCCATGGCAGTAAACACCAGTGACTGCAAAGGAGACAGGATCACAACCATTCTGCAAACGGATGTGTAATTTGATTGCTTTTTACACACACGTGGTTGTGAAAAAGATGCTACCGAGAAGCCTCCCCTCTTGCTGACAAGGGAAGGGCAGATTTGACCTGTCCCTGTCCCACGCCACATTCCCAGTGCTCTGGGCACTCCTGGTTCTCGGGCCCTGGCCAACGTGTTTTATTCCTGTGGTTTGGGGTTAAGTTCATTTTCAGATCAGCTCTGCAAAGCTCAGTGGTGTTTCCCCTTTACCTGCAGCAAAACATGTGCATTGCTTTATATGATCATCTCATTCTTATCTCACCTAATTAATTCTCAGCCATTGCAAGAGCCCTCGGCAGTGGTGATACTTCCAGCTCTCCTAGCATCTGTTTTTTCTCAACATCCTTGTCTGCTGGGAATTGAAATATTTAATGTATTAATTCTTCTGCAGCCAATACGTGGGAACATGGGTAAAATTTATCATAGTGTAGCTGTGATCTCACGGCTCCTTTTGAACTTTGGGAAAGCTGTCATGGAAGCTTTATATGTAATGAGAGGAAGGAGAGATGCTTTTTTTTTGGGGGGGGGGGGTGGGAAAAGACTGCCTGTTTAAATTATTGAATAATGAGGATCTAACGGAGACAGAGCTGCTGGATTTTGAAAGTACAGAAATCCAGAAGCCTGTTATACTAAACATGGCATTATATTCCAGCTTCTCACACACGATACCAAACAATAGATTAATTTGAAAATTGCCATTAATGAATGGTTCTGGACGCTCAGTTTAAGACAACCTTGGCTTCTGCCTTTTGGGATGGGTGATGCTGTTGCAGTGGGCAGCATGTGAACTGCTTGGAAATTAAACAAAGAAATAATACTTAAAACTGCCGGCTGTGTGAGCACATGAACCACTCTCCCCTGCGGGGTGGGGGTGTTTCAGTGAACACACGCAGGTGTCACCCGCTTTACAGTGCTGGTCCAGTTTCCACCCCTGTCTTCGGTGTTTGCTAATATTGACTTTTCAAATGCAAGGGGAAAACTCTGACTCTTTTTTCAGGTGACAGTCATGTTACCTGTAGACTCCATCACGTTATAATTGACTGTGTAGTTTTTTCCCCCCTTTTTCTTCTGGATGAGGAAATGTATTCTGGACTTTCTGTGCTGGAAGAATGAATTAAAATTATCAGTATTGTTATTGATTGTCTCCTTAAAACTTGACTGCTTAAAAGTCTCTTGAAATCAATGGGTCTTTTAAATCCAGGTCCTGTAAATGGAGATAATATTCTTCTCTGAAATTGAGAGCTCAGATGAGGGTTGTCTCTCCATCACCTGGCCTTGTGAGGAAATGCAGAGGGAGCTGACTCTAGGGCTGTGCTCAGCGCCCGAGGGGCGTGGATTTGAGGAGAGGGTGTCTGATTTGTATGAATTTGCTTTTTGTACCGATGATGTGCTTTGGAAATCTGATGGTTTATTATTTCAAAACCATTCTGGTACCAAAGCACCACATCACCAGTAGGTATGTCTTACTGATAGCTGGCATATCAAGCTTTCTGTGATGCTGCCCAGGGAAATTATTAATCTTGTATGATTTTATGAAGTCTTTCTATGCAATAACTTTTTTCTTTTTTTCTCCATTTCTCTAGGTACCCTTTTACTGTAGATGTCCTCATTTTTACCCTGTGCCATCCTTTCTTTCAGCATTTTTCCTGCTGCTCACATGTCAATAGAGCAATAGAACTGTAACTTTCAATCTCTCGTAGGAAATAGGAAAAATCTTTCAAAAATACATCAATGATGTTCTCTTTTTGAACTCTGAAAAATTCACAAGGGGTCAGCTCTGTGTCCTGAGGAATATGGGGTGTTAGATCTGTGGTGGGTGAATTGGCTGTCGTTGCCAGGAGGGCTGTGTACCTCCAGTGTTACTGGCTCTTAAGAATTAACTGTGTTTAACAGTCAAACAGGACATAAAATGGATTCTGAATAGTCATCTTGTCTGTCAGGATTAATTGTTTATAAGCAAGGTCGTGTATTAATGAATTGGCGCTCTAATAACGTTTTATGGAATACTTTCTAATACAAAGCAGTGGTTTCTGTGGGTGTTTGCAATAGAAAAAGGGGGGATATTGGTATGTGCTGTACTGATTTAAAATAAAATAAGTGTCTAACAGTTTGTCATGGGCTGGTGGTCGGGTGATGGTCACTGTCCCATTGGCGGTGGCCAGGCTCACCTTGGCAGCCACCACCATCTCTCTGTGGAAGAAGGTTATTGCAGGGGCTACTTCTGTTCAGCAGTGGCGACGGTGACCAGCTTCCCCCTCCACGTCACTGCATGGTGGCATCCTTGTGGTAACGACAGCTCTTCCTTATATGGACAAGTAATTTTTAGAAAGTAAAGTATTTTTAGCTCCCCGATCTGAGTTGCAGCAGTTGGGGAGGTGGAAGGCACAAAACAGCCTCCCAGAATATTTCCAGGAGTTACCTGGATTTGAATACACTGGTTTCCAAATCTGCCAGTACCTTCCCAACCCTCCCACCCTGCACTGAAGCACTTTCTGTCCCTGAGACTCTGGGCCTGTGGTGGCTCTGCTGGCAGCTCCTGCCTTGAGGAGGGCCCCGGGGGCCAAGGGGCCTCCTTGGGGGGGTGGTGCCATGGGGCAGGGGTGGTGGTCTCCCCTCCTGTCTCTTCCACAGGCAGGAGTGGAGGACAGGGTGCTTCTGCTGCTTTGAGCTAATTTCTGGGCTGCATGTGTTCTGGTAGTTTTATTAACACTTAAATATTTACATTTTGGGATGTTTTCAAGAAGGTTGGAAGGCCCTTTCTAACACAAGGGTTATTCTTGTTCTGATGGATTTTTTTTAGCATTAGTTTTCAATAGTATCTAAAAGTTTGTGTCCAATACATTAGGACGCTCAAGCTAGGGACCAGGAAATTCATTTAGAAAGGATACTTCTGGTACTCTTAGGGTTTAATTTTATACCGCTGTAATTGAAAGTTGTGTTCGGGAGCTATCCATTGGCCATCAAATAAAAACTTAAATCTGGCACTTTGCAAAGAAGGGACATCAAAAGATGATGAAGCCGAAACTTTGCACTGTGACAGTGGAGCGGCTGGAGTTCCTCTGGGCATCTTGCTGAGAGCCTTCATCCTCCGGCCGGGTCCGGTGGTCTCGGGAGCCCTGTGGCCATGAGCTGCCCGACAGGTGTTGGCACAGCAGGATGGGCTCTCTGCTGGGAAAGGCATTGAAACCCCCAGCTCAGGCTGTAAATATAGTGATAAAACTGAGGTCTGTCACCTGCTAATTTCATGTCTTCCTTCCACTCTTCTGCCCAACACCACGCGTGTACCAGAGAGCGGGTGAATGATGTGACAGCAGCAGGGACTTTGTCTTCTCCAGGAGGTGTCTGGGCTGGTGGGACATGGGGCTGGGTGACTGCCACCCATGGAGGCTGTGCTGGCTGTAAGGATGGTCCTCTCTGCGGGGTGTCTCCAGACCCATCCTCTGCGGCAGCTTTTGGTCATCGCAGGGTGTTCCTGGGGGGTGTTTATTGCAGGCTGTTCGTGGGGGTGTTCCTGGGGTGGAGCACAGGGGAGACTCAGATCTCCTTGGCGATCCCTGGCAGCAGTAATTCTGCAGTAATTCTGGGTGGCTCTCGAGTTCCCTGCCTGTGGTGACCTCGTTGGTGTCTAGAGCAATTATTTCAAAACTGTGAGTGCCTTCTGAAAGTGAAGTAAAACATAATGACATGTTTCCATAGCTCCAGAAGACACTATGGCTATGACTCCTTAGTGCTTGTTGTGTTAAGTATGCTAACATACTCACAGTATATGCAAGATCGGGTCAGTGTGGGAACAATGATGCTTTTCTTCTTCATTACTCCTTTCTGCTCATAGTTGTTCTGTTTAATAGCTCCACTGGAGAGCTCTGAGCAGCAGTCTCTCGAATTTAACAATATCCTTCTGTTCAGTGAGCATAGGACTGTGTCCAGGATCACCTCTGCTGGAGTTAGAGAGTATTTCATGAGTAACTGTAATCCTGAGTTTGAGTTTTAAGGCCAGTAAGTGAAGTGATTTTTGTCTCTGATTACATTGCAACTGTGAATGAAGCACTTTAAAAAAAGAAAAAAGTAAAAGTAATCCTTAGTAATCCAAGTTCATTTGGAAACTCAAATTTTAAAAGTACAAATTAAATACTTTTTCAATTAAATATGAAAATTTTTCCTGATGGTCTTAGACCCTTTCTGCTCATACTTAACCATATAAAAATTCAACCTGAAATTATGGATAATTTTTGATGGTGTCAGCTTGCTTGTCTTGTAGAGGTCTTTGAAATCCTTACCTTGGAGCTGGAAGCGGTAGTTCTAATATGTGCTTGTTTCCTCTGCTGTTCTGTGTAACTGTGCCCAGGGTATGGAAGATGCAGGACTCGGGAGGGAGCATTGTCTCGTGGTGCTGCTGGTTTCTCCAACATGTCCTGGGCTGGAGCTGCAGCGGTGACACTGGCTGCAGGGCCACCGTGTCTCCACCAGGGCACCCCCACCAGTACTCCCTTTGTCTTGCCAGTAAATGTCAGTCAGAACTCTGCCAGGGCCTCAAAGACCTCAATCCTTTATAGGAGATAGAGATATATCTGTTGAGACACCACATCTGCGTGGTCAGGGAGCCTGGACTGGGGTTTTGCTTTGGATCTGTTGGTTTTATCCTGAATTTTCTGTCTGTAAAGCTGCATGTGAAGGATACATCTGAAGACAGCTGTCAGAGCTGTGCTGTTTCGGTTAAAATGGGAGCCCCTAAAGAGAACCCCCTTCTCTGCCACAGACCCTGCCCTCACCTGGAGGGATGCTCTGTGCCATCTCCGACACGGGGCTGGGGGCAGCTGCTGGTCCCCTTCCGGATGTGGTCTGGCTCTGGGGGCAAAGCAGAGCTCCCGGCTGGTGGAAGTGCAGGGTGGATTCTGAAAGGCTCCTTCAGGCTGCTTTAATGAAGAGGCTAAAAATAACCAGGTTACTTCTCCAAGGGGAAATTAATTGCTCTATAATGATATGCTTGTTTTCCCCTGCCAGGTGAGGCCACCTCACCGTTGTGCCCTGGTTTCTGGCAAGGGGCTGTTGTCTCTGCAGGACCTTCCTGCAGCTTCACTCGCCTGTCGCAGGAGACTTGGGAACAAGGAGGGCTGCAGCTTCCAGACCCCCTTGAGCCCTCAGGGGTGGTCATGGCTTCATCATTTACTCCCTTTTGCACTTTAATCAGCATCTACTGTGAAATGAACACTGCAGCACTAGCTTTCTGTTGAGAGCAGAAATTGAAGGATGGTGGGAAAATTCTGGTGTTTTAATATGGTTCAGAAGTTTGTGCTGTCTTCTAAGGATCTCTGACATGCAAGTTGCATTTGTAAACAAGAATAGATCTATTTTGGCTATATTAAACTGCGCCCTGTCACTTTGAACTGTCAACTCCCAAAATAAAATGGGTGAAAAACCAGATGATCCGATACTGAGCTCTGGTGCCAGCACCATCACAATGTGCTTGTCATGCAAGGACAGCTGGGTGGGTGGGATATTGATCATCTCAACGCTAGAAAAGGCAGTGTTGGAAAATTGATGTTCTTGCTGTAGAACTTGACAGAAAGTTTGAGATTTCTGTTTTGATGTGAATTCAGTGAGCTCTGGGGTCAGACAGTGATCGTTGTGGACAGATGTAGCTAATCCCAGTTTACCAAATAGTTTTAGTTTCAAGTAGAAATATAAAATAGGGGTATGATACCCTGGTTATACCAGATACTAAGAGTTAGTTAATAAATAATTACTTCTAGTTAGTTTTATTAACCTCTAACTGCATTGAAGAGTAAATCTTGTGTGACTATGGAAGATGCTTTGTGTGAAAGCTGAAGAGGGGAACAAAAGGCATGTAAGGGGCTGTAAGAATAGAGCAAAAAAAGATTTTTTTTTTTTTGTTTGTTCAGTTGGTTTTTAAAATGCCGAGTGTAGTGCCTTCACTTGTATTTGGCTTTATAGATTAAAAAAATATATTTTGGCAATCAAATATAAGGCTTGCTTTGGGAGGAGGGAATTCCATTTCTCCTTAGGATCTGAAGTTTGCGTTAGTGGTGGGGTGACCAATTACAGCTGCTTCTCCTTGAATCCCAAGGGCATTTTTTGGAGTTGTTTCTTTTGTGAGTCTTTTGAGGGGGGATGAGGCAGAGGTTGGTGACTAAAGTCAGTTCAGACCCGCCTCACTCTACTAGGGTTGCTGGAAGTTCTCCCCGGGTATACAGCTGTTGAGGGATTGAGCAGAGTCAGTTTAAAACACCTAATGTTGTAGTGTAATTGTATTCTTTGTTTTACATATCTGCCTTCCAGCTGTACCTTTGTAACGGCTGTGTAACTTTTGAATTGTTCACACTAATTCACAGGGATGTTTTCCCTCTAAACAAAAAATATACTGAGTTATCCCTAATTTTCCAGGCACCGGGCCCTAGGAGTGCGTCTCCACCGCTGAGCGTCCAAGTCCCAGCACGGTGCTGGAGGACGGTCATTGTTGAGGTGCAGCCCCAATGCCATCCTGGGTCACCCTGGAGCCATCCTCCCCAGTGAGCAGTTTCAGTTCAACCTCACTCGCGTGGTCAGAGAAAGCTCGGGGTGATTTTCCCCAGAGTGTCCCGTTATGCATTTGGAATGTTTCCAACTGTTCAAAATAATTTTCAGGGGGAAAAAGTCAATAAAAGTAGTCTTTACTTTTTGTCCGAGCTGAAATTGAGCCTGCAGCCCATTTTCCTAAACAGGAAAAGAGCCATTCCAGCACTGTTCAGAAATGTTGATACTTGTTGAAGTGCACTTCCTTGTGACAGAGAAAAATAGAGGTGTTACCTCATTGCAAACAGGATATCTCTTAATAGTTAGGTTTAAATATACAAAATTTTCCATAGTGACTTTGAATTTCTGGAGCCATGGACACAGAATAAATTTTGGCTGAAATAATGTTATTGCTGGCTGGGGGTCAAGAGGTTTCCACGGGTACCTCGTGAGAGTGCTCCTTGGGGTTTGGTGTTGGATCAAGCCTCCCGCTTTGTTAAACGCGTCCGCAGAAGGTTGGTGGAAGCTGGTTTTGTCGCTGTTGTCCGTGGGGTAGGGTTGCCTTAGGTTGTAGTAGGAACAGTGTGAGCCGACGGCCCCGAGCTCTCCAGGGGGGTCCACCTCCCCTCTGGGAGTCTACACCCTTGCTTCTAATTATAGAAGGGTTTTTTGAGATGGAAAATAAGTGTTTTATCTGAAGGTGTCTTCCTTTCTCCTCCCAAGTCTGCAATTTCAAAATAACAGAATTCAGTCGATGGTGAAAGTTCAGATATAAATATAGAGTAGTTTTATTGTATAGTTTTTTTCTTCAGAGCGCTGAGGATAAGCAGGACCCCAGTACATATTCTTGCAGTCCTTGACTCGTGTTTTGTTTAATTGTCAAGCATGTATTTATTCCAGTCTAGTATGCCAAACTGTGTATGTACAGTAGGTCGAGTTTGATAACTCTGGGAGCATGTAAGTAACACCAGTTCTCCTGCTGCAGTCTTGTCTCTAACTTGAGAGAGAAACGCGTTACAGCAAGGAGGAACATTTGGACAAGTCACTTCTGTTCCTGGCTGTGTCTTGTGAATAATTCTAAACATGAGTGTAGAAAGCAAAGTTCTGTGTTGGGGGGAAAAACATGGCCTCTTTTAAAAAATGGTCTTAAGAGTTGTGGTCAGTGCCCCTCTTGGCCGGGGTCCCGGCAGGTTGCCCACCTCGTCGGTGCTCGGCGTGGGCTCGCGGCTAGGCGGCGGTGGCTGCCTGTGTCCCCAGAGCGGGCGTCGCATCGTCCTGTGGCAGGGCCTCAGTGCCACCTGGGTTGAGGACACATCTGTTCCTGCGCTGAGGGGTTTGTCACAGTTGTGAAGTGACCTTCTCCACATTGCAAAATACCTTGGTGACCTCATGGATCAACTCCAGTATTAAAGAATTAATTATGCCATTGAGAGGAAAACTATCTCTTGGGTGTATATTTAAAAAAAATAAGTAGACACAGGTAATACAGTTCTTTGCATTTTCTCTCTGACTCCCAGATAATTCTCCCCAGCTTCTTATTTCTGTACTATTGAATGTTTAAAAAAATAGCAAGCTCTGCCAGTTCTACTTTTTAAGTAGGTTATGTGGCTGAAAGTTAAAATATCTCATGCTCATGTCATGTAATGGGTAAATGACTATAAACCGAAAGAGATGGAGCTGAGATGTGGGGAAGAACTTGTTTGGTGTGAGGGTGGTGAGAGCCTGGCCCAGGTTGCCCTGAGAAGCTGTGGCTGCCTCATCCCTGGAGGGGTTCAAAGCCAGGTTGGAGGGGGCTTGGAGCAACCTGGTGTGGTGGGAGGTGTCCCTGCCCAGGGCAGGGGGTGGCACTGGGAGGGGGTGGGTGGAGCTTTAAGGTCCCTTCCAAACCATTCTGCAATTCTAATTCTACAAAACCAGGCAAGAAATAGTGGAATTGGGACCAGAGTTCCTTGCTGCATTGAATCTCACTGCTGATGTGCTATGGACTGTTCTTGTGCAGGTGGGAGCACCCATAAACTGGGAGGTTCTGGTTTTGGAAAATGTTTCTAGGGCTTTAGCATGTATCTTTCTGTTCTTACACCTGAGGGTTTGTATATTGCCATGCCACACCATTTTTATTTTACTCTGTTGATTTGTGAAGCTTTCTGACAACAGCATCTTCCCCCATGCGCTTGTGAATCCCTTTTGCAGTCCCACAGGGCTGGTTTTATCCACGCTGGTGCAGACAGTATTTTTCTGGCTCCTCAGTTCAGGCTCAGCTGTGATCTTGCTGGCATTTTGCATGCAGTCTGGGCCGATGGTTGCTCCCCTGCCCAGCTCTCCTTGGGGTAGTTGTTTTGCAGCCTGACGACTGTAGAGCACTTTTCCCAGCCTGTGATGGATGCGGTCGTGTCTCACCAGGCATCTGTTCAGACTGTGATCATGCTGATAATTCTCATCCATCACAGATAATTTCACCTGCTTCATTTATTTCATGTTGTCTTATTTTGATAATAAGCTGCCTGTCTTAATATAGAATTCTCTTGCTTTCTGCTGCCTTCCTGAGATGTGTTTTGTCAAATAATAGTAGGTGGTTGGCTCCTGGTTTGTTTGTTTGTTGTTTGGCCAAAGTTTCCTGTCTCGAATGCTTGCTGGATTTGCCAGGAGACATGCTTTTGCTGTGTCAGAGGATGCCGGTTATGTTTGGGAAATCTCTGTGTAAAAAGCTACAAAACCCTCTTAAAAGCTTTCAAGTGGGCACTGTAAAAATTTGTCAGGAGTCAAACAGCTTTGTCCTGAAAACTGCAGCCTTCCATACTGACTTCTGGCCTGCTGACCTCCCTGTAATCTTACATTTTTAACTGTTAAGACATAACTAAACATAGTTTTGCATATACTTATATAATACATTTAGGTATAAAAAAGCCATTGAGGCACAGGCTGTCTTTCCCCTGTTGGGTGTCCGTGTGTGACAGCTGCTGGCAGGAAGGAGCTGCTCTGGGGCTGTCACTGCTCCAGCTGTACCTCATCTTGGGGGATGAGGTACTGGGGATTCCATGGGGGGGGATGGAAACAGGAGGTTAAGCTGCCAAGGGTTTACCTGGGAAATGGGATGCGAGAAGCTGAGGCAGAGGTGGATGGAGGGGTGCCATCAGATGGGATGCAGATGAGAGGAGCCCTGAAGGAAAGGTGCCCGGGGGCAGCAAATTGGGTGGTGGAACTGGCTCCCCTACTGCTTTCCCAGCAAAGCTCTGTTGTCCCAGCACGGGGCTGTGTTTTGTGCCTGCCATTCCCTGTGGCAGGGATGCAGCCCACTCAGCGCCCTGCTTTATCTCCTGGTGTGAAATTAGTCGCTACTCAATATTAATCATATCCCAAAAGGTGTTTTATAACGCATGATAAATAAATTTGGCTTCACTTTTACAAAAAAGACACTTTGAAAAATGATTTTGCAGAAGTAATACCGCTGAGCACCCAAGAGCCTATTGCAGTGTGCAGCCTGTTCAATCGCCGCTTGCACTGTGAAAATAGCTTTCTTTCTATGCCTGGGGCTGGAGTTTGGGGTGTCTCTGCCCGGAGTGGGGCAGCGTGGGGGAGCTGCCAGCCCCCTGTCCGGTGACTGTAACTCATGCAATATGCTGAAAATTAGGAGATTTGGAGGGTTATTCATTTCTTTCCTGCTTGTTACACCTTAGAGAGCACTTGCATCACATTTTCAAGGTTTTTTTCTGCATCCAGCTGTGAGAAATTATATTTTTTGTAGGAATAATGACTGAGGTCTCGCCTGGCATTTTGAGTTTTCTTTTTTTTTTTAAAAAAAAAAGCGTAAATCAGAAACACAAAGCAAAAAGTACTGGGTGTTGAGATGATCAGTGCAGCTGTGGGTGCTGACAACAAGGACTGTGCTTGATGCCTAATAAATGCCCGTAAACTGTGGGTACTGCAATGCGTGGGTTCAGCAGCAGAAGCCTGGGGTCTTTGCATGAACTGCTGCTTTGAAGGGAGTCAATTAACTTCAGGGGGTATATTGTAAAAAAGTGTTTTGATTTCTGCACCATTTGCTTGTTGAATAATGTGATCCTTCCCTGTATTTGGTAAAAACCTGCAGAAAGGCAATTTGAGGGTTAATTCTGCAAAGCATGAATGTGAGGTCAGCTGCAGAAACAGGGTGCATTAGCTCAATTTCTGTTTGTTTTGCTCTACAAAAGTTATACTATCAGTTACAAAACCGATACACTGTTACCTTTTATTAATACTATTTTTGATCAGTTTCAAACAGAAAGTTTCCTGCCTGGAGAATGGGAAATTGCTCAGGAAGTTAAGATGGGAAGCTGTGGGAAGTGTAGTAGATCTGCAAAGCTGGCTTGGACAGTTTTTCTCTTCTTTGGTAGCCCCTTTCCAGCAGAGATTTTTTACAAGCACTGCAGATATTAATAATTAGTTATTTTACAGCACTACCCACTGGTCATACTTGTTTGAAAATAACTTCATTTCTTGATTAATCTGTCCACAATTGCAACTGCATAGTTAGCTTCATAATTTTATTTGAAAAAATGGTTAACAATATATTAAAACTAAAGGTTTATTCAGGTGGTCCTGATACCGTCTGTTCTCCTGAGAGTAATGAAAGCTTTGATACTTCCCTCTGGTGGCAACTGTAATAGTCTTATCTGTTGTATCCATAGTCACACTGAAGGAAAAAAGGATATTTATGAAATATTCTGTGTCCTGCTAAACTCCAGTTTAGTGTAGCAGTTTTTAGAGAGTTTGATTGGGAAATAAATGGAAGTTGGATAACTGTATTGAGACTTTAACATTAAAAAAGGGAAAAATAACTCTGTAAAGAGGGGAGGAGGGGAGTGGTGCAGCCTCGGAGCCAGCAGGTTTGGGGTGGAAGCAGTTGTGGTGGGACTGTGGCCGTGCAGAAAGGGGTCTGCTCTGGGAATATCGCCTTGCCTTTATTAGGGAGTAAAAGTGTCTCATTTTAACCACATAAGGTAGGACCAAGGAACAAATTAGGCTTAATTTACAACCTCAGGTTGTAGTTGGATAGCTTTTACTGGGCTCTTTTGGGTGGAGGTAAAGATTTCTGGACTGGATCTGCGATTTGAGTTAAGTAGACGTTTATTTTACACAAGAAATTACCTCTTTTATCTTTGTTTTTCTTGCTGAGGGGTCTGGGAGAGTACGAGTGGAGGCTTGGGAGCTCGGGAAGTGTTTGTAAACGAGAGGAGGTCTCCAGGACAGGAGGAACCCATGATGGTGCCTGGGGCAGGGGCTGGAGCATCCCTGGGGCGGCAGTTCCTGCTGGGAGCCGGGCACTGCTGCTGGTCCGTTTGGCACAGTGTGATGGTTTGAGGGCAGAACTGAGGTGGGGTGGCACTGTGTGTGCTGGGGTCGGGCTGTGCAGTGGGTCATGCAGGCAGCTCAGGTTGTGCAGGGTTTGGGATGAACACACTTTCACTTTCTCAGGTGAAACTGCGAGAGCTTGGCTGCGAAATCATGAGGCTGGGGGTGTCAGGAGACCTGTGGGGAAGGGGGAACCCCTGATTTCTGGTGTTCCCTGCAGTGTGGCAATTCCCAGACTGAAATAAGGTGCAGGCTTGCAGAGCTGGACTAAGTCTGTGTGCTGTCACAGGTTTAGATATCTGTGAAGCGGAACAGTCAGACCAGCATGTGAGGCTGGGATGCTAATTGGGTGTATTTCTGATCTCAGCATGGTTTTTATTGCTTTGGGCTTTTTTAGAGTTTATTTTAAGCAACAGTTGATTTTTCTCAGACTTGAGAGAAAAGTCCTTATCTCTGCAGTCCGTTATCCTGCAGTGTCTTTATGCTAACAGAGCCTCTTCTCGTCGTCAAGCGTGTTCTCGGGGAGCCTGCGCCATCTGACACAGAGCACACTAACGTTCTTCCCTTTTGTTGTCTGCCTGACATTTCCTTCCTTGAGAATCTATATTTAGTGTTCAGAAGTACTGGCTGTGGCAGAGGACACAAGGCAGTTGCCTTTCAAGCAAAAGGAAATGGTTCTCTGTAGGGATACGAGTGGACGAAGGGCAGGATTTCCTGTGGAAACTCACCCACATGAGACTCGACTTTTACTTTGAACGCGGTGGCGGAACAGGCTAAATGAAAAGCCTGGGCGACTTACTCCAATGTAAAAGGTGGTTTTTCCCCTGTTAGCCCTCTCCTTTGTGCTGCTGGGCTCGTTTGCCAAAGCTGGAATTAGGCCTTCCCCTGGAAGGAAGGGGAAGCCCCAGGCTCCGGACCATGCGTGTCCAGAGCCAACACGGGGACGGTGCTGCCCAGCTCCGCGGTCCCTGGTGCATGTGCTGGGGGTGACCAGGCAGGGTCCTTGTCACCCAACTCTGCCCCAGGCGCCACGGGGGAAAGGCTGTGGAGTCCAGGGTTAAACAGGCCCTTTCTGTGCAGAGTGGTGGCGGGTGGGACGAGCTCCCGGAGCAGCAGATGTGTTCCCTGGTGAACGGGGTCTGGTTTCCTCTCCCTTATTAATGCTTCTAAAAATAGCTGGGCTCTCAGGACAGAGCCGGGGACAGGCAGAGCTGTCCTGCTGCGGGTGATGGGGACAGGGTGTGTGGGGCTGTGACCCAGAGCCCCATCAGGCTCTGAGAGTGCAGGGGGACAGGTGTCCTGGCCACTCCACGGCTCCAGGAGCACCTCGTGGGTGTTGGGGGGGACTTGTTTATGGGGCAGAAGCTCAGGAACATTTGTGTGTGATTGTCATCCCTCCGATAGCAGCCAGCAGCTAGGGCATCCACTGCTTTCCTGGGGAGATCGTTCTGAGGGCTGGTGGATCTTGTGAAACTTTTTCCTTGTGTGTCCAGTCAGAGTCTCCCCAGGCATGTCCTGCTGCTGCCTCTTGCACTGCTGCAGATCTGGGGAGCACCTTTGAAAAATGGAATATCCCAGTAATGCATTTCTGTACCAAATGTTCCTGCTTTCCTCATTAGTCACAGAATCACAGAATGGTTTGGGTGGAAAGAGACTTTAAAGCCCCCTGTGCCCAGTGCCAGGGAGCAACACTTCACAGCAGTTACCATCAAATCTAACAGACAATTTTTCCTTCAGACAAGTCCCTGTCCTCAGGTATTTCTTAAATCATCAAATGGTTAGAGTCGGAAGGGATCTTAAAGGTCATCAAGTTCCAACACCCCTGGTCAGGGACACCTCCCACCAGACCAGGTTGCTCCAAGCCCCCTCCAACCTGGCCTTGAACCCCTCCAGGGATGGGGCAGCCACAGCTTCTCTGGGCAACCTTCATCAAACACCTGGTGGCCTTTTTCCCCACTTAGCTTCTGTGGGGGCTGAAATTCAGAAAGGAAGTGGAAAAAAAGGATTACTTCTGTGACAGCAGTAAATTTCAATTCTGCCTCTTCCTAACAACAGGAGGAGTGTTTGGATGGAAGACTTGGGGCCTTCATACTGTTAATGGTATAAAGCATGAGGCTCTTTGTTGTAATCAGGGCTCTAATGCAGTCCCTAACTAAGATTTATATACTAGAATAAAGAATTGGAGAAATAGAAATTCTAGGCATCTAAAATCACTGTTTCAATATTGCTCGATACTTAGGTTTCCAAAGGAATATCAATGCCAGACTTAAGTGTATGTCATTTGAAAAGCATTAGCAAAGTATTTATGTATTTCATTTGAGGGTTTTCTTCCACTTAAGCTAAAACTGACAGATCCAAAATCAGGATACAAAGTAGTTGAAAACTTGGGTGTATTAATGTGGTTAATCGCTGCTATTTGCTAACAATTATAGCTTGTGTGATGTTGTAAATACTGGATGTTGGATTAACTCTTGTTAATACTCTTAACATGCTGGTTATTCAGATATCCAGGAGCCTTTAATCTTTCAATAAGATGTCAATAATAGAAGTTAAATTTGAAATAAGTTGGGAGTTTGCTAGGGTCAGGATAGTTAAGCTCATGGGGTTTTTTTATTCCAATCTTTGCAGTTCAGTAATAATGATTAGTAAATTGTTATTTGACGGATGTCACTGTGCTGGGTCTGGCTGGGTTCATCCCACACGTGGGCTGTGGACGGAGATCAGATCAGCCTGACAGGGTCGAGGTCTGGTCTCTGTTTAAAATTTATTACCTTCATTTCTTTTAAGGGTTTATCTGGATGTATGTTACTGTGTAAACCTGCTCTTGCTGCCCTCAGATTTACTGTGTTATTTTTTATATAAATAATTACAGATGTCTGAAAGTCTTGTTGCTCCATCTCAGTGTAATCCTTAAGAAAATGACCTGTTATTTAAGTATACTAAAGATAGTTATGAAAGAAAATGTATCTTCAATTAATTAAAGCGTAGGAATTCTATAATTGAAAGCTGAGCTTCATTAGTGTTGAGAGAAGTCTCTTTCTTCTGGTCCCTGACACTGGATTAACTAAGAAAGTGGGTTTCTGTCGTGTCCAGAGGTGCTGGTGTCTCATGTGTATAGTGGTGGCTCACAGACAGCCCCAGTAGATGCTTAGTATTTTTTATTTTGTGCCAGAAAGCCAACCCCATCCTGGGCTACATCAAGAGAGGTGTGTCCAGCAGGTCACAGGAGGTGATTCTGCCCCTCCACTCTGCCCTTGTGAGACCCCACCTGGTGCTCTGTGTCCAGCTTTGGAGTCCTCAACACAGGGAAGGACATGGATCTGTTGGAATGGGTCCAGTGGAGGGCCACAAGGATGATCAGAGGGATGGAGCACCTCCCCTATGAGGCCAGGCTGAGAGAGCTGGGGTTGTTCAGCCCGGAGAAGAGAAGGCTCCGGGGAGACCTTATAACGGCCTTTCAATATCTGAGGGGGCTACAGAAGAGCTGGAGGGGGACTCTGTCAGGAAGTGCAGTGACAAGACAAGGGGCAGCAGTTTTAAATTGGAAGAGGGGAGATTTAGACTAGATATTAGAAAGAAATTCTTTACAGTGAGGGTGGTGAGGCACTGGAAGAGGTTGCCCAGGGAAGTCATTGCTGACCCATCCCTGGAGGTGTTCAAGGCCAGGCTGGATGGGGCTTTGAGCAACTTGGTCTGGTGAGAAGTGTCCCTGCCCAGGGCAGGGGGCTTGGAACTAGATGATCTTTAAGGTCCCTTCCAACTCAAAAGATTTGTATCCCCACAGGCATTGTGCCTTGGTTTGGACTTGCTCACAGGAAGGGAGATCAACAGGGGAGAAGGCAAACACAACAGGAATTTAGTTTTCAGTCAGTGTCAGGTTGAACAGACGCTTCTCCCTTTGAGAGGCCACTGCATGGGGGCCTCGGCCTGGGAAGGCCACCCCAGCACTGCAGCGGCGCCGGTGCCTGGGCTCAGTGCAAGACAGACCGTCCCTCAGCCTGTCCCTTTAACGTACCCCTGCCCTGGAGTTCTGCCACCCTGCCGTGATGGGGAGAAGGCTCTGGGTGCCGAGACATGCACTTCTTCAGGCGGGAAGCCACCAGCAGCACAGACCCTCTCTATTCCTCGGCACCTGCCCTCTGCGCTGTGTCTGTCCCCCTCAGCACTGGCAGGGTGACCCACATCCCGCGTAAGAGGAAGGGCAGGCATCAGTCCCTTCCTCTTCCTCACTTCTCTCCCCCAGCACCGCCTCTGTGTCGTCTTTTCTCCTGGTTCAGTGTCCAACTCGCCACTGCTTTTCTCAGCCCAGGAGCGAAACTGCCCTCAGCTTGACAATGAAAGACTTGTGTGTGTCCAAAACTCCATTTTTTCCACTGCGTTAATTGCTCTGATTATGTTACTTCTCCTGTGTGTTTGTTTCTCAAACTTGGAGACCCTGTCTCTCTGTGGGGTGTAGCAGGAGGGGCTCTCTTTGCTGTAAGTCGAGAAAGCTCTGATGTTGCATTTGCGTTTGGGAGTTGTCTGTGCAAATGTATGTAATAAAACTAGCGTTTAGTAAAAGTTCAGATTTGGAAGAATCTGTGCTTTTCCTTGGAAGTTTTCTTTAGACTCATGAGTAATGCTTATTTTCCTGTTTGATCCTGGTTGGGTTTTCTACGTTGACTTTGAAATCTGGTAAACAATACTGTGAACATAACGTGCTGGGTGTCATCCTTTTGTTTGTCAGCTGTGAATTTGAAGTTGGTACGAAACGCCACAATAAACGTACCCATACTATGTGGGTTTCTTCAGCATCATCTGTGTATTCTGGTGTTGAGAGGATAGCAACAGGAGTACTTACAAGCCTATTTGAAGGTAAAAAAATATTTAAATCAAATATGTCTTTGAATATCAGTGTCAAGAAGTTGCCAGTAAACTTTTAAAGGACTATAGGAGATCTAAAATTCTAATCTAAAAACAATTCCTGTGAAATCTCTGTAACAGTCATCTTGATGGATCTGAAACCAGATTTTGAGTAAAGCCTGGTAATGGTGGTCAAACAGAGCTTGAAGAAAAGTTTTGTTTTTCACTAAATAAGTAGGAAACTAGATATAGGAAATGCAGGGAAAAGTAGTCCCTCTCTCACATTTTTCTCTGAATGGAGAACAGATGGGGGGTGGGTGGAAAGGGCCCCGTGTGGGCCGGGTCTGTGTCCTCAGGGTGCGTGACTGTAGGGGACGGTGCGGTGACAGGGAGCACAGGGAACACGTGGGGCTCTCACCGCTTCAGTTGGGCGGTCAGAAGCGTTGGTTGGTGGCACTTTCAGTTCAGGTCGGTGTGTCCAACCAGCCAGTTCTCTGCGTTCATTTTGAAGCTCAGAGAGTTTTCACAAAATGAGTCAAGAATTTTTCTTTTAGCTTAAAAAATGAGCCTATTCTTAGCTAAAAATAAACTTCACAAAATAGAGCCTGCTTTCTATAATTCATTTACTTTCTTCCATTTCCCTCTGAATGAAACTAAAAAGAAATTTTCCAGGCTGTTAATTTGGTTTCATTTAGTTCACTTTCCTTTTTTTCTTCTGGAATGGAAGACTTCTTACTTTGTCTAAATATATTTTCTCTTTTTCCTTCTCTGAAAAGACTTCTTCCCTGTCTGAATATATTTTTGCAATGGACTTAAAGCTTTCTTTTGGCTGTTGTATGTAATTTTGTAGGAAATGGAAACACTGGGTAGAAGAGACTACTTGTATGTTCGTTTTGAAAAGCTCCTTGTTTTCAGGGTATTACCAGCTCATGTGGTGTCCGTGTGTTCACAAGCTGCTTTTTCTTACAAAATTGACCAATACAGTAACCAGTGTGACATAAATAGACTTCAAATGGAAACTGTGCATGAAAAGAGATGGTTTTAGTGGCACTCAGGATTTCAGGAAAAGGTCAAAATGGTTTTTAATTGAAGGGAGCAGTGATGATCCCATGTGATCCTATGTGTTCTGCAGACTAGAAGTAATCAGAGAATCACAGGATGGTTTGGGTGGGAAGGGACCTTAAAGCCCCCCCCCCCAGTGCCACCCCCTGTCCTGGGCAGGGACATCTCCCACTATCCCAGGTTGCTCCAAGGCCCCTCCAACCTGGCCTTGAACCCCTCCAGGGATGGGGCAGCCACAGCTTCTCTGGGCAACCTGGGCCACGCTCTCACCACCCTCACAGCAAACAATCCCCACATCTCATCTCCATCTCCCCTCTTCCAGTGTCAAACCCTTTCCCCTCATCCCATCACTCCCCTTCCTGATCCAGAGTCCCTCCTCAGCTTTCCTGGAGCCCCTTGAGGGACTGGAAGGGGCTCTAAGGTCTCCCTAGAGCCTTCTCTTCTCCAGGCTGAAACCCCAGCTCTCTCAGCCCCACCTCCCAGCACCTCTGTGGTCTCCTCTGACCCCACTCCCACAGGTCCATGACCCTCCTGTGCTGAGGGAAGAAGTTAATGTTTTGGGGGTAGGATCTGTGTCCCTGTTGGGTCGGAATGTGTGCCCTTGGATGGAACTGGGACCTGCTACCCAGGGTTCTGTGGTTACTGGGCTCAACTACAACAGCACAGCCTGAAGAGCAGTGAACCCCCCCAGTTTTGTGTGCCTTTGAGGAGACAGCCTATGGGCAGCTGCTGGGCTTGTGACCACCATGTTTGGAGCAGGCAAAGGCTGCTAATGAAGCCGTGTGGGGCAGGATGGCACAAGAGAGAAGCACTTGGCTCTCAGGAGGGAGACCTTTCTTTGCATCTTTCTTGGTCTTCCCTGGAGTTCCTTGAGCCTATTGCTCTCTGGTGGATCCCCAAGGGCACAAGGCAGAGCTGGTGTGGGGCAGGGGAGAAAGACCTGGAGCAAACAGGGTGCTGTGGGGCTGGAGCTGGGGTATCTGGAACAAGTAGACTGATGAGGAAGGGTTTGGGTTAGTGAATGGGGAGAAACGGGTTCAGCAGTGGATGGGTATAAAAGAATCTAGTGCTGAAGACGACAAAGAAAAGATTAATTTTGGTTACATTACAAAAAGAATTAGATAATTTAATGAAGGACAGAGCATGGAGAGAAAGGATGGAAAAGAAGCCAAAAAGTCTGGAAGATACAAAATGTGATTTGCCTATTTTTAGACAGAAAAATAAGAGGAAGATAAATTACCTTTCCACTTGATTGTTATCTCTATTCCTTCAAAACTTAAAATTATTTCATCTATAAGGAGGTGACCAGGGAGGAGTCTGAGGCAGAGGGTCGGGTTGCAGAATTGACATGAGTGGGAAAACTGTGAAGGATGTGGTGGTGCCACGGGGGGACCAGAGGAGGGGGACACAGCCGCCTGGAGTGTGGCAGGGCCCTTCTCACAGGGGGGTCTGGAATTATTTTTGTAAATGCCTTCCCTCCCCCAAGACTTTGTTCTCTGTTGTTAATTAGTTTAAAAGGCTGTGCAGGGAAGTGCCTCTGCTGAGTGACCTGAATTCATTTTCCCTTTCTGTTTGAGTGCTGGTCTGTGCCAGCAGATTTAAAATACAGTGAGTACCAGGAGAGGTTTTACTGGCAGAGAGTAGAGCTGTGTTGTGTCCCTGGTCTAACTTCAAAATGTAGCTGCTGTGGATTTGTTTTGTGTAGGTTTGAGATCTTGAATTTTTCCCATTCTTGGGGTATTGTCACCCAAAACACCAATTCTTGGGTTGTTGTCACCTCCTGTCCATAAATACAAGCTGAAGTGGAGTTTGCTTTGTTTTGTTTTGCTTTGGTGGGTTTACAAAAATAACTGACTTCTGTTAATTTTGGATTGTTCTTAAGATTTAAGAGGTCCCCAGGACATCTTGCTACTGGCATAAATAATAAATAAAGAGAAGTGAGGAGTGTGTGGGGTTTGTTTGTTAACATGAAAATTGCCTGTTACCTACTGAGTAAGGCTGTACTTTGTTTTGAAAACAAATACACAGCAGTGCTGAAGTCTGCTTGGGGCTTAATGCAGGACTTGCTCATCTAGTTTTCATAACTACCAGAAAATTCTAATTGGAAATTTCAAAATCCCTAACATCTTGCTTTCTTGAGATTTTAAATCTGTTTGGTTTTGTTTAGCTCATAATCTGCAAAGCATATTCCCAGTTCATATCTGTTTTGTAGAGTAGTTAAAAAAAATATATAGAAAATACCAATAAACCCTATTTATATGTGCTATTTTCGTAAGTTCAGGTTAGAAGTCAGGCTGAAATCAGAGCAGCTCCTGGCTTGCTCTTTTCTTGTTGCTGCTTTTGTAAAAGCAACAGTTCTTCCTCACTGTTCCTCAGGGGTTGTCTCATTGAGTTCAGAATGAGTAGGAGGAGAGTTAAGGTTCTAAATAATCAGTTAATGAGATGACATTTTTAGAGGGTTGGGTCTTTCTTTAGAGGGTTGGGTCTTTATGATGCTGAAATTATCCAAAAGTGGTGTTGTTGAAGATAAAACAAATGTTTCTCTTAGCTGTACATATAGTGTGTGAAAATTGGTTGTCTCCTTCCGTAATAGTTTATGGGGTGTGTTTTGTTCTGAAAAGGCAGAACTTCGTACTTGCCAGATTTTTGCTGCTTCAGTTTTCATAACTTCTGAATCAATCTTGAAAGTCTTCTCACAGTTGGGTCTTGACAGGGGCTCTTGAGTACTGGAGCATCCTGCACCAGTGCGGTCCTCCCTCTGCCCTCTCATTAGCAGAAAATCCCTGTAATGAGAAGGTCAGGTGAGGAGAGCGGGATGTCACCAGAAACTCTAGAGGGTTTCATTTCCATCCAAGGAATCTCCACTTCTAAAAGCACAGATCTCAATATGCATCAAGTCGCTGGTTTAATCGCTTGATAATCTTGCATGTGTATGAATGTTGTGAAGTCCTATAAAAGATCTACTTTCTGAGTGAAAATCTGAGAAGAGGGAAGTCGGAAACAAAAAAGAGAGTTCTGTCCATGGGTTCTTGTGTTGGAACATCCTCGTGTTTTTACTGATTTTCTTTAATTGTGGGAAAAACTTTCCACTTGAATGCACTGAGGAAAGCAATAAATATCAGGATATTATTATAAAAATACATAACTCTCATTCTTAATTTATTTTTGTATTTTCTTTTTCAGCCAGAAAATTTACAGAAGAATTGGCTTCGGGAATTTTATCAGGTAAGGTAAAATATTTTTTCTCATGCACTTTAGCTTGATGGTTTAATAATGTGAAGATCTTTTGCTTTTGAAGTTGAAGTAACTAATAATTTTATAGTCAAAAACCACTCAAAAAAGAGTATGTCTCTTTGGGGATTTCTGAGCGCAGTGTCCGGACCAGCCAAAGTGTAGCTCACGTAGCCCCCACTCCCTCTCTGTGCCTCTGCCCCTCTGTATCTGCCACCTGAGAGAGCTGTGCTTAAGAGAAAAAGAAGGAAAGAAACCCCCCAAAGGTGGGGGTGCTGGGGAGGGCAGGTGCAAGGTGTGCAAAGGAACACACCCCCCTTGCTCCCTCCGCTGGCTCCTGTTCCCAAATGCACTGGGAAGCAGAATAAAACTTGATAAAAGCTCCTGGGGGAAGAGCCCACACGCTTGTCCCAAAAGCAGCCTGGCACAGCCCTGATACCCGGACTTGGAGCAACTGAGCAAATGGACAACTTCAGAATTCATAATTATTATTTTTTTTAATTTGAATTCTGTATGCTTTGGTGAAAAGCTCTGCAAACTGAAGTTAACCAGAAGTACTGGAAAATGACTTTTAATGCTTCTTCGTAAACTCAAAACCCAGATAAACCACAGACCACAATTTTTTTCCATTCTTCTGAGGAACTCACTTTGCATATGTAGTTGTGTCAATACAGTTTGCATAACTTCAGAGGATGAAGTCTTTTTGTAAGCAGTCAAAATAATCTCAACAAAAAAGGAAGCACAATTAGCACTCTCAGTTTAAAGTGTTTCTAGAAATTAAACCTATAATAGAAACATGTCTTTGAATTGATGTCAAAGAACAAAAGGAGCATTTGGGGGGCTTGTTTTTAAGTTCCAGTAAATTAAAATATGGGATTTTAATTGCTGTGACAGGTATATAGAAGTCACTTCATTTATGTATCATCATTAATTATATGCTGTATGCATTTCTGAGAATGTGTTGGCATACAGAGGACTGAAATAACATTCAAATGTCACTTGCTAAAATTTTTAAACTGCCATTGATCTACAAAAATCCTACATTATTAACATGCAAAATATAATGTTAAAGAGTTTGTCTAAGAAATACAAACAGGAAAGAATATTGTAAATAAACTTCTAGGGATGTTTTTTAACGCCAGCTTGGAGTGTGGCAATCTGTGGCTACTTGGTGGCTTTTGTTGGCCATCAGTGTGGTTGGTGCAGCCAAGAGATACTGTTTTGTCCAATCTGTTTTCCTTGGACTCATTGGTCTTGGTCTTGTCAAAGTGGAGCCTGCATTTTGCGTGACATCTGACTCAGTAGTTTAAAATTGATCTAACTATCATGTACCGGGTAATTTTCTACCAATTCACTGTTATTTGCTGCTTTTGCCCCAAGGAAAACTAAAACAAGATGAAGGAAGGGCTGAACTGAGCTCAGTTGTGGATATTTATAGGTATTGGCATTGGGCTCCTGGGGGGTAGGGGAGCCTTTCCCACGTGTGTCCTGCAGCGCTGCCGGTGACATGCCGCTGGCAACAGGCTCCTGGGGGGAAAAGAGGGGCCTGGGTCTCACAGACCAGCTGCTTTCCCATCGCTAATTTTGAAGTGAAGCTTTTATTCCTTGCTGTTCTGCTTGTTCCATTTGATCCGACAGGTGAAGCCATGGCATTCATTTGGGGGCGTTTCCTTATGATGTAAGCTGTAGGTGGTGTATTCTCACTGCATGTAAATAACTAAGAAGCTTATGGCCAGCCAGCTTTTGCAAAATTGTAGAAAAAGTCAGCATCGCTGAAGAAATCTCTTTCTGCAAGGAGCCATCGGGATTATGGCAGTGATTAAATACCCCCAGTGATTAGATAGGTAGCTGCAGATATACCAAATCTGCATGTCCCTGCCTGCGGTGGTGCCTCTGTAGGTGGGGGTACAGTACGGGTGTTCACACGTCCAGCGGAGCGCGAGGAGTGTGAGCCCCTTGCCTGGAGAAGCCGCACAGACGTGCCGGGTGTCCCGTGCCATGGGTAAACCATTTGCTCCGAGTTTGATGATTCTCTCTGAGCTTTATACTCCAAGTCCCTTTGCAGTTGTTGGTCATGGCTGACTTTGTTGAAACTTTTTGCCTGAAAGAAGATGTGCTTGTGCTTGTGCTTGGAAAGGCGGAGTCCTGTGCTGTGGTGAAATCTTCAGTGGTGCCTGTGACTTCAAACCTAAAAGTAGGTCACCGGCTTTGGTTCTGTCCTGGTTTCACCCGAGAGAGTTGATTTTTTTTCTAGTGATTGCTGTGAAAGGCATGCAGTTAATGCAGCAATGTGTTTTAGTTGTCGCTAAGTGATGTTTAGCCTTTTCAAGGACTCTTTTTCAGCTTCCCACAGAGGACACCAGGAGGGAGAGTGGCTGTTGGGAAGAGAGTGAACTCCCGTTGTGAGGATAGGGGTTTGGAGCATTTTGTGTGTGACAGGGAAGGGTTTGCACTTCAGAAGAAATCAGATGATTTGATGAACTAGAGGTTATGCAAATGATAGAGTATTCACAGAATATGCAAATCAGATTATTGTCCCACTTGTGTAGAGTGCCCAGTACCCCAGCTCACAGCCTTAATGTCAGAGAAAAAATATGGGAGAACACAAAGATTTAAGAGCTCCCAAGAAGCTTCTGGTGGGGGGAGGCTGCAGGGCATGCAGAAAGGACTTTTGTTGATTTATTGATCTACTTAGGGTGTGTTTTTTCCTTTTTCTCTTCACACTTTCCATCCCTATCCCTTGTACTTTCTTCAGGTGTGGTGGACCTAGTGTTTGAAGCTGTTGAAAACCTTAACTAGTTTTAGCAATGGTCTTTTTGGATGCAAGTGTGGAGACAGAGGGCTTTTTCCCTAATGCAGTTTACATTGTGCTTAATGTGTTTGAGAGTATTTAGAGCCTTTATTTTAATAATACAAAAGTTAAAAGTTTACCTAAAAGCTAAAGGCCATCTTGGTATTGCTATATGGAAACTTTCTCTGTCATTCCTTTTAAAGAAAGGAGGAGGGGAGAGGAAAACCAAACAAAACCCCACCCAAACAAACAAATAAAAAGCCACCAACCAAAGTTTGTTTATTAATTGTTTTGGTGAACTCAATCCTGTTTATTTAACTGGAAGGGGTGATTAACCCAAAGGTTCTGTTACAGACTCCACCTGGCCATTTCAGATGGGCGCTTTCTCCTCGGATTGGGGGTGTTTGGGGGTTTTTGTTTGGTTGGATCCATAGCCAGAGCTCAGGGTGCACTGTGTGACCGACCCGTGTGGCTGTGGCATTGCTGGAAGCTGGTGGTGGCTGGGACGGGACATCCCTGCCCTAGCAGGATGACTCATGGCTGGCCAGGGCCGTGCAGCGTGGCCAGGGGCTGGTCAGGGAGGGTTATTCAGGGCTTTCACATCTTGCGGTGTGGTCTTCAAGTAAATCCCTTATCAGTTTGTGCGTTGGTTCCTTTTTCTATAGTGTGCATAAGTACTTAACTGTAGCCTGTGCTGGGAAACATGTTTTCCCTTGCTCAACCCTTCCTACTGGCTTCTGCCACATAAACTTTGTTAAAAAAAATCAACCTGCTTAAGCTGGAAACTTCCATGTGTAAGCCTCATCTGAGTTTTGGAGGAAACATCCAGAAACAAATGTTTTCTCATTCTGTAAATGAAACTTAAAAAAATAACTAATTTCTGATTTGAAAAAAATAAGTGTACATACATGCTGGTAACAAGTTTTGAGCTCAAAATGCCAGTTGTGGAGTCCTCTCTGCTGTGCAAGCCCTACCAGTAACTGCAGCTCAGTCTCTTCCTGTCCTTGGTTTGCTGCTCACCATTGAATCGCATTAGAATATAACTTTCTGGGCTGTGGTCACCCTGCAGTGTGGTGAGGTACCAGAGGTGATCTTCCGCTGTGGGGACATGGGTGTGATGAGGTCATACAGTGGAAACCCCTTCACACAGGCTTTTGCTTCTGTAAACCCTGATGGTGGCCCCAAAGTGCAGCTTTGATTTGCGGGGGGGGGCACTTCTCCCCCAGGTCCATCAGATGTCAGGAGTTGTTGTGCTTCAGAAATGAAGGCCATTAGCAGTTGTTCCCTTGGAGAGTCCCCAGCACCAACCTGTCATGGGGATGAAACCCCGTACCCTCCAATGGCATGGCAGTGGTGAATCCTGCCCCCCCTGCCCCCGTGCCTTGCTGCTCCCCGCTCTCAGCCGGCAGGAAAGAAGCTTTGCTGCCAGACCTCTTCATGCAAAACGTTTGGACAACTGGCATCAAGCCCATCAGGTCATTGGTGTAGACAGACCATGGATAACAACTAAATTTTTCTGTCTGGAGGCACTGAATTTGAGCTCCATTGATAACCTTGTTTACAGGATTTCTAAACTGTAGAACACTCTCAGGTTTTATCAATGGTCCTCTCTTATGGCTAAGGTCTCATGTCAGATGTTGGGTGTTCAAGGACTGGGAATTTCAGAATGCTTTAGCAAAAACCCAGTAAGGCTCTCATCAGAGTCTCTTGAATCACATAGAGAGCTAGAAGTTGGATTTTTCAGTAAATATAAAATATAGAAATACAAGTAACAGGCTTATCTGGACTGTTCCTGCTTGGCTATACACTTGTAAAAATATCCCTCTCTCTCCCCTCCTCCCCTCCCTTTTTTTTTGTTCTTCAGACTTACAGAAATTGCAAATACTTTGAATGCTTTAGGACCACAAAGGCTAATTTGACTTGTACATATTTCACAGTTCAGGAGGAAACTAAAGCTCATAGTTTGATATTTTGATTGTATTATTCTAAACAAAACAAACAAACAAAAAAAAAAACACCAAAAAAACACCCAAGTGATTCTGGATATGAGAGATCAAGGCCTTGAGTGGATCAGGGTCTAACACAGTGCCCTCGTTCCTCCACGGTGCCCTCGCTCCTCTCCGGCCGATTGCCGAGCTGGCGGCTGCAGCGCAGGGTCAGTCCCCTCCTGGTACCAGCTCTGCCCCACAGCTCTCACCGGGCACCGCCGCCACAGGGACACTCGGCTCTGGCCTGTCCCCTGACACTACAAGGGTCTATAGGGTTGGAAAGGTGTTAACTCTTTATTTTTCACCAGTTTTGCATTTGTAGTTAACCATGCTGGAGCATCTTGCTTGATTACCCATGTGCCAAGGGAGAACCAACCCACTGTCACTTCCTTTGCCTGTCCTTGTGTATCCAGAAATGGAGAATAATGCCCAGCTTTGTAAAAACACTGTGTTCCTGTAGATGCAAATTCCATGTTTATGTGATTTTGTATATGATCATTAACCTCTGGCAACTGTGAGTTTTCAACTCTGAAGTATTCATTACTCATTATTATGTACTGTTTGTTCTTTCATAACAGTAGAAAACTAGTAAAAGGTAATGAAGCAGAGCCAATTTGCTCTTAGTTGGAGGGTATTTATTATATGAGATGATGTAACTAATATTCAGGTATGTTTTTGAGGTTTAACCTGCAAGCAATGCCACTAAGGCCTCTCTCTGCTATTATGCCAGTGCATTTTCTCATTAAAAATGGAATATCACTTGTTTTAATACCTCCTGTGATTTCAGACTGTGAGGGATTTGTGTATGAATAAAAAAGCCCATATCTAGCCTCTCAGTTCAGAGTCTGGAGCTGTTTCTGTTGTTGCTGTAGCAGAGCAAGGTTGTCCTCCAGAGTCTTCTCCAGGCAGGACTCCACAGTCAAGGCTCCCTGTGAGCTACTCTATGCCTGTATCCTACTTGAAACCATTTATTTTACTTTTGCCTTACCTTACCAGTTTACTATTTTTATTAGCTGTGTAAGAAGAGATCTTAATGAAGTGAACTGTTGTAGCAGTTAAAGTGAGTGACACAAGGAGCCAGCACATTTTTCTGTGTTTGCAATAAGCAGTTACTCGATGTGTGGCTTTGAAACAAGAAGAGTTGGATATGTTTGCTTTATGAGATTAAATAGTTACAACTGTTTTCTAATTATGGTAACTTCATAGAGCTATCCAATAGATAAGATCTGGACTGGGAGGCCAGAACTGATTTGGGGCAATAAAGCACATGGTGAGTTGTTCAGGGACCACAAACGAGCTCTGTTGCAAAGTTTGACTTCCCAGGCTGTGTTGGGTTAATGTTTATCTCCAAGACAGTGAAGAAAATGAACCAACCAGTTAAACTTCATAAAGACGCTTGATTATTAGTTGGTTGGTAGTGGACCCTGACTGCAGGCTGTGGGTGGTCCCTTAAAACAGTGCTGCCCTCATGCTTGTGGATGTCCCACCTTCAGGTCCCCCCGTGAGCAGCTGGTGCTCTGTGGGACAGGGTGTTTCTTAGTGATGGTGGCTCAGACCCATCCTTCTGCAGGAGGAGGAGTGTGGTGGAAACCCTCCTTTCTTTTGGTTGCTCTTTCCACTGCTGTAGGTCCTGCTGTAGCTCACCCGGGTTCCTTACTAATGGCAGCCCGTTTCCAAAGCCAGAGCACTGTGTGTCCTGCGTGTCGGGCAGAAACTGGCACTAATGAGCACATTGAAGCTCACGAAGATTCACAAACACCTGTGTGGGAGGGAGTGTTTATTTTTTTTACTTTATATAGTAACACTTGTCAGTAGCTCACCTCGCACGGCCCCACTGAGCTGGTGGGTGCCAAGATGTGTTTCGGTGATGGGGGAGGAAGTGACTTGTTGAGATCACTTGGAAACCAGTGGCTTGGAACTTGGAAACAGGAGGCTTCTATTGCCTCCTGTTCCCGTGCCCAGCCCGGACCAGAGATGCTGTATGTGACTGAACTCGCTGGTCTGTAGGTAGCAGGACGCCTGTTCCCCTCAATGTCAGCATTCTGGAGCCACTGCTGGGCTTCCTGTCCCCCCCCCCCCCCCCCCCCCCCCCCCCCCCCCCCCCCCCCCCCCCCCCGGAATGGTGACTGCTGGTGGCCCCCCCCTCAGAGCAGGGTCCCCAGGGCATCCCCTCAGCGGCATGTGCCTGGAGAGTGCTGGTCCCTGAGCTGCTGCCAGGAGAAGGAGGCAGTTCAGAGCAGGGTGGGTTACTGCTGGCCTCTGCTCAGTGGAAAGCTGCCCAATTTCACATTTTGCTAATCTTTAATTCATTGCCTTTAGCTTGATTTTGTAACGAGATTATTTGCATGGTCAGGAATGAGGAATTTTGCACCCTCTCATCAGGTCAGATGACAATTTCTCTCTACCATGCTTAGAAAGAAACATTTTTAAAGGCCTTTTTACAGTAGAGTTAGTCACTGTTGATTTACATAATTAAAAGCATGACTGTGAAGGTTTGTTGTGTCTGTTCCTTTTCAGAGTTTCAGGGTGCCAGCAGCAAAAGGGTTACTTTTTTTTTTTTCCAGTTATTCTTCATTGCAGTGTGTTGAAGTTCTAGAAATGGTTGCAGTCCTTGTGCCCATCCCGCACCTCCCTCTGCCCCCTACCCTGGCACAGGAGTGGGGAGGATGTGGGACACTGAGTCCCCCAACCTTCCAAACCCTGCAGAGAGAAGCTGATTTATTATTCTGGTGGAGGCAGCTCCTGGAAACCAGCCCTTCTGGCCTGGGGTGGCCGCGCGGACAACATAGCCTTTGTGTTGGCTGGGGCTCCCGAGGGTCACCAAATCACCAATAGCAGTGACTTGTGCAGATTTCTAATGAGTTACTGGCCCTGAGTGTTTGCACCAGCCCCTACTTGTTATTTCAGACTGTTTCCTTTAAAAAAAGTGAAAATAGTCCTGTAACTTGTGCCCAGTCATTCACGGGACAGTCAGAGGTGAAGCACGAGCTGCAGTGACTTGGTGTCAGCGGGGGACGGTGGTGGAGGTGGTGTTTGTGATTTGAACAGCTAATGCAGAGAAGATCTATTGGGACGAAATAACGTTGTGTGTTTTATGCACTATATAATAAACAATCTATAAATCTATCAATACAGTATACTTGTGCTGGTACACGACCAAAACAGCATTCATTCTAGAGTTGTTAGTATCATAATTGCATCCTAGTGGTAACTAGTTAGTGTTTAAGACACTTGCGTTATACAAGACTAACACTTGAAATGTCGCAATGTATTTATGAGCCTCCTGTATTACATACAGGTGTATATATACACCCTAGTGTGTGTGTGGTGCTCAAATACTTTTTAAAATAAGATACTCCATAAATAAAAATATCAAATATGACAGCTAATGAGTATTCTGTCATGAGCTAATTTGAAACAATTTTGTAAAAGTTGAATAAAAAACCACTTTACAAACTAATGCAAGTGTCTGGACTCTTCCAACTGACAGACAAGGAGATGTTTTGATCATCTTAATGGTATTAGGCCCAATTTGAGATGATTTGGGAGAGGTTATGTATTTGCTTTAAATGCTTAGGAACTAATTTGTAGTTTCAAAAAGAAAGTATTAGCTAAGCACTTGAGATAATTATTATGTATTAGGAGTCTTTTATGTGCATAAGAAATTATGCTCCCCATATTGCTTATTACTGTTCTGCCAGTTGCCTCTCGGATAAGGGCTGGTAATGGTCTCCTGGAGATGGCACATCTGGATTTGTGTGGCTTATCTTGTGGGTACAACTTTGCTGATGTTTGTTTTCCCGTTGGTTTCAGGTTGTACATGCGCACAAGCCCCACTTCATGGCTCTACACTGTCAAGAATTTGGAGGAAAAAACTATGAAGCTTCCATGTCTCACGTGGACAAGTTTGTTAAGTAAGTAACCGGGGAGTTGTAGCATATACTGGGGGATCTAATTTTCAGCAGAAGCCCTTGGCTGTGTGAAGTGTGTGACCCTCGAAACCTGTGGGAAGTTGCGGGGGCGGTGTGGTGGTGTCTCTGCTTTGGAGCATCAAAGAAACCAGCAGCAAGGACAGCGCCGGCGGGACATGGAACGGAGCCGGGGTCCCGTCTGGAGGAGCCGCCGCAGGCTCGGGCAGGGGGGCGGCGGCGTCGTTCCTAAGGGCTCATGAACGGAGGCGGCGGCGGGGGCTGGCAGGAGGAGGTGCGCAGGGGTGTGAGGAGCGGGCGGCCCCAGCTCACGGGCGGCAGGGACTCCCGGAGCCCTTCTGCGGGGGTGGGCGAGGGGCGGCCCGGACGGCGCGAGACGTGCTCGCCGCAAGCACGTACGGTCCGTCCGCCGGGAGCGCCCGCCGGGGGGTGGAGGGTGGAGCCGCCCGGCCCCGCCCCGGCCCCGCCCCGGCCCCGCCCGCCCCGCGGCGGTGCAGCAGCGCCCCCTGCTGGCGGCGGTGGGCGTTGGCCGCCCTGGTGCCGTGCGGTGGCCGCTCCGCTCCCGTCCCCGCTGGTCCCCGGCCGGTGCCGCGCTCCGGAGCGAGCGGCTCCTGCAGAGACTCTTCCCCGGCCCGGCCCGGCCCGGCGGCGTGCGGGCAACGGGGAGGGCGGCGCAGCGGCGGGGGGGGCTGCGGGGTCGGGCAGGGGGCCGCGCCGGGGGCTGGCCTTGCTGCACCCGCATCGATCCGAACGCCGCGAGGGCGCCGCCCTCATCCTCCCGGGCAGGGGCGGCCGTACCCCCTCCAGCTGGCGGTATCCCCGCCGGCAGCGCCGGGCACGGGGCCTTGAGCAGCGGTCCCCGGTTGCGGGAGCCTCAGTGTGGAGGCCGTGACCGCACTGTCCCGTGACACCGGGGGTGTCCCCGCGCCCTCCAAAGGGTACCCCGTGCGGCCGGGGGTGTAGGATGTACCACAGCCTGCGGGCAGGCACTGTGCCGCAGGAGGTTTCTGTCCCGAAATTCATGCCATAACGGGATGAGGGGCCGTGGTCCCCCTGGGTGATACTGGGAACGTTACGGAGCAGAAAGCGATGCTGAAGCAATGCCGTGTCCTTGCAGCTGTCTTCACGTTTCCTGTCTCTTCTTTCTTTTTTAGAGAGCTGTTATCAAGCGATGCGATGAAAGACTACAACAGAGCTCGAGTTTACCTGGATGAGAACTATAAATCACAGGAACATTTCACGGTAAACTTATTTGTTTTGCAAGTTTAGTTCAACAGATGAATTGAACTGAGTGGGGATTTGTGGGGGGGTGAGCTGGTCTCATCGTAATGAGGATTACATCTTCACTGAGAGCATTTACTTCATAGGACGTGTGTGTCCACTTAAAAAACAAGTAGAATGTTAGAATGCACAGAAAGTCTCTTCTTTTGTTCAAGACGATTGTCTAAGGTTTTTTTTGTCTCTAACAATTAACCTTTTTGGTGGATCAGAATTACCTTCCACTCATGAAAGCATATTACGGTCTGCGGTGGTGCCAGCCCTGGGGGCGATGAGCTGGTGACAGGGGGCTGAGGATGGACGTTCCCGGTCTCGGGAGCTCGCTCGCCTGTGGGATGTGCCATAGCAGGCATTTCTCTGCCGTGTGAGCGGGGTTTAGGTAGATGTACGAGAATGGAGCAGGAGTAATTGTGTGGTCACTGCTGTAACCATACGGTGCGTGACCAGGCCTGCTGTTCCTCTGGGTGATCAGTGCTAGACTGCACGAGAAAGAGCAGTCCTTTGGAGGTGGATCAGTGACATCTCGGGGCTCCATGGGGCAGCACCTTCCCTTTCCTCAGGATGCCGCCCGGCGTGGTCGGTGGCTCCGAGGAGCCCTTTGCCCGGTGCCACCAGTGCTGCCCGGGCTGAGAGGCTGGGATGGGACCTGCAGCCCAAACGGGGAAAACCAGCCCCCAACACACATGTGAATCCTGGCTCGGTAGTACAACCCGGGGGAATAGCAACCTGGAACGGCTTTTGTTTATTAATTTTTTAATGGCTCTGGCTAGGAGCCCAGATAGTATGGAATGGTAGGAGAGATGTCTGGATTTTTTTTCTCTTTGTCGTCAAAGAGGATAAAAACAAGATTATCAGCTTTACTGAGCCTTGGTGGGACAATATTCGTGTGAGAAATGCTAGAGCTGTGTGCTGAAGACACTTGGGCGCCCCAGTAGATGGAGGGCAGTGGGACAGAGTGTTTCTGAGTCTCTGACAACTCAGGACTGGTCCGATAAACCTGCTCGCTAAGGAAGCCCTGCGGGATCCCATGGTGGGACTGGGAGGGCTACAGGGACAGGCGGTGGCTGTCAGGGCTCTGCAGGCTGGTAGCAGAGGTGGGACCAGACGATTCTCCAGAGAGCTCTCCTGACCTTAGCTCATCTGTGATTGTGAGAGAAAGGGGTAATTGTCTGTGATCTTTGGGAAACACAGGAGAGAAGACTAATGTGACCTATAACAAAATATTTATAACTTCTTTAAAGTTATTTATATTTTATATATTTATATTTTATATATTTATATTTTATATAAAATTATTATATAAATTAACTTCTTTATACTATTGAAGTTAACGAGGGACATTTATTTTTGATGCCACTATGGTGCATAAAAAGGCTCTTAAAGAGGTTGACAGCAGTCCTAGACACAGAGCATGTGCTGTTTGTGTTTCTGAAGGTCTCTGTATTTTGCAAAGTTCATAGTTCAGGAAAAAACATGGTTTCTTGATTCACGTTTTAGCATCCTTTCTAGGCACTATGTTTCCTTGCAGTATTCCCCAGCTGCCTTTGTAATTCTCCCTTTCCTGCATGCTGCCACCTTCTCATCCTGTATTTACTAGACCTGGCCCTTCCTGGAAAAAGAAATTCTGTCAGTGTGATCAGTCAATAAAGGGGGGGAACTGCTTATACCAATATTGCTTCCCATGGAAAATAGCCCAGCCAAACACACGCTTTTATTATGTGATTGGGTTACTCTCTGGACCTGGTCGTCACACAGACCCGAAGCGGGTTGGTGGAGGAGTGGGATGCAGCCCTGGGGCTGTGGTGACACCAGGCAGAGAGGGGAGGGGATGATCCCCAGGAACCCCTGGATGGTTTCAGAGCGGGGTTCTGTGGGTGGCCTGGCAGGGAGCAGAAATGCTGCTGGTGGAATCGACGCTCGACACAGGTGCTGGGAATAGCGGGAAGCACAGCACTGGTGTGGGATGGTGTCCCTGGGAGAGTGGGGACTCCCTGCCCGGGGGCTGCATTTACGTGTAAGAAAAATGGTGATTTTGTCTCTGAACACAGACTTTATGATGACAGCACGGGTGTTCTGGCATCCAGTCCTTGTGTCAGAATTTTTAGAACTATAGTGAAAAAGATGAAGGCGACTCATAAAATGATGTTTCTGGCTTTTTTCTGTATGTCGTTCTTTCCAACCCATAGAACCTTTTAGAGCTGCATCAGTTCAGTGTAGAAAAGGCAAAATATAAGCAAAAGATGAGTGATGATTTAATTACGCTTTATGATACTGCCGTCGGGGGAAAACTCTGTGTGCCTGGGGAATACTTTATACCATCCTTGTTAGGCTGTTAGTAGCAGTGGCTTAGAACCAGCGCCAGAAAACCTGGAAAGAAGAGAGGATGCACCTTCACATCAAGCTTCTTACAGTCTGCGTTTTGTCACTCAGGGCTGGCAGTCCTTACATGCAGACTGTCAGGAGTCAAAGATCCATTAAATGACTTCCCACACATGCGATTTCAGCTGGCAGTTCAGCAGCTCCTCAGTTGGGTCTCTGTGCACACAGAACTTAGGCACTGGCCAACTGCGAACAGGGATTTCACCGCTGTGGTGTGTCCATTTAGGGTAAAGTTTTAGTCTTATCTCCAGTTTGGTTTGGCTTGCATGATGTTATGCGTCTCCCCGTTTCCTCATTAGTTCTGCTTGATTGCAAAGTTCTTTAACTTGTATGGGCTTTTTTCCATCCCTTCTAAGGCACAGAATTGGCAGCAGATGGTGGCCTTGTAATTATTGTATTATTACCTCTCTGTCTTTGAAACATAAACATTTATCACATACGTTGTTGTATAATGCTATTTTCTTTAGAAATGGAGCAGCCTGAGCAGTTGCAGTTTGGCTGACCTTTACCCCTGCTGCTTTCACATCCCCTTTTCTAGCAGTTCTGGCATCATTTAGGTGGTAAGGCTCTCCTTGGCTGGGCTGAGCTCACTCAGACTTTGCTGCCTGTGGTCACTTGGCAGTGTTGGGTGTGACAGTGGCACTGAGACACGGTCCGCATCACCTGTCCCTGTGGCCCTATCTCCTCCAGCCCGAGGCAGCTTGTTCTACATCTGTGCTGGGAAATAAAAGAGCAGGGGGATAACAAGGCGTCTCTCATGGAGCAATTTGGTTTTAAAAACTCTAGTAATTCACTACATGTTAAGGATCAAAATGGTTCATTTTGCATCATCCCAGACAGACATGAAGTTTAACACCAAGCATTTGTCATTGATGGTCACATACACCAAATCCGGTACCAGCAGGGTTGAGGTTTGGGATCTGTGGGCAGAGAGTGGGGGCGTAACACAGGTCTGCGGGGCGGGTTTGTTTTGCTGTAGGTGGTGGGATGGGGCCATGTGGGAGTTGGTCCCACTCAAAACTCATGAAACGCCAGGCAGACGTGCCAGTCCTGTGGGCATGCGAGGGCAGGGCTGGGGGATGCTGTGGGGTGCTGCTACTGAGGTTTCTGGCCCCACGGTCCCTGCGTGGTTGCTACAGGAAGGGTGAGAGGGACAGTCACATTTTGGTAGTGGCTTCTGCCCTACAGCTGTAATTAAGCATGATGAGCCTTTGCAGCGGGGGTGTTGAGGAGCACAGAGCAGCCCCCACAGGCGGGCGTACAAAGCAATTCGTGTCATGCCTCAGAGACGGGCAGTTCTCTGAAAGCGGGAGCCGATCTGGAGATAAATCTCTTGGCAGATGAGTGGTGTGTGAGAGCTGACGCTGCCGGGGAGGGTGACAGGGGAAGTATGGATGAGGTTTGGGGGTGACAGCCTTTGTGGGCGTAACGGCAGCTTCCCAGAGGCTTCCAAATAACAGAAGATCATCTCTGGTCTGTCCCAGGTATGACTGGGAACGCAGACAGCAAACTAGCCTGGGCAGACTGGCTCCTGTGCCAGGCAGAGACTTCAGGTGTCCAAATAGATTTACAGGAGGCTGGATTTTAAAAACTATTGTCAATCTCTGTTTAAAACCACAATACCTTTTTGTCATATAAAATGTAATCTAGAAGGTAGATCTGTTAGAGAATGTGTAATTAGTGAGGAGAGAGGACAGGTATGAGAAGACTGAAATAGGTAGAATTCAGAGAGGCTGAGAAATTCAGTACAATTGTTTTATTTATTTGTGAGTATACCTAATGGACTTCCCTCCTGATAAAGCAGGGCTGTGCAGCTATGTGTATTTCTCTCAGCGTCCCAGCATTTATATTCTGTTAATTTTACTGTTCTTGATATATTTTGTGTAAAGGGTAAACTATAAATCTTGATGCTTTTCTATGTGAAGAGATACTCCAAAATAGTTGGGTTTGAGGAACTTTTACCTGTGGATACTTCTCAAATAGCCCAAGTTATTTGTGAATAAGGTGGTTTTATTCTGGATAAAGAGTGTGCACGTGCACACCGAAGCTGAATAGCAGCCAGAAATGAGTTGATGTTTTCATCAAATCCATAATCATTTTTATATGAAAACATATCAGCATAATCAGTGACATTTTTTATTGTGATTAGATCAAAGCTAGTTTTGTTTGGTGCCCTGTATTTATTGATTTCTGGAAGATTCAATTAAGGTTGTATATTGTATATGCCTTGTTTTTTTTTTTTTCATCTCTTTTTTTCCAATTGTTAAAAGAGACAGAAGAAACCCCTGCCCAACTTATGGCAAACCTGCTGCGTAGAGCATGTGGCTTCAGTAGGTTGGGAGAGAATCTTTGTTGCTCTAAGTGGAATCCTGAGGGCTTTTGGCAAGCCAGACCCTAAGCACAAGCTGGTTGCCAGCTCAGCCTGGAGCTTTTGGGAGCACACTGGGAATTGTGGGGTCCGTCAGCTAGTTTATGGGAAGTTGCTTTACTTCTCAGTATCGATTTCTCTCTAAAAAATAAACAGAATCCTTGGCGTGCTCAGCCCAACAAATGACCTTGGGAGCGGTGCTGCTGGGCTGTACCACCAAGTGTCAGCTCCCTCCCCTCGGTGAGGAGGTCTTGCACTGCAATTACTTCCTTGCATAGCAGGTGGGGTGGGTTTTTTTTTTTTTCAAATTAACAACAAAAGAAAGATACTCTTTGAAAGTAGTGTTTCTGACATTAGGAAGATGTGTTTAAACAACACTGGCACCGTAAACCACAGATGTTATTTGTGCACTGCTGATTCACATAAATCAAAAGGAGAGGGATGCTGCGCTCACATGGCTGCCTTGTTCCAGAGTTCAACTTTTGTAAGAATTACTGAAATGAAACTGCTTTTTAACAACCACACCAGAAATGGACAAAGATAGATGATTAATGGAGAATACAGCAGATAAAGGTCCATTTTTCTGGCAGGCTTTATTCGCACATCCCCTGCCAGTCTGCAGGTGGGTTACGGTGGCCGGGATGTCTTTCTACAGAAAAGGGCATTGGTCCCTGGGGAGCGTGTGGCTCCTGACAGCAGGTCTCTAGAAGCCTTTGGGGGTGGCCATCACGCCATTTTTCCAGTGGGGCACAAGTCCTTGGGGTTGCGAAGGGAGCTGCCCGTTCCTGCCCATGCCCTGCTGTGTCCCAGCTCCCCATCCCTGTCCTGGTGGGGTGGGTCACACCATCAGGTGGGAGGTAGAGTGAGGGTAAGCACTATAAAAAGAGGTAAAATGCTCAAATTCTGCAGGAGCACAGACTTTTTTCTCTTGGACTAGGTAAATGAGCCCATACATTGCCATAATGTGTAGAAAATGTTTTGGGTTTTTTTCTGATCATTCTTACTTGACTCCGTGTGCTCTGTGCCTAGTAGTTTTTCAGATGTGAAATGGCTTTAAATGAAGCAGATAAAGCACTGGGTGGCCTGCAGTAGAGTCCAGGAGGAACCCTTGCTCAAATCACTGTCTCTATAATAACCTGATCTGGTGTGGCTGGGAGGGCTGCAATGGGAGCGGTGGTCCTAAAGACACAGGAGGGCAGCATTTTATTCAAGTGTGTTATTTCACCTTAAAATGATATCTGCTCATTACTGAGAGAATAGTAAAGTTAATTTTTGTTAGATTAATGATATTTGAGCAATATTTTTGGTTGAGCTGAGTTGGAATAATTGGCCATTAATTGAAAAAGGAAATTGAATTGAATTTATCTTGTACATAAATCCTGTCATAGTTATTAATGGGTCCTAGAAAATATCGTCCTGTTCCCAGAAATGAATGGTGTACACTGATTCTTCTGAGCTTATTAGCTGTGGCAGTTTAGAGTTTTGTTAAATAAAAAAGATGATTTAGGAAGAGAGATGTAATTGAATTGAATATTGGGGGGATTCACGTGCCTGATGAGTTCTCGGCCCGTTTCCCCATTACCCGTGTCTCTCTGCAGCTTTTCCCCAGGAGGTGGGGCTGAAGCTCCGGTCTGTGCTGTGGGGTGACAGGCACCCGCCAACCCCCGAGCCCCACCGTGCTGTGCCCCCACCATGGCCCCAGTGGGACCCAGGGAGGTCCCTGAGTGCGGGGTAGGCTGAGGGGGGTGCTTTGCTGCGGAGGGATGCGGGAATGCTCTGGGATGCGTAGCTCTGTATCCACCTGCCCTCTGCCACAGCGGGGGTTTTGGAGCAGGTTTTCTTGCTGGGCTTGTCCTTTCCCGTACTCTTGGCTTGAGTTTTCTTCTACGAAGCCTCTTCCCTTCTCTCCTTTTCATGGATTTTTATTTTGTACTAGAGTATGTTTTTTATAATGATATCTTTGAAAAATATACCAGGCAAGAGAAGTAGGACATGGCTGGACCTGGGGCATGTTTGGGGACAGGGCAGTTCTGCGAGAGGAAGTCACACCAAGGGGGTGGCACTCGGCTCTCTGCCGGGATTAGCTCCTGTGGGGGTCACCCAGGGAACCATCTTCAGGAGCAAAAAGTCCCCAGGCTCCTCTCTGAGGAGCATGTATGAAAACCCACAAGCGTGTCATCCTCGGGCTCCCCACATCCCCTCTCATCAAACCTTGCCGTCTACCTCCCTGGCTCTTTCTTTTTTTTCTTTTTTTTTGTTAAGTAAGTAGCAAATGTTACTATGCAAGTTCTCAGAGATTCTTTTCCCGGCGCAGGGGGAGGTGTGTGGTGCTGGGGGGGGGCGGGGGGTTCCCCCGTGAAAGGCGGTGAGGGTCCGCAGGGCGAGTGCCGCCAGAGCACGGGCTTTGCCCTGGTGCTCGCTGCTGAACGTGCTCTTTCTGCCGGTTCCGCCTCCCGGGCCAGAGCGGGGGGAATAAAACCGCTTGGAAAATCCCTTCGTCCGCCCCGTCGGCGCTGCGCGGGGGAGGTGAGGGGGGGTCGGTAGGAGGCAGCGTGCGGTGGCGCAGAGCCGCAGGGAGCCTCGCGGTGGCAGTGTCCCGCAGCCCTGGGCTTTGTCGCCGCCCGGGGCCCATGGTCCAGCAGCCTCTCCCCGCACCACCGAATTCCCGGCGGCTGGGGCTCCCGCTGGAATGCACGGCTGGGAGCTTCGGGAAACACACATCGCTAAGTTTTCCCTCTTCGTTAGCTGATATCCTTTTTGCTTAATTGAAAAAAAAATTAGTTCAAGAAGCGAGCTGGTGACTGTGGAAGTTAATCGTGCTGCTTCTGACAAAATAATGGAAAAATGGTTGTATTTTGTGATGTGGATGGTGTATTTACAACTACCCACGATGATGGGGAGCGAAGCCGCTGTCAGGGATCGCGTCCAGCCTCGCCTGGATGGGAAATGGGATCCCAAAGGTGTTGCCGCAGCGGCACCTTCCTCCCAGTTTTGACTTATCTTTTCTTCTGTGCATTTATGAAACAAATCTGTAAGATGTCTATAGAGTTGTTCTTGCTTTGAGGAATTTCACAGCTTATTTTCCACTTCTGTTTTATGACACTTCTATATAATTGTAAGAGAAGGAATAATTACAAAACAGTGAGAAATTTCAGGGATCAGTAGCATAATAATGCAGTCCTGGGTCAATTTCTGTTGTTTACTAATGTGCTAGTGCTGAGGAGATTGGAGATGCAGCAGCTTCCTTATACCTAGAACCATTATGCTGTTTGCATTAGCTATGGTTTTACAATTTGTATGGAATTGCATTTTCTATGGGCTGTGGATTTTACATTCAGAGTTTCATACTGCAGTCATGCAACAGTCTATGTATTTAGAAAAAATATGGGATTATTTGTAAAGAATAATTATGACCTTTTTTTGTAGAAACCCATGCACCTAAAAATCAGCTGAAATATTTGAGATTAAATTATAGACTATATTATCTGAACACAAGGGGAAATGAACTATTTCTACACTTCTAAAAATTAGAAGAGACTTTTTTAATTGCTGTTGGAAAAGTGAGGCTAAACCAAACTTTTTTTTTTTTTTTTTTTTAAAAAAAAGCCTGTAGCTGACATGTAGCACAAGAGATGCTGTGGTTGTTGGCCACTTGGGCCAGTATCTTCCAGCTGGGTGATGCTGTACTTGCACAGCACCAAGCCTGGTGGTCACTGATATCGGTGTTCTGGGTCAGAATTTCCCAAGAGTTGTGGTAATTTGGAATTACCTGGGCTGTCCATCCCCAGCTGTGTGGGGCACGGGCACAGCCCAGCTTGGGGCCAGCAGCCACCCACACCCGGTGAGCAAGTGATGAGCCACGGTGGGACCATCCTGACCCCCTTGGCCCCACACGGTCCCAGCTCCCGGGGGCTCTCGTGATGGCCATGGTGATGATGTCATTGCTGACGTGGGCTGCCATGGCAGTTGGTGTTTTCTGGGCTGGCAATGGGGAGAAATGCTCTCCTTGGAGTGTCGGGGTGTGCGGACGTTTGCTTGATTCTGCCGTGTTGCATATTTAATTATTGCATGTGCTTAAAGTAATTTCTCTGAAGATTTACAGGAAGAATTACTGGTTGGCTCAGCACATACAGTCAAAAGAGTAAATCTTCTCTGTCGTGTTCCATTTATTTGACAGCTCTGCTTTTGACAGTTCTGAGGTATTCCTGAGGCTCTCGGAGTCCTTTGCAGACTCGGGTTTGCTGCCTGTACTTGGCATGACAGTTCTCAGGTTTTATTTAGCTTTTTTTCCTTTTGTTATAGTACATAATACTTAGAGTTTATTTTTCTTAATTCTGTCTTGAAGAATGGGTATAATTGTTTGATATATAAATTTGCATGCAAATAGTAAATAATTTTGAGGGAAAGCATGGCTAATAGAGATTTTCACTCATTGTGAATGGAATAAAAGTCCCGTTTTTCAGGCTTTTCTTTTCATGTTATTTTATTTTAGTAGAGTTTCTTGGAAGGCCCTGCAGAGTGAAGGCTGTCCTAGCACAGGCCTGAGGCTCTAGCCCCCATTGTGGTGTCCATGGCCTCCCTGAGCATGGGAGACCTTGCGCTCATCACTGCACCCACTCTGTCCCCATACTGTCCCCACACCCCACACTGTGTCCCAGGGCTGGACCGGGGGATGCCGGTGATGCCCGTGGCATGAAGCTGCTGTGCCATCCTGGTACCACGGCTCTTGGCCGGTCTGTGTCCCTGTGGGCAGCGGGAGGCAGACAGAGCCTCCCCCCAGCCATGGTGGGTGCTCCCAGGAGCCTTCAGGAGAGCGTTGTGCTGGGTTGGTGTTCCAGAGGGCTCGTTGGTGTTCCAGAGACCCTCGCACTGCTTGGTGCCCATCGTTAGTGGCTTGTCCCCAAGGGATCTGTGCCCAGAGATGAACAGATCCTCCTGTTAGTGATGGCAGCAGCTGCTTGCCCTGTTTGGGAAGGTGGGTGCCTCTGTCATATCTGGGGGGCATGCGTTGGTGGACACCGGGGTGCTGTACGGTGCGCTCCCTGATACCTCCAACCCTTCCCTCCCAGACCATGGGACCCCCCCAGCCTTCTCCCAGGACAGCGGGGCATCCCAGCTGCCCCCACCGGCCCGAGGGCTTGGTGTGGGGCTGGGGGCTCACAGGGAGGGTCCTCAGTGAACAGTGTGCCATATTCAGTGGGAGAACAGTCATGAAAAACGGTGTTTTCCACTGAAATAATTGAAGTCCCAGTACAAATAGTATAGTAAATGCTTTAATTTGAAGCTTGTGAAGCCCCTGATGGTCCCCTTTAGAAATCTAGGGGCATAGTTGACAGGTTTAGTCTTCTGCAAAAAGAAAAAATTAAATTATTGAAGTATGGGGCAATCATATATCTTGTTTGCATTTACATGTGGCAGGGCTAAGGGCAGGACCATTTATACGTCTCTCTGCTGTAGCCATGATGTTATTAAGAGCACTTTTCAAGTAATGTATGTAAGGAATTTTGTTTGTGCGAACACAGTGTTTGATTTGGAACAACTCTGTCTTTCAAGAAAAGATGTGAGATTGGAAAATGTGAAAATAATTGCTTAAGAAATTATGAAACGCTGTTTAAGGAACTTGCTAATGTGTTTGTCTGAGGCACTAAATTCTTAAATAAGAGCAGCGTGACTGTAGAAAAATGATACGTGTGCTATTTACTGATACAAACTAATGGGTTTATTAGTGTTTGAAATAATGTTATAATGCAGTGTTCATAGCCGAAAAGAAAGTACTACCTGCCTCTGTTCACTGCCTCGCGGTGGGTGTCACCGGGTTCCACCGCAGGGTTTACCAGCTGGAAGCTTCAGAAAGGCTGGGAACTGCACCTATTTTTTCACAATTTTAAGCAAATGCATAAGAGGAAAATATTTTGTTGTATTACAGCACCTAGTCATAATGTCAAGGTGTTACTGTTGGTGGGAGCAGGCAGTCAGCAGCCCAGTTACCATGGGGAAAAAGATGAATAAAAACCGTGGGAACTGTCGGTGAGGCTGCGCTGGGTGCAGGCTCCGTGCTGGGGTCTGGGGGGTTTGGGCAGCAGGTTATTTCCCATGGGAAGAAGCCTGGGGCTGTCAATGTCCCCCCCCCCGACGGTGGTTGGTGTATACCTGGCGCTGTACGGCACTTTTGGGGGGAAATTAACCCTCAGAGATGCTGATGCTGGTATGAAATCCACATCCTGCTCTGTTAAATTTGACAATGTTTGCAATGTACAATCCCAAACTGGAACCCTTTGACACTGAGGAAGTGTTTCCACTTAGTTTTAGAGGGCTTTCCAAGTGCCTATTGATCAGTGTTCTCTAACAGCACAGAAATAATGTGTCTAATTTAACTGGCCACATGGAGGAGTATAGAAAAAACATTAGTTATCCCCTGAAAGGCTTGGAACATCGATAGGAGGACATAACATTAATGACTTTCCTATACACGAGCTTCAAAAATGGCTAAATGAGGAAGAAATTACAAATTTATTTTCCTATAATTTCAGCAGTTGTCTTGTTTTACTGCACCAGTAAAGCATTAAGCAATGAAATGTCACACAAGGAGTATTTTCCTGATAATTTGTCTGACATGCAAAGCATATAAAACAAAAGAGAAAAAGATGGAAATGTGGGGGTTCAGTCATTTTGACAAATCTAGTGATTTTTTTTGCTCATGAAGTCTGGCTAAGAGTCTGCTGCTTCTGTCCAAACAATTCCAAATATTGCTGTTTTCTAAGTGGCTCACTGTATCAGGAATGTCTGTGTTGTCTCAGTTCTGTCCTTTTCCCAGAACACAGATTGGTAATTTATTAACACAAATCTATAGCAAAAATTATTTAGATCTCAAGCTTTTGTTTTTAAAATAAATGGGATAAATACCATGTCTCCAGAGGTGGGTACCAGAAGTCCAGGTTGGGAAAGGTTGGGAAAGGAAATATCGTTATGAGTTCCTTTCCTTTGGCTGTGCAGAATTGAAGTGTGGTGGAGGTTTGGGTTGGTTTCATTTTATCCTGCCTTCTCCAGATAAACAGAAAATTTTGTTTGGGAAAATATATAAAATCAGATTTCTGGATGAACTAAAATAACCCCCTAAGTATTAAAATTCATATTAGAAGTTCATAGTCAATGTTTGACCACTTACAGTAGGGCTGTTGGGGGTTTCGACCACAGATGAAGAAATTGTGTGAGGAGGGTCGGTGTGAAGGGATGGGCAGCAAGTGAGAATGGCAGGAGCAGAACATTAGTGGTCAGGAAGCACGTGGAGCGTGGAGCGTTACTTACAATCCTCTCGTATGCAAATTGTCTTTTAAATAACAGTTGTTGTGATGCTAGATCGTTTCAAAGCTTCCTGTCTCAGTGACAGCTGGTGACCAGGTAGGAATTTGTATCCCTCTCACTCTTGGGGAAGGAACCTGGCTGCACCAGCTTTGGATCCAGATAAGAGAATATGTGTCCTTACAAAAGAGAAAAACTACCTTGGGGCATCCTGAGCTTTCATTTCCTGAGCAGACCCTGCCTGGTGCTTTGGTTCTGGTTTGGTGTTGGTGATGGATGCAACCACCGCAGCCAGACCCCCGCTGAGGTACAGGCGCAGGCGAACCAGTGCTCTGATTGTCCCGGTGTCTGCTTTTGACACACTGATTCCAGGGGCAGCTGCATGGAATCCCCTGGTGAACGTGGTGCACAACAACAGATAATACATGGATGGACTTGTATGTAGGGAGGGTTTGAGGCAGGGTGAAAATACAGCTCTGAGTGACTTTTGAAAGTTATGGTGTTCTGGGAACCTAACAAGGTATTCCTTGTATTGCAATTTCTCAATTCTAGAAGTACAATTACATTTCTTCAAAAAAAAAGCAGAAAAATCTTAATATATTATAGAAATAAAGTCCAAAATTGTGTGGGTAGGGGGGAGAATAAGGATGCTGGAGTGGGGAGTCTGGAAAGGGCTATCCAAGGTGTGCATCTCCCTCCGAGCACAGCCAGAGTGATGGATGTTTCCAAGGGCCTGGGACCTCTCTTTGGTCTTTAGCCTTCTCCCAGCTGAGGGGTTTCAATTCATGAGCTTGTTCCCTGCCATCCTCCTGCCAGACTTCTCAAATATCCCCTGGGAGTGCCAGGACCCTATGGCCAGGCTCAGCCACCTCCTGAAGTATTTGATCTCTTGACGTAAGAGGTAAAAACTTCATTCTTTGACCTGGATCCAAAGCTGGGTTTTTTTTCGTAATTGGTGCCTTTGTTTCTGACTTGCAGAGATCAGCAAACCAGGAATGTTCTACTGTGTTGCAGAGATTTTAATTGGGAAATAGGGTGCTTTACAGGCAAATGGAAGGACTGTTCCTTCTGAGCAGTGTCACAAGAGTGCAGATGACCCTGCTTATGCTTGGACCGTTTGTTGACTGCGATTCTCCATGATTACCCTTCAGGACTTGAGTTTAAAAGCAGGCATCTGTCCCTCTGAACCCGGCAGAGGGTCTGGGGAGGGCTGTGTGGCTGGTGTCCCCATCCCTGCAGCAGTCCCTTACAGGAGTTCGGGGGGGAGTGCTGTCACGCCGTTAATGCCATCACGGTAACACTACTCCTTCCGTACAACCTTTCGCTCGGTACGTAATTTGGAGAAATAGTCCTACGTTTACTTTTCAGTTAGTATTCTGGAGCACACCTCAGGAGAATGACTATCATTTATTACTCTTCCAAGTACAGGACTCCTCTTTAAAGACCATGAGCTATTAATTATGCTAAGAAACCCATCTTAGCTAAGAGCAGCCCATCCACAGAGCCACACTTTCTCCTCATCTCTGCTGTTTGTCTGCAACACGTTAAGAAGAAAGTGTGAGATTTCCTGATAAATGCTTCTTGCTGGTAGATGCTTTTCCTGTTTTGGTGTCCACCTGGTTGCACGCGAGCTATCCCTTAAAGGAAAGGATTGCTGCACTAAATGGCAAATAACAGCTATTTTCTGGTATCACCAATGGCTTCCTGGGGATAGACATAAATGTTTTGTTGAGAAATCACTCCCTCAGAGGTGTGCAGTTAGTCCTTGGTTTGAGTTGTACTTCCTTGACGATGAGGATACTTGGTCCATAATTACAGTACCATCTGCTGTACCACATCCTTGTGCCACAAACATCCCCTCCCTGACTTCCATCCCACTGACTTGGTGCAGTAAAACCCACAGTTAATGCTCTTTTAAGAATTAAAAAATAGTCTTCCTTTGGCCATGGTGATGTTAGCATTTGTGTGGGATCTTGATGTCTGTCCCCAAAGGATGAATGGCATTGAGAAAGGGTGTTTTGAGACCCTGAGGCTGTTTGTAGAGCTGCTTTGTCAGTCAGTAGGTAATGCCTAAAGGAGGCAGCTGGGTTCAGCCAGAGTCAAGTGCTGGGATGGTGCACGGGTTGTGCCATTTTCCTTGGCTCTTGGCGAGGCAACACATCCTTAACTGCTGCTGCAGAGAAGATGTCAGGGCAGTGATGTTCTTGCTGGGGCCATCGGTCTCCCGGCCCTGGCCACCAATAGCCCCAGATCCGGAGCGGAGGCTCTGCTGCAGGAGAGTCCCCCTCCGGCACTTGCCCCCATTCGGCTACCGCAACAATATTTTGAAATTTATGGAAAATTAATTATCGATGTGCCCTGGTTGAAGGAAGGTAAAAACGAATGGATGCATTTACGATGAGGGACGTAATCTGCTTTATGGAACCGATTGTCTTTTGCTCTGTTCCTTCCCTCCCTCGTCTTCTCCTGGCCCCCCTCCTGCCCCCTCCCCCTTCCCTGCACTGGGTAAAAGACAGGCCTGATAAAGTGAGAGAGAGAAGATTGGTTTTCTAAGGGCAGCGGGCCCTTCACGATCAGGTAAATCACGGTCTGTCTGGCGCTGGGGCCGGGTGATGACCTGCCCCCCGCGCTGCGGCGCTCGCTCCCCCCTGCGGGACCCGGTGATGTGCACCCGGGCGGCGGCGGGGGGCTGCCGTGAAGGTGAAACTGTCATATCGATCTTTTTAGCACTAAAATATGAGCCACTTTACTCCGTTCCCCGATGCTGTGATGTGAAAAATAATAACTCGGATCCAAATTAAAAATATTGATCTCTGGAAGGTGTTGAAAGTAAATAAACACCTTCCGAAGTTTTCGGGTCAGCCAAGAAATGGTATTCAGCAATAAATGTGTCGGCATGTCAGAATCCAGGGTTCTTGATCTGTTTTTCCTTTTGAATTGATTTTTCATTACTTACTTCCTAAAAGTGTTGGAATTTGGTCCTCTACCGTTAAATCCCAGTGTTTGGGCAAATTATTTCTTTGGGGCTTATGAGGTGCTCCTAATCCACTCACTCATTGATTGATTGATTTTTGACTCAATAAACTTGCATTACCCTTGCTTTATTTAAGGCTTCCATCATAATTTTTTGTACATTTAGGCTTGACTTTTTTATTTCCTTCTAACAGATGAGCTGACATTGGTCTATCAAACATGTGGGAAAACAATTGCCACAAGGTTAATTTTATTGCTAGCTCCATGCATTTTAAGTAGGTGCCAGGTATTTTCCACTCCAGGCTGATAAATTGCAGTTGAACCACTAAAGCATGAGAATGAATAGAAGCCCTGTAACAACAACAACAGAAACCCCGCGTAAAAGCATCTCATAGCATAAGCATTAAATGGATTATTTTTGCTTCATTGGTTTAACTTCATTTTACGTGGCAGCAGAGGTAGGTGGGGGTGCGGTGGGGGGCTCTCCCCGGGGGTGGTGGGGCTGGGGGCGCTCCTGGCCAGTGCCAGCAGGAACACGCAGCATCCGGTGTTTTCAAAACAGTCCTTTTCTCTCACAAGCCAGTTTATTTTTAGATACCAAAACATCCTTCAGGAACAGATACACCAGCACTGCTATTCTCTGGCAGCTCTCATGAACCTATTTTTTAACATTGTTTAAGCAGCAGCAGAGTCCCTGCTCTACCCTAATGGTGGTAGGAAAGGAAAAGGGATGAGAATGAGAGTAGCTTCTTCCATTAACTCACTGAGAGAAGTTCAGAGTTTAGGAAGTGTGTCAAAAAGCCCTGTAGGAAACTAGATCTTTATTGTAGAGTCTTAATGTGCCCCAGGTCTTATCCAGTCGGTGCTCAGACCTTTGCAAATTCCCATGGAGGATGGTTTGCATTCTCCAGTCTTCCCAGATTCACTGCCCGGTGCCTGGTGGTTCAGATACAGTGAAGCTCCTGCATATATTGTGTTTAATACAAGGAGACATGATCAATTAAGAGGAATAAAACTAGAGCTCCATAAATTACTTTACAGAGCTGATGGTGATTTAGTCTTTGTCCACTTTCCTGCGTAACTGCATTTCATCAGCCAGATTTTGCTTTTGGTCACATGCAATTCATTAACATCAGAAGTAGCCAGCAGGTGTTTTCAGCTGAATTTTCTCAAACGTATCCATGTGCAGGAATCTGATTAAAATTCCTGGGGCTCTCTTTTTATTTTATTTTTTTTTCTAAAAGCCATTGTCTGTCTGTGTAGCGCTCATGTGGTTTGACACATAAGTCCCCTTCCCAGCTCATGGGTTTGTAACATGTATACATAAAAATATGTCTGTGTCACCATCTGTTCAGCGAATACCAGCCTGACACAATTCATACAAGTTTTGCTTTTTGTATAGATTTATTACGTTTTTTTAACTGTCAAAAGTAGGCTGTACTAAACCGGGGGGGTGTCACTGTCAAAGCATGTGGTGTGTTCTCCTTCTTGACTGATGAGTACGGAGCTTCGGAACCGTGGGTCATTCCCGAAACATTCCGGTCTCCGCTTGCAGGAGATCCCTGTTGAGGCTCCTGTCCTGGGGAGTGATAATTACAGCAGGTGAAGGAGGGTCATCAGCTGCAGTGGACAAAATTTCAAATAAGGCTTTAAAATGAGAAATGAGATGTTGAGTTTGTCAATGTCCCCCGAGGCAGTTGGGGCAGTGGTGGCCGCATGCGATGCTCTCACCGGCTGGTGGGGAATGGGCAGGGGAAGGACACTGCTCTGTGCCCACAGTCTGGATCTGGACCACAGGGAGGAAAAAGAGGAAGCACGAATATAAGATTTTTCAAAGAACACTGTGGAGGTGGAAGTTTTAACTTTGTTTCTGGGTGTTTTCATTAAAATAATTTGTGTGGCAGGAGTAAAAATAGCAAAAACACAGGTTCAAGTGCTCTCTTGGCAGCATAGAGATGGAGAACAAGAATTTGTACCAGGCACCCTGACACCTGGTAAAACTAATTAATTGGTTTAAAGAGACTGTGATACAAGAACATCATCAGCTGCTGTAACACTGTGTCATTACCTTAATCACCTTGCTTTATCCTAAGCAGACTTTGACTGGTTATGATACTAAAAAGAAAAAAAAAAAAGCTAATAGCAATGGCTGTCTAACTATTACTAGTTGTTTTCAGTTTGTCCCTTTAAGATCAAAATTTTGGCCAGTATGTCTTTTAATTCAATCATTTGTCACTGGACTTTCTTAAAGAGTAAGAAGAATCAGTAACTGCCACATTGGCAAAGGTTTGACCAAGCTGTGTTGTGGTTGAACTGTATTTCAAGGGAAAAGACAAATATGATTGAATGCTGTGTCATAGCACCACAGGTGGGAAACAAATACTCTGCAAGAAATCTATTGGTGAACAAACTGAAAAATTGTTAAGCTCTTAAAGAGCTTAAAGGCTTGTTAGCATTTTTTGACAGAAAACCACTGAAGCAGTGAACGTAAAAAGAAAGAGCAAAAAGTCATAATGGCTGATTCAGAATTTAGATTTGTGCTCTCTGGGTACAGACACTTGCCCCTCTTGCTGGAACTGGTGAGGACATTTCTCCTGGCACCTGCGAGCCCTTTCACTCCACTGTTTGAGATCTGCCCCAATTACTGAATTTTCAGTGCTTCTCAGAGAATTTATCAAGTTACCTTTTGTCAAAACTATAGGAAAATCTTAGTGAGACAGGACACGTTGGTTTTTATAAAGTGCTGTTTTCCTTGGGGTGTTTGGATGTGTTTTGCCAAAGGAGCTGAGGCGACCATCAGCCACAAGGGCTGGCGTGTCCCATCATGGTACCTGCCCTGGTGTGGCTGCTGATGTGGGATGAAAGCTTCACATCGTCCCCACGGACACCCCTCCTGCAGGGCCTGAAGGAGCAAATGGGCACACTCAGTGTGAAGGTCAGGTGAGATTCATCATCCCTTTGTGCACTTAAGGTTTGCTTGTCTGCTCGCAGGCTGATAAAAGCCTGGCAAAAAAAAAATTCATTGGTATTAGACATAGTATTAAAAAGAAAAGTTACTTTCGGGCAATCAATGAGCATAAACAAATATCAGCGTACTCCCATTAGCATTCGTTTTGTTCCTAATGACCAACGTTATTTCTTTAAAAAGCTTATCAAATAAAACTTTAAAAGTAAAATGAGGTTGAACACTTTCCTGCCTTCAACAGTAAAGATGTTTAATAATTCTGAATGAATCTGTCAGTTGTAAACTTTACTGATGTTTTCTTTATTCTTAAAGCCAAGATCACTGATAATTAATTAGCTTTGTAAAGCAAACACAGGTCAACACATGCATGATAAATGGAGCTATTATTGTACATAGGGAAACAATTAATTTGTTGCTCCAGATGGTCTGATGTCCATTAACATGCCCTGCTAGTAATGCAAACCAGAAAAGCTGTAATAGAGCGTAGGCAGGTTTTAGGTTATGTACCAGGGAAAGGATTCTGATAATCCATCCAGGCGCTAATTGGAGAGTAGTAATTTTTGTCTGTCTTTCAACTGCTCATGAGCAATGAGTTCTTCCTTTGGTGGGTCAGGTTGGGTGGTTGGTGTCATTCTTCCTGGTGCGGAGTCACCTTCTGCCACTCTGCCCTGGAAAAGGGAGAGGAGTTCTCTCTGTTACCACAAATCCAGGGAAACATGAGGAAAAACACCTCAGTCTTACCATCTTTCTTTTTTTTAATATAAATTCTATTAATTCAATTAGCTGTGGAGTACGTGTCGCATCGTATTGTCAGGACTCGTGTCGGAATTCTTTTGTGGTGCTGCTTGACATATTCAAATATTTCCCCCATTAACAGTGATAATTTCACTGTGGTGTGAGAATGATGCTACTTTATATTTTCCAACTTAATTTTTAAAAATCTTCAAAAAGTATGTGTGTCTTCCTCTGCAAAGTTTCTTGAAGAAAAGCAATCTCTGACTAGCAGGTAGGTGTTTATCAGACGTTCTGGCAATAGCCGAATCTTTGTGCCTGTCTCTAACCTGAGAAGAGACAGAATAAAGCAGTGTAAAATACCAGGGGAGTCCCAAAGCAACAGCGGTTTCACTAGTCTGATGTGCATTCTGATCTTTGTTTTAAAAATAGCAGTTTGGTTCTATGTTGACACAGTAGCTTTGTAATTTAAAGTTTTCATAATTATCAAAGCAAAATGTAATAAACTCACAGTAATAATATTCAGTGTTTTTCCAGATTTTTTAAAACAAAAGAAAAACAAACAAAACCAAAACAAGCCATCGAGTGAAGTCTCCCACTTTTGACTGTTGTCTTCTGAGTTTTGAATCTGTAGTTGTTATTTCAGGAGAAAGCTATTTTTAATGAAAACAAATGAAAGTCAGAACTTTAATTGGACCTTTGCCACGGCAGCAGTTCTAGCGTTCAAGGCGTAAGCAACGAAATAGCAAATGGTATGTGACTCCATCAGCTTTCCTTAATTTTAATTTCAAAATTCTGTTCCTGCTAGAGCTAATGCATTTAATCTAAACTGTTAAACCTCTATTTAAAGTTCAGGTATTTCTTTTTATTTTCTTCATTATTGTAAAAAAATTTTAACGGTCTTTGGTTACCCTCTCAGGATTCTTCTTTTGACAGTTCATCTAAGCAAATCTGAGATTTGATAGATTTTCTGATTAAATACTTGAGATGCCATAGGTGTTTTAATTGTCCTGAGATACATTTTTCTTGAGAGTCTGTGGCAATCTGCAGTCTGCTTTTTAGAAACACTGATTGATGAATTCTGCTGTAATTTAAACTAAAAGTTAATAAGACAGGCCTACACGGATCTGGTACAAGTTATTAGACCTGCAAGACACTTTGATATATGCCATTTATTATTCAAAGAAGCGCAAGCCAAAAATGTTTCATGTGCACTAATAAAAATTCAATATAATTATTTCAGAGAACTTCAGGAAATGCGAATGGTCAGATAAACTGAATTTATTAAAACAATGCGGAGTGAGGGGAATGCCGATGGACCCTCTCACGCTCCGCTGCAGCTCTTGGTGCCCCTCGCAATGGGAATTAGTTACTCCTGGAACTTCCTCTGCAGAAGTTTTCTACTGTTCGTTATTGTTGAATTAAGTCAATGAGATTTGGTGTCTCGCTTATGCCATCTGCTTCAAAATACCAAATGCTGATGGCCAGTGTTTTCCCCAAATTGCTGTGGTTTTCTGTTTCCTGGGGTCATAGAGATGAGCTCAGATAACGGTGGCTCGGCTACATTTTTGGCTTGAAATACAAACCGAATCCTGTGTCTGTCTCATAAAGTTTAAGGTTTTCTATTATTAAAATCTTCCTTTGAAATAATAAATGACTCCAGGCTGTCACGGCAAGGTCTAGAAAGGCCAGCACGTAGCATGGGCTGAGATTTCATCTGAGCATAGTTGAGTTTTATAGATCTATTTATGAGATCCAATACTGTAATGATGTAATTTTACTTGTCTAATAAATGTAGCTGTACAAGCGAAGGATAGCAAACATTTCCATTGTGACCGAAATCCTTTAAACTGCAGCCACTTTGATCTTAGAGCTCATGCTATTTAATAAATGCTGGCTATTCTTCTAACAATCACAATTATTTAAAGGGTTTTCAAAAGGGATAGAGCAAATCAAATAAAACAATTACTGTTGTATCTCATTCTGAAGTTAAGTGTATTTTTTATGTGGGTCTTGTTTAGTGTCTCCTCCCAGTTTTCATCCATTATCACAATAATTGAGTTTGTAGCTGGAATTAAATTTATCAAATTGTGTTATCCTCTTTTGAAATTGGATAGGTATCCTGGCAGTGGGAGCTAGAAGTTAATCTGCTTTGCTAAAGCCTCCAGTGGCACAGCGGCAACAGGATTGAGAAGGCTCAAACATTTTCCTGTCACCCTGGACACGATGTAATTTCTCCTCAATCCCTTGTGCAAATAATGACATTTGAATCGAGCATTAACAGGCTTAATTACTTTAAAATTGTCATTTTAATTTACACTGATATAGTATTGATCATACAAGCAGAGATTAAGCTGTTCACTGGAGCAGATGATGGGGAATTAAACATTAAAGGGTCCTCGTGGGGCTGAGAGGCCGCCCAGAGAGTGCCAGAAGAGGAATGATATTTCTCCGTAATGAACTGGCGGCATGCAGGGACATGAATCTTTGGCCTACTGGAAAAAGGGAAATAATGGGGTTTGGGAAGCATTTGCAGGTTATTCATTCGCTGCCATGCACCAATTCTCCAGTGATTCATCCACCTCACCAACATTTATTTATCTAGCAAATTCAGGAGTTCTGACCTTTCTGCTAAGTACATTTAACATAAGTCGGAGTGAAATATTTCAGGTGTAACTTTTCACAAATGTTAGTTATTGTTTCTTATTTCTGACTAATATTAAAGAGAGTTATTTAATCTGCCATATGTACTGGCGCCCGTTTGCACCGCTCATGGTGATCCAATGGACTTCATAAAGAGATCCCGCTATTGTGGGATTAAATGAGGTCTTGGAAAGTCCTTGACCTCATTTAGTTATAGTCTGATTTTCTTCTTTGGTAAACCTGAATTAAAGTTAATTTAAAGCAAGCTGGCGCAAGTTTATGTGGAAGATTATACAGCATGTACCAGTAAACATGATGACTAATCCTTGAGAAACCTCTAACCTGGAAATGTCTCCGCTCTGGTACGAAAGACACTTTAACAGGCCAGCAACATACAGGGAATATCTTAAGACTGAAATTTCCTTTTCAGTGGTTTGGCTTCATCTAATAATTTGTTTGAAATGTGGTTAGGAAACAACTATCACTATTTTGATAATACACTGTTTAAAAACTCAAAATGTACAACCTGGTATCCACATATGTTCCAACACCAATGTTTGTTTCCATGTATAGCAATGCAGAGTTTTATCTTACCCTGTCGTGCGCTAGAAAGCTGGTGTCCCTTTGTGCCTTACTCTTAGTTTTATCAGGGAAAACTACGAACAGTTGTGTGACAGAGCAGGACGCTGGATGGCAGTCATTACAATTTAAAATAGAGTGTCTCCTTTCTGAAAATTGACATTTTTCCCATTTGAGATTATGTAGGGCCAGATCAGAGCCCATTGACTTTGTGTATTAAATTCTGTTCTATTGGTAAATATGTAAATTTCTGAGGAAATCCATTGAAGTCAATGGTGTCTGTGAGTTTCTACGTGTAACTTTCTGAGAATGTAATTTCTCCTGTATGTGACAAAGGGGGTCTTCCTTAAAAGTAAGGAAGGTGATGCAACAAGGATGTTGAATTTTCTTATTACTTTTTTTTTCAGTTAAAACAGGAAAATACATTGAATAAAAGTATTATCTATTGCTAGATACAAAACAGAATGGTTTTCAGATTCTGAAATATGATTGTATTTTATTTTTTTTTAAAAAAAAGAAGCTTTTTTTGAAAGCTAAGAAAAAGTACATTTATCGTTTCTATCCGAAAGGATGTTCTGATTGTTTTTTTGTGGGAATGTTTTAGGGTTGGGATTTTTCTAGTTGCAACCTTAAATACATACTTGTTTGCTCTCATCGTTTTCTTGTGGTTTTGGCTGCTAATATAAGTGTAGTAGTTTTTGTTTAAGAATATTACTTTTTACAATGAAGATTTTTATTTATTTTTTTTAGTTGCCACGTATTTTCTGGGCTTTTTTACATAGCGTTATTTATTTTCACTTTGCAATCCCGACCTCCAGAAGCTGGAGCGAGTGGCTGTTGTGTCTGTGGTGGGTAACAAACCTCTTGTGCGGCTGCGGGGGTTGCGGACACAGCGTCCCCCACTTGAGGAAACCCCACTGACCCCCTGACGGGCAGCTCCGAGACCCGCGCTGCCCTGGGGGACAGGCGGGAGCAGAGGAAAACCCCGTGTGGCTGCGGGGGGAGGAGGAAGAGGAGGATGCCTGCCTGAGGACGAGGGCCGGGAGCCTGGGGAGGTCTGTGCTCATTTAGATGAAAATGTCGGGGCTGACTGATCTGCACGTGAGCACCTACAGAAAAGCTGCAGGATGTTTCAGCTGTTTCCAGGATATTTTGTATTTCCGTGAGCCATCTGTATGGGGTAACATAAAAATGACAGCCTTGGAGAAGGATGAAATACATGGAATCGTATTTCCAGCTGTGTATGTATATTTGATCACTTCATAACTGCTTCAGTTATGTACAATATGAGCGTGGTGTGAAATGCCCGTTTTATGGGGTTTCTGTTACCTTAACACTGCCATAGAACTTTTAATAACTGAGACCAAGCTGTAGTAGGGCCTGTCCTTGCTGTGTTTCAGACACGTTTGGAGGATGTGTACCTGCCATTCGCTCTCCCAGGCTGTTGCTGGTGCCCTAGCTCTGGGTGGGACAGTGGGAGGGAGCAGTGTCCCCCCTTCCCACGTGTGTGCCCGACGGCCTCTTCCCGCTCTCACTGAGGGGCTGCAGCAGTGGGGGAAGAGAAGAGTTCATGCTATTGTTCTTCCAAAGTAATGCTGTAATTTTGTTTTTTCTGAATGCATAGGTGTTTGGGTCTGTGTTGTAACCTGGCAGGAGGGTATTTCTGCTTGGGCTGCAGTAGGTCCCTGACACGTTGGAACTGTGGCAGGAATAGCTGTGAGAAACCAACAGAAGAACAAGATGCCCCAAAGGTGGGGGCCCAACACAGCGTGACTAATGCGGGCAGGAGCAGGGTGTGCTGGGGTTTGTCTGGTGCTGATCCTTCCCCAGAGAAGGGTCCCACTTGGCTCCGTCACTTTGGCTCTGCCCAACCCTTGGTCCCCAGTGCCGGCTGGCCCTGCCCTGGGCTGGCATCCTGTACGTGGGGCTGCTGAGCCCGGGAGGCTGTAGGAGCAGCCGGAGTCGCTGTTATAAGGAGGTACCAGCCCATCTCCAGTCCTTCGCTAGGCTAATGTATCATTGCAGGCACTGATATAGACAACCCAAATATAATTAAATGGCAGGAATGCTCTATTTGTCTAAACAAGACAAAGCATGGAACAGGTTCATTTGACTTGAAACATGTAATTAGCATAACCCTTCTGGATGCTTGTTTTATCATTTGCAATATAGTAAAAGATTGATTATCGTACTGTACCTTTTGAATTTCATTAATAGAATTGTTTTGTCCACTTGATTAATACGTTGCCTCAACCCCGGAATAATCAGATTAAACTAGGTTGCCTTGTTCCTTTCCACTTGTAACATTCTTATTTCCATACACTAGCTTTTCACTAAGGCTCCATGTAAATTGGTCTTGGGTGCGTTTTGTTGTCTTAAATGTGTTTCAGTACACATCCTTTCTTCATTCTCCCCTAATGGTGTAGAATGGGTATTTTGCTGTTTGTGTTTATTGACTACTGTCTTTAAACAATCAGGGATGGAAGTGGGGTGTTTTTTCTGCAGTTCCTTTAACAAATCAAGTGTCTGGTTCCATAGTCTTTTAGGTATTTTAGTTATCATTACACATCATGGATCCCCATTCTGAATACTTGAACCTTGACATTAGGGGATTGTTTTAATTACTGTCTTATTTTTTAAACAAACCAGATTACACAAAAGACTGAGCCTTGCTCTTCTTGTGAGTTAGTATTAAAGGTTTTCAGTTGTATAATAGTGTTTTAACGTTCATGTGTTGTGATCCATCAGTTGTCAGTTGCATTAAATCAGTGACATCCCATCAGCGGAGCAGGTTTGTTGCACTGAAATCAGCTGATCCTGTTTCAAGGAGCATTTCTTTTTGTTGAACACGTGTATTTTAATTGAGTTCAGAAGTAAAGTCTGTCCATGGACTGACTCCTAAGCCCAGAAGCACTGAAGCAGGACCAGGACAGGGACACCAGAGGGTGGTGAGGAGTTTCCTGGACACAGGTGCTGGGGGGAGCTGAGCCCCCACTGTCAGGAAAAGGCGACTGGGCACGGTTTGGGAAATCCACCTGGGAAAAAAAACTGCTCTGGTTCTGAGGATCGTGTGTGCACATTTCAGATGAAGCTGCCATTCTCTGCACAACAACATGAAAGCTTTCAACCATGAGGGCTGGGTTGTTTTCTTACCTTCTGTGTGTTACTTCCCATCCTCTTGAGAAAGGAGGATTTGTTGCTTCATTTGGTAAATCTAGAGCCCTAAAAAATAGCCAGGGCAGTAGCAACTAGTAAGAGTGCCACATACATTGTCTGCCTGAGAAGCCACATAGGATGGAAGGGGTTTGCAGTGTGCCTGGGAGAACAGTGCAGCGGAGCAGACTGTCACTGCAGCATCCTCCTTGAAGTTCGGTGGGGCCTGAGCTGAAGGGCCTGGACACACTGCAGGGCCTGAAGTCTGGAAAACCCTGGAAACCGATCACTCTCAATTTTTTCTTCCCCGCAGACTTCTTGCTATATGAAAAGTTTTCACTGTGTATACTTCATATAGAGTTCATGTACACACACGCATGCATGCATGCATAGAACATTTAAAATTTCTTAGCAAAAAAATGTGAATGAAGCATAAACTTATGTTCCAGGATTAAGATTTAAGTTTCTGTCTACCTGGGTCAATGTTTGAGGTTACAAAAGTGTTTGAGTCATTGAACTTTAAGACTGCATTCATCACAGCTTCCTAGACTAATATAAATTTCTTCCCATTAAGTCAATAAGCATGGTTACATCAGACAGCAGTTCTGTCTAGAAACTAAGATTAATGTGCATCATAAAAGTGACATGAAGAGACAACTTGTTTGATTTATACAGACTATTTTTGTCTTCTCAGTTTTAAAATAAAATTCAAGTTATTGCTTCTATCAATATAGAGGTTTTTCTCTTGCTTTTACTATTTCAGAAATATACTTTTCAAATGGTGGCTTCTTTTTAGCCCTACCTGTAGGTGGACTAATAATTTTCATTTCTTTGAAAGAGGTGCTTTTTTTTTTTTAAGGCTCTTCTATTCATCTGTTGCTGTTTTCTGTGACAGTGTATTCTGTTTAGAAATGGAAATTGGTGTGTAGTGTGAGTGATCAGAAGGTGTGGGGCAGCATTTAGTGTCTGGAGTGTGTCTGACAGGGCCCTTGCGGGAGGGATGACCTGCTGAGGAGCAGGACCTGCACAGCCACCACTGTCAGAGGGCTTTAACCCACACAATGTGATGTCTCTGGGGCTTCTGTGCTGGAGACCAGGCCTTGGCTTCATCTTTGCTTCTTGTTAAGACTTCTCTGAGTCCTGTCGGATCTCCCAGTCCTAAAACAAAGAGGAAACAGTAGGAATAGGCCACAGTAAAGCTCTTTTTATTCAGACTTTATAGGATATTGAGACAAAAGAGCTATAATGAGTTCTTGTTGCCGGTGTTACCAGTGGGTCAGAGGGGGACAGTTTCCAGTATTTCTGGAGTAATTCAGTTTATTCATGGCTTGCCAGACTTTACAGAAAAATGTTCCTGTCTGTTATCAGAGCAATGGAGCCTGCATGACTGTAACACTTCATGTAAGTGTGCTAAAGATATTTTTAATTGTAATTAGTCAGGAGCACATTCCTTTAAAAGTATGATTAGCTTAAAGCATTATTCCAGGTAAAAGAGATATTTATACAGTTTGAGATGCAGGTATGGCTGTTTCAGGGTACAGAAGGAACGTCAGCATTTTGTTGCACTTCAGACTTAAGATCCACATGATGCCAGGAATTTCCATTGGAGGTCCCAACAGTCACTTTAATTCTAAAAGTCTGAGTACAGGCAGAGCACTTATAAATGTACAAAATGTGCCGTATTATTGAAATTTTAAAAATCAATTAAAGCTTTTCTGTAATTGTCCATAGACGCTGCATGCTCCAGTTGAATGACAGTAGGTAATTTGTAAACTGTTTAGGTTCATTGTTGGCCATCTCTTAGAATTGATTGTCCTTTAATTAGTAGATATCTATCATGCATGTAATGCAATTCCCAATAAAAATTACAGAATTTTAATTGAAATTGAAAAGTTCTGAAAGGTAGAAATATAAATAATATGTATTATTTATGTGCATACTCCAATTTACATGGACATTCTGAAGAGTTTTTAATAAGGCAGGTTTTCCACTTGATTTAATTATCAAGTGACTGGACAGAGTATTTAAATTAGAAGAGTATAATTTGGTTTATTGCATAAAGAAAGGCTTTACATCTTTATATCCTTATTGATTTGCCAATACTGTTTAATGAGTTTCAATTCACAAAAGTTACATTAGTCAAAATACATCTTTTGGATCAGTAGATGTAGGCCTATTTTGGAAATGAGGCCACTTGAAGAAAATGCTGAGCATAGTTTAAAATAAATTATAGGAAAGCATTGCTTCTAATGCTTTCTAATGCTACATGAAGAAATGCAAAATGGCAGCAGGCACTCTGTTATTTTACATACAATTATTGTATATAATTCCAAGAAAATGTTTGTCTTTTCAGTAACCCAGACATTTCCTATGTTCACTAAACCAAATATGCTTTTTTCATGTATACGTCTATTTTAGCTTGAATACACTGAATCTTTTTTTTTATAATTCTTCCTAAACTCAATTTTCAATATTTTTAATGAACTTTGACAGAGTAAGTTTAAATGATTATATTATTGCTGCTTTGTATCGTTATACCTATAAGGAATCTGCAGCAACTGGTGCAAAGATCATGTAAATCATAGTGCTGGTCATTTTGGCGGAGTGCAGCCCGTAAGGAGGTGCTGTGTTTGGCCCCTCGTTAGCAAAAGTACGGTGGCAGTGGCTAAAGAGCACGGTGCTGTGGGGTCAGTGCCGTGGCACTGACTAAGGCACAAACCCTACAGCGCAGTGGGTTTTGTAGCTTGGAGCGAGGCGGGGTGAGGTCTGGACAGCCATGGCGGGGTCCGCAGAGCCGCTGGCCGGCTGCGGTGAGCCCTGACCCAACAGAGTGGTTCCGCACGGCTGGGGATGTGACAAGTGGTGTCACGCAAAGCCACGCCGCCCGCACCCCACACAGGACCATCTCTGAGGCAGGGCTGGCCTCCCTCCGCTCACGCGCTTATAACCTCCCAGGTGTCCTTTCTCAGGCGGCAGGTGGGCCCTGCTTCACGCCGGCTTTGACTCAGACAGTGGCTCCATCGCTGGTACCAGCAGCTCTCCTGGCCTGCAGAGGTTTGCAGTTAACAGGGACCTGATTTGCAACTGCATGTTGCTTCTGATGGTACGCTGCTCAAAGACTGCTGCACGGGTACCTCATCTTTTATCTGGGCCAAAAGCACTAGAGCTATATAGTTTAAATTGTTAATGCAATCCTAGCTTCCCGGCTGGCTCCAGTTGATGCCATATCGTTGTTTTCCTCTGATGCAAGAATGTGAATCCGCTGATTTCAGTGTCCTCAGGGTCAATGCCCTTGCAAGAAGCTGTTCTCTCCCTCAAACCTGTGTCCCTTTTTTAAGGCTGTCTTGTTGCACTGCAGTTCATCTTTGTTATGGTAATTTAAAAATTTAACAGGTTTATTAATCCTGCAGAATTTATTATAGTCAAACATGAGATATTATTAAGTTGCTATTGTATGAAGCATTTACCCTCGCTGCTGGAATGACTTGTCCTCTGCATTGGCAGACACAGAAACATTCATTTTGTTTCCTAATTAGGAGAGCTGCAATCAGGGACCATGACAGAGTTCAGCTCCTCAGTGTACAGCATGCCAGGTTCCATAGTGCAGGCTTTATAAAATTCTCTTTAATTCAGGAACAGAATATCATTAACTTTGTAAGTGGATGAATACAATGGACAAGCAATTTAATTAACTTCTAACATTGGATGTTGGACAGGAGACAAAATGAAATTATGCACATATTTCTTATGCAGGCAGTCAACCTTGAAAGGGGCTTGATTGTGATGGGTCAGACAGGGGGACAGCTTTGTCCAATTATTTGATGTTTAGTCCTAGAATATGAAATTTGAAATTTGGTACTTTGTAAATCAATCATCTCTTATTTTGAGGCAGTTACAAAGGTTCTTTGAGATACAAAACAACCGTCAGTGACTGTGACACGCTAAATACAACCTTTTACCACATGGTACTTTCCTATTTGGAGATGACCTGTATAATACTAAATGAAATGGGCATTAATGCCTCCTCATCAAATTGAATTTGCCATCTTGAGTGTATTATGTAAGAATATATCAATGAAATACTAAACTGATTTAAAGTTTTTAAAATTAAAATTATTTAGAGTCAAGTAAATGTGGTAAGAGTCATCCAGCTCACCAGTCTCCTACTAAATGAAACACTTTTTTTTAGTAGAAGAAAAATACAGTAAAATGTTAAATATCCAGTGGTCTCTCCCATCTGATCAGAAGCCATCCAAATTGCATCCCAGTTCCAGTAGCACTGCAAAGACCAGTCCCATCTTGTGCAACACAGCTGGAGGTACTGGTGACCCTGGTCTGTGAAAGCCCAGCACAGATCAGCCACCCTAGAGGGTGCGGGACCACCTTGGGATTCAACTGGGACATTTCTTGTTCTCCCGCTGGCCCCAAGCGCTGCACAGGGCTCTGCGGGCACCACTCCTGGCCTGAGCAGGGCCCTTTGCCAGGCTTGGCTGGTACAGAGGGAGCCATGATTCATGACCTGTTGCCAATATCTGCTGGATAAATCTGGCTCCTGGTACAATATTTTGAGTTCTGTTTGTCAAGAACATGTAACTGAAATAACCGTTAAGAATCTAAGCATGTAAGTGCATATTTCTCTTTAGATACACTTACTCTGCTATGCTTACAGATAGAAATTAGGTTTTATTTCTGTCTCTTCCCATCCTAAAGAGCCAGTGAATGTTCTGTGCTGTGTACTTTGTCCTGGCTTTGAAGCCATCAGTGGGTCTTCCACAGAGGTTTGGGCTGTGTGGTCCCTGGTGCCTCTCGCAGTCAGGCCCATGGACCAGTCGCTGGGCCAGGACTCAGCGTGGCCCTGAGTTTCGGTACCGAATCCTGTATTCAGGTAACCTCCTTCCGTACTGGTGCGGAGCCAAGCTGTGTGCCTCTTATCCTGATTGGGGCCTCTGGAGCACTGGTGTAATAGAAATATTAAATAACAGTGTGATTAATGACTTTGTGAAGGTCCTACTCTGAGTTCAGGAATATTGATAAGTTGCCTTTTTTTTTTTAACTGTTCGGCATACGTACACTTTCCTTAAATCTTGTTGGCTCCTTGGTCTGTCAGTAATCGTTGTTTTATGGAAAAGAACCTCTGTATGATATTTTTTTTAATTTAATTGATTTGGAGTTAAAACGTTAAATCTCTTTGTGAAAGATGTCAATATCAAAAGTGGTATTAAATATTCTGTGTCAATGTGTTAAGTTATACATGTATTTTTCATTTACTTACCAGGCATGTTTATACTTAGCTCAGATTTTTTTGTTAATTTTTTCTTTTCTTCTTAAACTAGCCAGTGTCAAAGAATCTTTTAAAATTGAATATCATTTTTCATTTCCTATATTGATGCAGTAAAGAAATTATAAAGAGAAAGTAGTGGAGATGGATCATGTTAGCTGGAGATCACTTATTTTGTTAGTCTTCAGAACAGGAAGATGGAAACTCCTGGGACTTCGGGGTTGTTTTTTTCCTGAAAATGTACTATTGATAGTTGCTGTTAGCAGAGAGACCGCTCTGAAGTATCCATAAAGACCAGGTCTGCAAACAACATCGCTTTTTATGATGGTCTCTTGAATAAGCATCTAAATGACTTGGGATTTAGGTATCTTGGAATTTTTAAAACAGTTACTCCAGTCTGTCATGTAGACAGGTCACATTTTAGAAACCTAAACAGTTATTACCAAGATTTAGACAATTTTCAAATGTGTTTAAGTCCAGACATAAACAGTACAAACTATAAAACTGTACATAAACACTCATGGATCAGTCTTTTTCTGAATGACAGTTGATTCAACTATTATAAAAACAACAAAAAAAATCAGAATTTATTTTTTAGTTATTTGGATTTTTTTTTTAGTGGTAAATTTATAGTGACTATTTCTCTTGGTAGTTCAATTGTTATTGGTGTCAGACTTAATTGTTCTGAAGAAGGAAGAACGAAAAGAGCAGTGGTAGATGTTAAAGGTATGTCTGGTGCTGCTAAACTACAACTTCACAGGAGAGATTGTGGCATTAAAATTAGTTGAGGATGGTTAGAAATCACATCACATGTTCTGACAGCTCATTGAAGGTGGAAATGTGGAAAGTGTGATCTTTTTCAGCTGGCACAAAGCATAGGAAGTATAACCTCACTGCCTAGCTGCGACAGTATGGCCAAAAGAGTCAGTTTGAAAAATTGGCAGGTCCATAAAATAAGTAGATGACAAACAAAACAGAACTTTTAAAGTCAAAACCAGCACGTGGAAATTAATCTAGAAATGCAGAAGTACCTTTGCAGGTATGGTTCTAATACAATTCTAGTAAACAAATGATCAGGATTTGGGTAGACCTAGTGATAGATCCCCATTTCCCCCCCAGCTGCTCTTGCAGAGTTCTGCTATCAGCAGTGACTTAATTAGGGAATAGTCACTGGAGAAACTGGTGAAGATTCCAGCAATTGGGCAAGTGAGTTGTGATACGACTAGGTGCCTCTTTACTACATAACTATGTTTATATTGTGTAACATTGGTTTAGGTTTTACGGAGTAAGAGAGTCTTCAGTACCAATCCTGCAGTGTTTTTACTTTTCTCAAGTGAGTAATTCTATTTGCTTAATGACAGCAGTTATCAGATGTAACGAAGCAGATACTTTTAATACAGACCAAGTTACACTATGCCGAGACAGATTTAATATGTTTGTCACTGAGTATTTGGAGACCGCTCGCTTTTACACTGTATTAAAGGTGTAATTATTCAAATACTATTGAGCTGAAGGTGATACCCGTGTTGGAGATAGGAAGGTGCAGAAGCAGTGCGTAATTGCCTGGAGCAGCCTGCTCTGGGCTCCGGCTGTCTGCACGCCAGGTAGACAAGGCCTTTTGGGGGAAGCTCAATAGCAGTTTAATTGTATGTACTTTAGCTGATAACTCTAATTCAGGAAATGATAAATTGCTGGACACCTCATTTGTTTGCAAATAAAAAGTGATAGACTATTTTATAATGAGTTGATCTGTGTACTTAGCCTGGTTTTTTTTAACCTTGAATGAATAATAGTCATTTAGTGCTAATTTAGTTATACTGGATCAAGTAGCCTATGAACAGAGTTGACAAACATATGCTTCAATGGCTGGTTATTTGTAGTTACCATGTCAGTTGCTATTCCAGTGTGCTGAGTCCACCTGCCCTTTCTTCTCTTCACTTCTTGGAAAGTGGCAACTACATCAAAGTTAATTGTTTACAGCAAATTAAGGGCAGGTGTTTTCAGGATGTGTTTCTGAACTGCCACAGGAATCCAGGCTCACCTGTGGCTTGTTTCCTGACACAATTGTGGAGTTGTTTCGCTGAGGCCATGGCCAGTGACAGCCTGTGGGGGGGTGGCTGGGATCCACCTCAGCTACTGAGCAGCCCCACTGACTACAGGACTGGACTCTCCACATATGGCCCTGCCTGGGCCAGGAGAGGGGGACTGCGGGCCCAGCCAGGGGTGCCCGGCTGGGGGTGCCCAGCCAGGAGTGCTAGGCTGCCGGGTACCCCCGTCTCATGGCAGCCCATCATGGCTGGGGCCTGCAGTTCCCCTGGAGAGGCCATGGGGAGGTTGAACCTGTGCCGTTGCCCATGTCAGGTTTTTCTGTTTGAAGTCTCTCAAGCTTCATTGTGACATAAATGGTTGCAGATAAGGTGCCCCCGTATAGTACCTGATAACAGCGCTTTTATGTGAAATTATTGTCTTCCTGTCTGGAGTCGATGCAGATTCTCATTTGCTGTGCTTCCCTTGACTGAAATGTGGTAGCTAATGGACTCCATTTCACTATGGGAAACTCATACATGCGCTTGATGGTCAAGTTTATAAATATGTAAAATATTCTTTTAATTATTGTTAGCAAAGCAGGCAGGCAGTCGATAGTCTCAGGTGTGACAAGCTCGGAGCGGACAGGCAGCGCTGGCCAAAGGGCTGGTAAGCGATAAGGCCTTCCTGTCAGCAGAGCCCCGGCTGATTAATATTCAGACATTGTCATGTTTGATGATAAATTAATTCCTTGAACTATATTGATATAGTAGGTTAAACATTGAAAAAGTTGGGTTGAACTTTGACTTTAAAAATTCATTAAAGCTAATTATGGATTTTATGACTACATGAATTACAGTTTCTGTGTCATCATTGGCAATTTATTTTCAATTTATTTAAAGCAATTTTTATATATTAGCTGTATCACATTTAGTGAGGTAATGCAGTAAATGTTTACTCTGTACAGTAATTAAACTATCATTCAGGTATTTCCTTTATGCGTTAAATTTCCACAGTTGCAATGACATACTTTAAAAATGAATTATGCCAATAGGTTGTTAAACAAAATTATAGCTGTTTTAATCTTCAGACTTTTGTGGCAAGATTGTTTAATCAAAGGAATAGTGTTTTTAATAATGCCAGATATATAATCCATCAGAACCAATTTGTTTATCTTGCCATTACTACCTGTTTTTCCACATAAGTCTTGGCAGAGAACAATGAAAGAAATTTCCAATACTATACTGAGAATCATTCTGGAACCTAAATAAAAGCAGTGAACAGTTAACTTTAGTCTACTTACAGGGAGAAGATACCTAGTTTTTTCTCTGTAATAGGTTTCAGGGTGAAGATGCAAAGCTCTCCTAATGAACATACACTGACTGTAAGTTAAATTTTGCTGTTTCTACAGTTGGAGTGCAGATCTGTACGTGCATGTGGTAGGAACAGTCAGGTACTTCCTGAAAAAAGGCATTTTGTTACTAACAGCATTGCCCTGAGATAATGTCCTGAGCATGTCCCCAAGGGCTGTTTTCACAAAAGCTTTCAAAAGCCGGGATATGTTTGACTGTGTACTCTACAATTAGTGGTTATGATATTGAAGGAGTTTCTAGGAGGCCACAAAGGAAATTTTCCCTAGTGTACCTGTAGGATTTTGTTTGCAGGTCTGTTTGATTTTAGGAGTGTTAAAGCAGAGGTGTTTACTTATAATGTACAGGGGAGACAGAAAAATAATCGACAACAGTTTTAACATCCTTATGCATTTCTGAAGAACTTGGCCAAGCTAAAAATTACTATTTTTCATGATTGCCCAATCTGAGCTTTCCACCTTGATGCTTTCTGCTCTTTTAGTTAGGGTGTGTATATATATGTATATTCATGCCTATTTACTATGCCTAAAGGCCTCTAAAGCATAATGTGAAAAAACTTAAATAGAGCTACCAGGGGTGTCTGTGGGGTATTTCTTCACGGCCAGGGATATTACTTTGAATTGCATATGCACTTAAGGGAGTAACTGGGCAACTCACACTCCAGTGAAGCCCTTTCTATTTCGCCAGCTCCTGGCTTTGCCAGCAGGGCAGAAAGCACCCGGCTCATCAGCGGTCCCCATGACCACCCGAGGTCAAGGGGTTGTGCTGATCTTCTTGGACTTTGAGAAGCTTCTGGTGTTCCTGAACACAAGGTGGTTTGATGCAGTTACAGACCCAAGGGCTGTCAAGTTGACCTGACAGATGGAGAACTTTCTGATCTGAGTCAACCTGTGAGCTCTCTCCATCACACTGCAATGGGACTACTGAAAATACGGGTCCCATGACTAGTCTGTGTCTGCAGAGTGTTTGGAAAATGAAGCAGAGGTGGCTGTGACTGCTCCCTTCCCCTTTCCTGGTTTGACATCACACGTACAGCACTGTGCACCATCTCCTGTCTGTTCCTTGGTGCAGGACCACTGCAACCGGGGTTCAGAGTAGCCAGCAGGAGAGCGTCCACTCTGTCTCTGTGCCTTCTCTTGGACATGGGGTTGCTCGAGATGAAAGTCAGCAGATTGATCCTTTCAGGGGATGACTGCCACACTCTCACAGGGTAACAGCTGTGGAATGTGCATCCTCCCCAGTTGTACAGAAAGTGAGGTGTCGGTGACCCTCACTGTGTGCTATTTTTCAGACTTCTGCCATAAAAAGACTGTCCTAAAGAGAGCTTAGATATTTGCAGACTTGCTGGTTTGCTGTTTTGCAGTTGCTGGCATAGATGTAGCAGAAACAATCCATAACAAAGGTAGGGGGCGAGGTACAATTCGTAACACAACTTCTGAGGTTGTGTTGTAGTAGAAGCACCTGCTTGCTGGTAGCATAGAATCTGTGCTAACAGCAGAAGTAGTCAATTTCAACAATCTTAAAGTGAAATAAATAATAGGTTTTTTCCTTTATGTTTGACAATGTTAAAAGTTGAACTGTTTGGGGTGATTTATAATTCGTAATGTATTTCTGTATTGTATTACTTAGATACTGTATGCACTATGGCTACTGAATGTGCCAGTACTTCTTTCTCCAAATGATATTAAAATTGTAAATAAGAAAATAAATCAAAGTTCTAGACATTCAATTAATATCATTTAACTTTATTGTTAAACTCTCATTTTATGAGAAATAAATTGAATTAACATAATTTCAACAAAAGGTCCTAGGCATTAGGCCCTGAAAGAAAGTTTCTTTTTACTTACATTTCATTGTGTTAGGGCAGTGAATTATAATTGCACTCCATCATTTTTACAAGTTAACATTTATGTACATAAACCTGATTAAATCTGTAACAATGCGGAAGATAGCCGTAATTTCCATTCCATTACAGTTTTTCTTTATTTCAGTGGTGTGCTTAGAATTACGTGGTCAAAGCCTATTTTAATGTTAGCAGTATCAGTTCCTTAAACTGTACAGTGTTACTTAATCACTATCAGAGATTCTTTGTGCGCAATTAGTTGACACTCGGTGCTACAAATGTAGACTATCAAACCAAACCTTTTGTGCATAGTTCTTCAAAATTACTTTTTAAAAACAAGATTAAAGCTGTAAGTCAAGCAGTGAGCAAATTGGGACACTCAGAAAGTTGTAACTTGAGCACAAGTGGCAGTACTATTTTTAAAAGAATTATGGTGTCTAAGTAAAACAGGGTTTAGAGCATCTTGATTCTTCTTGGTTTACTTTGGATGGAGGTTGGACAGGAGACCCCAAACGTCCCTTCCAGTCTGCGTATTTCTGCTATCCCAGATTATGAGAACAAGAAAGACTCCCTTAAAAGCAGTGTTTAGATGTTACAGGTAGGCTGAGTTCGCCACATTACTGACACAGCCCAGAGTTTTTTCCCTTTGCAGGATCCCTTTTTCTTTTGCTTCTGAATTTTTCAGACTTGAGGCATTTGGGATGATACCTTGCAGGTACTTGCCGAGGCTCATTGTTTTATTCTTCTGAAGACCATATAAAGAACGGAAATAAGGCTGTATCCTTATACCAAGTTCTTAAAGAGTAATATTATATAACAGAATGTTATCTTCATATATGTCAGATTTTGCCCTGTGCATTGAAGGAGGAGATGGACCCGCTGGGGAGAATTCAGAAGAAGTAGGCGTTACTTTCAAGGACAAAAATTGAATTTGACCTGTAGCTTGCATATGTTTTAAAGACTTTGATCTAGGTTTACTTCTCAAAGAGATAAAATACACTTTTCTCTACCAAAAAAAAGCCCTCTCTGTAAACATATTGTATTGCTGTATGTTTAACTCTAAATATATTATTTAAGAGTAATCTCCTGTGTTTAAAATTGAAAGGCCAGAGTACTGTGAGAGTTTAGCTTGAAATAGCAGTGTTTTCTATTGCTAATGACAGTTTCTTCTGTTAGAAATTAAGAATCAGGTAGCAACATTTTTACCTCGTATCAGGATTTATTTTTTTCTGGCAGTGTGTCCTTGTTGTGGGATAGTTAACCTTGAGTCCTCTGCAAGAGTGTCTCCTGCATTTTCTTATTTGCCTCCCTCACATTATAAAAAAGCCAAGCAAAGGCCTAAAGGAAGCAGACTGGGTTGCAGGGAAGTGTGCCCATCAATTAAATGTATGACAGTGTTTTCTGTTGGATGGACTAATATGTCAAGGAGATGGGCAGGATCTCATGTTTGTGCTTTTGACAAATCAGCAAATGTTTAATCTCAGGATGTGCAGTGTCTCATAAATAATGCAGCAGTCACTGAACCAAAACACCGCTCTGCCAGGAGAGTCCCTGTCGTGAGAGGGGTAAAAGACAAAATGAAACTAAATCATCCTTTTTGTTTAATGCATTGCTTCTTTCCTCCTTCTCAGTAAGACTTTATACAGTGACAAGCTGCTTTTTTTTCTCCTCTCAACTTCTGTGGAGTGCATCAGACGTGTGTAAAAGTTCATCAAGTTTTCATTTATAATTTATACTTGTTTTTATATTGCACTATAAAATCTGATACACTACTTTTTCCTTTCTCAATTGATTTTCCTTTGCTCTCTTCTAATATGTAAATTTGCTGTCATTAACTGGAGGAAGACAGTGGCATAATACAACTGTGAAGAAGTTCAAGCAGGAAGCTCGCAGTACGTGTTGGTGAAGTCTTGGCAGCAGCCCCAGGCCCTTCACCAGCCCCTGGGGGGTCTGTGTGGGCAACCTGCTGCCAGTGTGTGACCATGGGCACTTTACCTGCTGCCTTTGAGAGCCACCTCTGTGCTGGGTGGTCTCTTGCACTTCAGATGGTTGTTTTTCTGTTTCACTGGCAGAAGACAGTGCTATTGCAACAAGCATTGTTTTCCCTCCCCTGGGATGGTGTGTGCTTGGAGCACAGTGACCTCAGTGCCATCTGTACCCCTTTCTCAGCCCTTCTTTAAACTGGATCCCAGAAGCTTGAGAGTAGGTACCCAGGAAATGAGGGATATGTGGTTGTTAGGTGTGGGATGCTTGCAGGGGATTTCCTTGTGTCTCATGGGGGCTCTGTGGCAGAGAAAACAGCCCCCGTCCACAGGAGGCTGGTGGCCATTCTCACCCCACACCCTGCATTCCGCTCGCTCTGAAGATGCCCCTTGAGCTCCTGTCCACACTGGGACCGAAGCACTAGTGCCTGTGCACCAAAGGGGTATGCCTGGGTGGTATGCTGAACACAGATGCTTTCTGAAGTAATGGACTAAGGATTAAGATCTCAGAAACAGTCAGAAACCAGGAAATTACTGAAGTATTTTTAAGGAAGAGCTACTAATATTTTGTGATGAATATGGGTGGACTTCAGTTTGCTTTTAAAATTGATTTGCTGAGATGGGAGTTTGCTTTTCTGAATGCAGTGGAACTAATTCTGTGTTTACTTGCATTACTCGGTCACAGACTAATACCTAAAACTGTAAAACTGTAACAGAATTCCATAGTTGTAGTAGGTCACTGGTTTGAAAAAAACTAAAGGGAAAGTTGCTCAGGACTAGATCAGCAGGATTTAGAAGTCCTATCTAAATCTGAACGATAAACACATAGTATTTTATTTTCAGTAGTAATTCAGTTATTTCATGTATTGTTGTGGGCACCAAACTCTGCTTCACACATCAGTACATATTCAAACAAACATAAGCCTCCACTAGATATCTTTACACTCTTTCTCTTGGGGCCAGCACCTTGTGAGAGAGCACTTGTCCCTGTGGGCTTCACACTGAAGGCAGGAGCAGCAGTTGCTCTGGTGCACAGAGGTGGGCATGCTGCTCTGATCGGTCGTCATAGTTATTGTCACCACACTTTCAGACAGAGAAGGCTGTACAAGCGTGTACAAACATCCACGATGCTCCTGTTGGATCCTCAGTGCTGGGGCTGCTCTCCAGAGCTGCCGTGTCTCTCAGCCCTGCCCTTTTCTCTCTGCTGCACTGTCTCCAAAGGTGTTTGTTCTGCTCTGAAAGCAAAGCAAAAGTTGCCAGGCTTTTATAAAAGAATTGTAGGGATGCGTTGGGTGTTTAGAAAGGTACTCTGTGTTACTGATTGCATCCATTTGGAGTTTCTAAAAGCACACCTGGTAATTGTGCCCTTACCGCATTTAGTCAACTGTTAAGGATCTGCTTTATAATGGCTTACGACACTTCAGAGAAACAACAAAGAAAATATTTTTATAGATCTTAGAAAATGTAAAAATGAGTAATTTTATTTATTAGTGTTTAATTTCTAATTTTTTAATTGGAAAGGATGGATCTTTTTTGGTTTTAGTTACCCAAGGTATATATTTTTATAATTTCTTATTTTATTATTTTTTTTACAGGCTCTAGGAAGTTTTTACTTTCTTCATGAATCTTTGAAAAACATCTATCAGTTTGATTTTAAAGGTAAGCAAAGGAATTAAATGTTGTTAATTGTCAATTGGCTTTATATCTCCAGGCAGCTTTTCTGCCATCACTTCCAATAGAGGTGCCTCTCAGGTTTTCCATGATATGCAAACTTCTGTATAATGCATGCAAGTCTTGGTGGCAGATTTTACTTTTCTTACCTTTTATAGACCTCTTAAAAGAAGTCGATGGACTGGCCACAGGTTGGAAAATGGTGCATTAATCATTCCTGTGTAGATGGATCTTTGGATCCGAAGACATCCCTGATGATTTCAAAAGAGCTCTGAATGGCCACAGGGTTCTTCCAGGTAGATCAGATATCAAGGACCAAGACCTTGAATGTCCAACAGCGATGGTCATTTTGCAAAGCAGTTGAGGTAGATTTATGAATTGAATTACTTTGGAGCAGTGCAGGTCAGGAGGAGGGTGTCATTGTTTTTAACCCGCATTGATCCATCGGGTTGGAGGTCTTGCTAAATCTCAGAAGTTTAAAAGTAATGCTAGCTATGTACGTTAAAATATTAGAGATATCATAGAAAATTGTCGAATGCTTCCTGAAGTGTATATAGAAAAGATTACGTAAAATTTATATTATTTCAGTTGAGAACTGTCTTTATATTAAATACTTCTGAGCTTCATTTAGCTTACTGAGCTGAATCACATTAATACTACATCTAGCATCTCATTAATTTGAGACACTGTTGAAATGGTGGTAACTATGGAGGGAACTAATTGTCTTAATTATATAGATTCATTATTTTTATTCTCAGTAGAGACATATTCTCTCTGCTCGTATAATTGAGGGTACAGGGTCTCCCTTCCCTGAGATGTTTGCATGGTACAATCCAAGATTTAGCCAACATAAGCCCTCCTGTCATCACCAGGTTCAATGCTGAAGGAAAATTTTAGTTGTAATATCACAGACAGTTCAGATTTTATTTCTGAGAGACTGAGCTGGAAAACTCAGTAGTATCTGCCCACCCAATTCCTGCACCCAGGTACCGGCTCTGGCAGAGCAGCCATTCCCCTGTGAATTCCACATGACATTTTCTCCCTCTGGGCATGGACCAAGGTGTCCTGCTCCAGGGACATCTGACAGAGTGAAAGTACAGCTGGTTTAGGAAAAGAGGAGCTTTCTGGGTTTATTAATCATTGATTGACAGCTTGCTCACTACTGTAAAGAAAACATGAGAATTTTTTAAAAGTGAGTAAATGGAAGGAAAGAAGGGGAGGGAAGTTCAGTATAAAAGAAATTTAGCAGATACTTGTTCTAGAAAATAAACATTTTAAATGTTTAGTGCTTCATTTTGCTCAGCAAAACCTGAGTGAAGCCAGGTGAGGTGTGAACCACGCACACAAGATGTGTTTGACCCAGTCATCACTTGGAAAGAAAAAGCTTAATAAAAATCCAAGGAAAGCAGGTGCTACACTGAATCAGTGTAAGTCATCCACTGCACGCTCAGTGTTGAGCTGGATCAGTCTCCCAGTCTCATGTTCATAAAATATGGCTCTGAAGGCTCCCGTCTTTCAGGGGAAATGTAAAACTTGCCTCTTTTCTCATGACTATTGACATTTTCACAGTGTATTAAGCTCCTAAATCAGAGGAAAAATCCAAATGGATACAAACATTCTCTGCACAAAAATCATTATGAAATTCTGGTTCTACTCAAAAGCATGCAAAAAAATAGATGTTTATATACAGTTCAATATTCCTGCAACTTCACTGTGTTTTTGGAATCCGCTGCACAGTTGGATGTAACTGAATACAGTCTTTGGAAAAAAAGATTGTCTCTGTTTTTCAGTTCTCAGGTAGAGATATTTAAGATTTAATATGAGAACAATTTTCTCCTACAACCTCACATATTATTTGCTACAGCCCAGAAGGTGTTGAACTCTTCTTACAGGGGTCAGAGACCCAGAAGTTTGCTTATGATTTAAACTATTGACAAGATGTGTTCTGAAGGGCCATCACCCCACGGAGGGGTTTGCTCATGGGGTATTAGGCCACTTTCAGTTTCACTCTTTGATTTACAGAAAGAGTCTGCTTTTCTCTACTGTGAAATCAGAAATAATATAGAAGCATGTTTACTCAGGCGCTCGAGGAGGCTTCTTTCCTCCTGCATGTGCTTCTCAGCAGCCATGTAAATGAGTTGCTGGTTCATATTGAGCTTTGATGTTAATGTAAGTTGATAATTAAGATCCTCCTTTCTGCCAAGCACTACCTTTTATTTAGGTTCTCACAGCAGAAGCCTTCAGGCCTCACAGTTCTGCCAAGTGTTTTCTATATCCCAAATGACATCAGGATCTTTTCGCTGACGCTGTTGAACTTACTGAAAGAGGCACATCCATCCGTGATCTACTTAGAACGATGCCACATTAGTTTATCAGGATATTTATCTAGTCTTCCTGTGGGAGCCAGATCTCAAAGTGATTGGCACATAAGGAGTGATACTTCTCCCCCCCATGAAGATACATTGCTACATTACAGTAAATGCTTCCTCAGATTATATAAAATACTTTATCCAGACAACTTAAAGTGACAAGTCTTTGTATTACTTGGTGTTTTCACCAGGTATCCAGTAGAACTGTGCAGATCAGGGCTCTTGATAATAGTTGTTTCAGAAATTTTCTCTTACACCTTCCCAGTCAAAACTCATTCTGTTTGGGTAGTTCCAGCACAGTGGTAGCTGTCAGAGCTGCCCAAATTCCTCTGTGGGAGGACTGTGGTACATGAAGTTGAGTTCTTGCCTTTGGACATGGCAGTACCTTGCCCTGGTCAGAGAGACACAGGGCAGATAATAACATACACAGTGAGATAATCACTGCTCATAAGTAACAAAACCTTTAATGTGTTTTATGTTTAATTTTCCTGCTAATTATCCAGTGTAGATCACTAGATGCTGTCTGAGGACACAAACTGGCATCTCCTGGAAGAACCATCCCAACAGGCTTGAGTGCAAGGGTGTACAGAGACCTTGGTTTGTAATTAGAGCTCCAGCACTTTACAGAGCTCTGGAGTATAAAGACAGCAGCACCCCGACTGTGTATCTTGAAAATGTCTGATATAAGCAAATGTGTTTGTGCCTGGTTTGGTGCTCTCTGGTTCCTCCCCCAGACCAGCTCAGTGCTTGCGTGTCCCTGCTGAGACCCTGCTGCCTCTTCTGCCGGTGCCACCGCTTTGCCACCGAGCGCTGCGAGTTGCTTAGAATGGTAACAATATGTATGTTAATTATGTTTTATATCTCTTCCTAGCTAAGAAATATAAAAAGGTTACTGGGAAAGAAATCTACTCAGACACTTTAGAAAGCACGCCCATGCTGGAAAAAGAGAAGTTTCCACAGGATTATTTCCCTGAGGTAGGTGCAATCCCATGGAGCAGTCCCGAGTGTCAGGTTTCATTCTGACTTGCTCTGATTACCTCAGCTACCCTCAGTAGCTATCCTCAGTAACAGAAATAAGGCCAGAAGCCGGTCTTGAGGTTTTTTGGGTTTTGTTTGTCAGTTCCTTGTCACCTATAATGTATATTTTAAGTCACTGCATGGATTTACCAAATTTGAATGGAGTTCTTTGTATAGTAGGAAATCCTTGTGAAGGATGGAGACAGTGATGAAAAGACTTGTTTGTGTGTTTAAAACCAAAGTAGCCCACGGTGTCAACTGCAGGTCTGTTCCAGAGATTCATACTCCTTGGCAGGGGGGACAGGGTTCCATCTGTATTAAGCAGCAGCAGCAGCAGCTCTGTGGCCACAGCCATCCTGCGTCTGTCTGTGCAGCAGCTGCCGTCACTGCCAGCACACAGGGAAAAGGTGGCTCCTCAGCACTGCGAGAGCACACATCACTTGAAATCATATTGATCTTTTTCTCTGATGTGCCCTCGCACTCCCTTTTACAGTTGTTCTCTTAAGAACTGGGGAATGCTGTGTGTCTGACAGCCAAGGGCTTGTCAAACCCAGAAACAGAAGCACAGCCAAGGGTTTATTGTCACCTCACCTGCAAGTACAATTGCACGTGCAAGGGCAGTCCTTGCCTTCAGTTCTGTTCTTTGATGTTTCATCTGCTCATTTTTAATGTCATAAGAACATCTAGAACATGGGTGTTCAACAGTTAGTGTTTACTACAAGTCAAGTAAATAAATTTGTTGAATTCCTATAATATTTATGGAGCAAACAGGCACATTGCTACTTTAATATTAGAAAGAATTAACTGAACTTGAAAAATTAATTTAGAATTTCTAAATATGCAAACTTAAAGATATTTACATAGTGCATGTGGGTTTTGAAGAGCATTGCATGAACAATTATGGGGTAGATGGGGTGTAGGTTATTCCTTTACTTGACTGTGATACCAAGTTATTTATTTTTATATTCTATATCTCTATACTGGAAGGGAAACTGCCTTTGACATAATTTTACTAGCTTTTACCTCCTGTGAATAAACATCTTAAACACGTCTTTGAAGTTAAGTGTTATATCATTTTGAAGGAACTCCAAGCAGTTACTCAGATATTTACTTTTCTCCTCCATCAGCAGTGAGCTGTAGCAGTGTGGGTGATTGACAAGGGGAGTAGGGAACAAAGAGTGCTGGTGAGTGATTTGATTGTGGTGCTGAGGCAGCGAACAGCAGTGTGTGATTGCTGTTATCGCCCTTGACAGCAATAGGCCAAATTATGGATTGTTCATTGATACCCAGGAAGAATTATTTCCATCATTTCACTGCTGTTGTTTCATCAGGAGACTGGCAAATTTGTAATTTGTTCAGCATCATTTAGTACCGCCTCTTACATGAACAGTTCCTCACAGTCTCCTGCAGGAAGGGTTCGGTCTCGTGGCTCTCCCACCTTCCTGTGGGCCAGGGCTTGTGTCCATCTCTTGTGGGCACTCAGGGATCAGTTGATCCCGTGCCTGTTTTTGGAGCTGTAGCTTCTATGTTTGGTGCACCCTGCAGCACCGCTGTAGGCACGGGACTGTGGGGTCTGGAACCCAAGAGACAGTTAAATACCCGTTGAGGATTTGACACCTTCATGCTGTTCCCATTCCTGACGTTACCAGAAATGACTTTTCTAAGGAGAAAGCACCTATCACAATGAAGATACAAACAATCTCTGGAGCAGCTGGACAGTTCCGTTCCATTCCTGCACACAGCACAGCCCCATGTGTTTGGGCAGGACTGGTGGAACGGGCTGGGGGTTTACTTGGAGTGTCGCACAGTGGGAGAGGACAGTGGTAGGGGCTCTTCAGGACAACAGTCATGCTAATAACTGCAGCAGCAACATTTACAGTTCTTTGGCTTTCCTTGCTCGCTTGGCGTGCAACTCAGGGCAGACTGATCCGACAGATTTTTTTTATGTGACTTGAAAAGTTAGAAAATAATTGTGTTGATTTTTACACTGTGCTGTGTTTCAGTTTGGGCTGAGGAACAGTGAGTCTCTCAGGCAGATATAAACACAGCAACGCCATAGAACCAACAGTGGCATCATTTGGCTTCTCGTATACGTGTTTCTATTTTTAAAGCTGAAATTAATCTCGTTAGTACCTATTTTCTTCCTACCCAAGTGTTGGCAATAATGTTGCTAATTAAAAGACCACAAAATCATGCGTATGTTGAAAATGTAAATTGACACAGTGGAATGCATGAATGGCATGTCTGTCCAAACATTACATTTACATGCTCTTGTGTGTTTTAGCCAGACTTCTCATATCACATTATAATATTTTGAGTGAGAAATGGTTTAAGACTGATTTCTTTTCTTTTTATTACTGCTGCTTAAGGATGATCTAAAAGTAATTACAATGATTGAGGCATAATGCAATTCAAAATAATTACAGCCCACTGCATATAAAACTAACAAAACTTTCTGTCTTGATTTATGGGTCCTCTTGGCTAGGCATAAGACTCAAATGATGCCTCTGGGAGCAACACTCCAGATAATGTTAGGCCATTTAAAAAAAAGCAGATTTGTGTAGTCTATCAGGCTTGAGTAATTTTTTTTTCCCATAGTGAGAAATTGGTTGTTATCATAGATCACAGATACTGCTCAAAGCTCTTATGAAAGATGAATTAATTTCACTAATGCTTTAATGCAAACCTTTCATGGGGAAGGCTGTATGGTGATAACCTTACCGCGGTCTCTCCTTTCTCAATGATGATTTATGTTGTCTTTTAGTAGATGAAACTGCCTGTATTCACAATCCATCTGCTGGCTAAAGGAATCCTATTAACAGAGGATCTGAGAAGAGACTTAATACTCTAAGGTGAAAGATGTGGTATCCCCTTTCTGGGACATGAAACAGGAATTTTTTTTCCTATTTTAAAATGTAGATATCTCTCTGAGAGTGTACAGATGATCTATGTCGTGTCTACCTGGTTTTATGCTGGTTTACAGATGGTGGATCAGCTAGTGATTCTCTGTTAAAGTCAAAATAAAGACAGTTACTGTAACCTGCAGTAAGAAACAGTTTTTTCCTCTTTCCCAAGGTAGAGTTCTTTAAATTCTATTTCCAAAATTATATTTTCTTTCCAAATACTGTATTTGGAAATATTAAAGCACATCAGTGATACAAAATATGTAAGGTATGCTGCTCAGCTGCAGTATATATCTAAGGTGAAGAATGACATTTTTATATTTAAGATGTTAGACAGTGCTTCAACTACTGGGCTCTATTAGGTCCAAAGCCTTTTTCATTCCTAATGTTAAATAGGCAAATTATTAATATGTTAATTACTTATTGAAGTTAAAGGAGTTAAGTAAGTGTTTTCAAGTTATGAGTATCTAAAGGTAATTTATAGGTTGGGGTGGGAGAATATATAAATTACACAGTCAAACAAGTGTCATTTTATGGTACAGAGGCATAGGTGTTCTTGCTTTATCAGTCTGGGCTGGGTGACTTTCTCCAGCAGGAGCTGAAGTATCTCCCAGTCTCCTGGGCTGGCTTCTACTTGGGCCAAATAAAAAGCCGAAACCATCATATTTCCATACACCACTGTTGCTTTTATAACTATTTTAAATCATATGTTCCAATAACAATATAATTTTGCTGTATAGATAAGTCCTAAAGAAAATCTTAGTTGGGTGAGAATGTGATCACGTGGCGAGTTAGGCTTATTCTGATCATAGCAGCAAATACATGGCAAGATCAGGTTCTGATTTTGTCATTTTGGGACAAGTCATGTAACATGGCTGTTCTTGGCAGCTACATGTGCAACTGTTGTGTTGTCACCATGCTGCGATTACCTTAATAGTATAAATTTTATTGTTGTAATTACCTACCTTTAATGACTATTTTATAAAATCAGTTTTGTAAGGATTCTTTGCTTTCTCAGAAAAAGTGAAATGAACTACAGAATTATTATCATATTTTGGGTTGGGTGTCTAAACTTGGGTCCATTTTTTATGGTCCTATCAAGCCCGAATTCTGCCATTCCAAAGAAAGGAATTCCTATAGACTTAAGTGTTCTTTGAAGAGCTTAGTGACATACATGAGGAAAAAAGGTGTCTTGTAACAGCCAGAAAAGGAACCCAAAACCTCTGCCCCACCGCGTGTGCCATACCCATTGCTCCCACGGGCCTTCTGCCGACTGCACCTCCTGCCTTACGGCTCGCTTCCAGATAAATGCTTGACTTGATCTGTCTTTCAAAAGTGATGTCACTGTTGTGTTTCTGTTTCCTAAAATAACTTCTAATGAAGAATTCTGTCTTGCTGCTGGTTGGCTACTTCGCTCTTGATGTCTATAGGAGGAAGCTGACAGCAATAATGATTTGCACATCCCATGGTTTTGTGTGTAAAAATAAGTGGAGCAAGTGTAGGTTTTATCACACATTCCTTATATTTGTTTACATCATGCACAGATACTTAAATGTGATCTTCCAATAGATATATTCTTACTAAATTCTTTATACTGTATTTTCTGGTAAATAAAGGTTAATGAAAGCCTTATGTGAAAAAGGAAATTATCAGTTAAATTATAATGCTACATAATAGACTTTGTCATTAGATATATTGACTTTATATTCGCAAGCTCGCACTATACATTTTTTAATAGTGCCATAGATATTTTCATTTGCAGACTTTTAAATTTATGTAATGACTTGTAAAAATCTTTAGCAGTAAAAATATGACTGATAGTGCTGTTAGAATGTTTGATAGTGTTCGAAGGCTGAATTGGGCTTGAGTCTTCCTTATACTACATATGATTCTGAAATATAGGGAAATTAGAAAGGTACTTTGAACAGTTTGTGTACAAGCTCTTAAAAGCACAAGAGCATAAATTCTTTAATTCTGCAAACTTATCTAAGGGAAGAAAAGAAGACATTTTGGGGCAGATGCTATATTCCTTATGGTTTTTATGGAAAGTTGTCATAATACCCTCTGCTGGGTCTCCTGTCTCCTCCCAACTGCCATGTTCCTTTAAGGACCTGCAATTACACTGCAGTCATTGCCACTTTAATATGTCTTTCCTTCATGCCCCTGCTTTGTATGGTTGAATAAACCCTTGCTGGGTCACTATTTAATTTGATATGGTCCCTCTCAGTAAAATGATGGAGAAAAGATGAATTAAGGCTCTGTGCTAGTCATTATCAATCATGGTTTGTGTGCATTACTTATTGCTCACAGTGCTTTTTGACATGAGCCCTCTATAACCTCTCTCTTCATGTTAATGTTGTCTGGAGGTCCTTTTACCCGATGTAGCAGAGGTTATTTATGTAGGTGGTGTTTCTAGGGGGTTTTAAAAGGTCAGCACGATCTCCTGAGAGACTCTATTCACAAAGAAAAGGCTGGTGGAATGTAGCTACAAGTTTTCAAATTGTGATTTTAAAATTTTTTTTAAGGACTCAAATAGAGAGGTGTCAGAGTTTCAGGTACACTCCTCAAAGTAATTTTTTGGTAAAATAACCTCTAATTCATACTGCTGCCCTTAAACCCAGTATTTGCAGTGTATGTGTTTGGAAATGCCAAGCTACTTTAAGAAACCCTGTATTTTACCATGTCATGTGATATAAATTTTGTAGCAAATACCTTTTCATTGGTTTGTATCAGTGCAGGCTTGCATGGAACAGAGTAGGGCAGCAGAGACGAGGGTTGAGCGTACTTTATCCCATTATCAGTCGTGTTGGTGGGGTCACTGGTGTCAGAGTCAGAGTGATGGCCTCCTGTAGAAGTGGATGATGGACAACAGGACTCTGGGTCTCCTACACTTTGGTTGCACAAAACCATAAGAAGTTCAACATGCACCAGCAGTGTACTTTGGTGGCAAAGGTGGCCAACAGCATCCCAGGATGTGTTTACGTCCCGGGAATGGACTCCTCCATATTTTTGGCACAGCATCCTGTGTTAGAAGGTCACACACACCTGCAGAAAGGGGGTTCTGAAATTGCACCTGAAGTAAGAAATGCTAAAAAAAGTTTTACCAAAGCTGGATGACATAACCATGCATGAATTTTGTAGATAGTTTTTTACTTCTTAGTTTTGTAGCATGCAGGTACCACTTTTTCCACAAAATTGCAAGGTCTGACATTGAGTGCAATCAATGAAATAAGCTGTTGTTTACAAGTAACTTTGCACATTTTCCTGGGTTTGGATAGAAGAGAACTGCTGCATATGAGTAAAGGGTTTTCACATTGAAGCTTTCGAGAACAAGCTATTATTTTTTTCAGTAAAATGAACACATTAGAATCTTCACAGGCTTATTTTGAATGCAAGGAGAACCACAATGGGAAAGGGGCCCTGGTGAAGTAGTGGTGTTTGGCCATGGTTACCAGGTTTGTGCCCAAGGAAAGGAGGAGGAGGGAGACAGGGAACTGTTAGATGAAGGGTAATTAGAAAACAACCCTTTTGGTACTTGCAAGGCGCTCCTCAGCCATATTTGGGACTTCAAAATTTCATAAGGACTGTCTGTTCCCAGTGAGGGTGATAAATATATATACATTCAGCAGGTGGCTGCTGTGGGCAGAGCCTTAGGAGAGTGGTAGCCTTGGATCGGGGATGCTCTGCGATGGTTGGCACTGTACTTGTATTAAGGAGTTGAAGTCTTTTGCTGCAAAATCATTGGCGTCATTATTTAGGCCTGTCTGGTCCAGTGTTCATTCCCAGAGAATATTAGCCTAGCCCCACAGTCATTGTTAACAGTAAATAAATAGGATGCAGAATCATGTCTTTTTGTGAGAGGCTGTAATTTATGGCAGTGGCTTAGGAGTGGTGCAGGAAAATCCTGTTGCTGTATCAGGAGTGCCGTATGTTGGCATGAGCTGATTTGTGGCTTCTCCCAGACGTTGCAGTTTTGATAAATGTAATGTTTTACCATTATTTAAATTCTCCTTAACTTTTATAGAAATATTGGGTGGGTTGGCTCAGGAGGAGAAATAGCTTTCTAGCAGATCTCATTCATTATAATTTGATGTAAATCTCTGATGACATTTTATAGTTCAGGTAAAATTACAAAGAAGGCAAGACATTTGTGCATAGGCAATAAGAATTTGCTGGTTTAGGCTAAATGTAAATACAGTTGTAAAGCTTTCCTAATTCGTTCTCTTCAATTACAGACAACTACCAGGCCTTATATTAATTTTACATGTAAGTTTATGACTGCTGCAGGACCAAAAATAGAAGTAAGTCCAGGATTATAAGAGACAAAATATATGTTTTTAGGGTACCTCAAGTTGGTATGCAGTGTATATGTACAGCATATGGATGAACTTTCTTTTATTTTGTTTTCTGTATGTTTCGTTTTCACAGTCATCTTTTATTTAAGGTGACTGATTCTTACTTGCTTATTTTTCAGTGCAAGTGGTCCAGAAAAGGTTTCATTCGAACAAGATGGTGTATTACTGATTGGTAAGTTGCATCTTTAAATTACTTCTGATTATATGTATATCATGTATATTTTTGTTAACAACTATTTCAAAGAAGGTATTCATATGTGTAGGTTGGTCTGCTCCTAGAACAAGTTGGTCCCAAACAGTTGCTTTGCTTTATTATTTATTGAGCACGTAGTGCTCAGTAAATTGTATCGATGCATAACAGCATGTGATGCTAATATTCACATGTGTGAGCAATTAGCATGCAATAATTCAGGTCATAAGTAACCTCTCAAGCATGATCAAGAAAGCTTGATGTCTGTGGCCAAGGCCACAGAGTCACTGTGTGGAGCTGAAATTTCCCCTGCTGCTGCTCCCCATCTCACCTGACACAGCCAGGGCTCTGCAGCACCTCTCCTGGGTATACACAGCCCTCGTCTTCAGCCTTTATGAGGAAAGAGATTGTTCTCCAGGAGCTCATTGAGCCCGTCCAGTTTCCACTGAAGTCAGTGGAGAGACCCCACCTTCAAGGAATGTGGCTTTTTTAAACCATTTCCTACTATATTACTTTTACTGGAACAGAACTTACTTATTATGTTCAAGTCAGGATTCCCATTTTAAACCCAAGGCATGGTCCTGTTCTCTGTGAGGTTTCTTATTTTCCCCCTGGAGGAGAGTAAAGCCCCTGGCAGCAGGGTCTGGGGGTGGAGGGGGGAAGTAGTGAGCACACGTCTCTGCTCTTGAGGGTGCCAAGAAAACCTCCCATCTAGCCAGACCTAAATTCAGTGTAACCTGGCTGTCATCAGAGCAGAGTTCCTCATGAGATGTGCTGTGAAAATCTACAGAAGAAGCATTCTTTGCTGTCGGGATCACCCACCAGCCCAAAGAGGGGGGAGCCAAGGGGTGCAGGCAGCTCTGTGAGAAGTTGAACCTATCATGGTGTTAGATGCCAGGTCACTATGGAAGAAGCAGTGCCAGCGAGTGTTGGCCAGGGATGTATATCATAACTCAAGTGATTTACTGTGTTTGAAAATGCTATCTTTAACAGCAATAATAGCAGTAATAGTAGTAGTGTGTACTGGGGGAAGCAGCTGATTGAGCAAAGCACTGTACCTGAGAGAGCTGGAAATTCTTCTTGTCTTAACACAAGGAGACCTCAAAAACAAACCCGCAGGTGGTTCACATTTCTCTAGTCCTACCTGGAAACCTGTTCATACTTTTTTACCATTTAGTCATAGTTTTGGTCTTATTTATTGGTACTGCTTATTTATGTTATAGTCATCTAAAGGTATGAAACATTCAACATTTTACCATTCCTCCTGCGGTCGTTTCACATCTTAAAATTGGAGGTTTGATTTTAAAGTCTGACGGATAGTCACACAGGATGACTTCTGAGTGCTGAACAATATACTTGCTAGTTTGCATAAGGATGTTTATTAGATTAAGCAGTTTGTGAAAAAGGGAAAAGCAGCAGGTTTTCTCCTTTTGCATACTTTTGACCAAGAAATCAGGCAGGCAATTAGGGGATAATATAGGCTCTTGTTAATTTTTCCAGATCCACATGACATGGCATGTGATTCCAGCAGTACAGATCTGCACAAGTGGGTATTTAGCACCAATTGCTAATCTGGGATTTCCTCTTATGTCATGACTTCCAGGTTCTGTCCTATCCTCTTGGATTCCTTCTTTGTGGAAAAGAATAGGGAGAGTAAAAAAAAAGGGGAGTAGAAAATACATTTATAAAATGTAGGTACGGAGCCCACCTGGGAATGTTTGCACACATGTATCTGAGGTCAGAATCAGCAATCAAAATTCTTTTGATATTTTGGAGAAAGTAGGATTGCAAGATAAAAGTCAGAGAAATGGAAAACATTGCGCTTTGAGAGGGAAATTCAAAAGCACAAGTACAATATTGGGAATAGGTGACTCAATATCCATAATGTAGAAAAGGATCAATGAAGAAATTAAATATGGTTCATTATTATCTTACTGAGGTGTGTTAACAGGTACATCATGTGAAGGATGTGAACGGGGGAAGGAATGGTAATTATTTAATTGAGCACTGCCAAGGCCTTTGATGGAGTACTCTGTCTTGTAGGAGTGCAGTGGTTTAGGCAGGCTGGGAAAAGAACAGGAGAGTCAAGAAACAGAGGAGTGTTTGAGTAGGAATTGAAAAATTTGTTTCGCCCCCTGTGGGAGACTGGTTGCTGTCTGTCTCCCCTGCAGAAAGGGCTGAAGTAAATAAGTTTAATTTGCAGGAAAACAGGTAATATGATCACAGAATCACAGAATCTTCATGGTTGGAAAGGACCTCTGAGATCATTGAGTCCAACCATACACACACACACAAAAAAACCCCTCTACAATCTCAGGCAGTAGAGCATGCCCTGAAGAGCCACATCTACACAATTCTTAAATCCTTCCAGGGATGGTGACTCCACCACCTCCCTGGACAGGCTGTTCCAGTGCCTGACCACCCTCTCAGTAAAGTAATTCTTCCTAATACCTAATCTAAACTTCCCCTGCCACAACTTCAGACCATTTCCTCTGCTCCGGTCATTATTCATTTGGTAGAAGAGGCCAACACCCACCTCTCTACAACCTGCTTTCAGGTAGGTAATGAAATAGGTAATATGATCAGCTACAACCAAATTTTGCCAGCATTTTTTTTTTTTGAATGTGAGAATAAAATATTTTAAATAGTCTTGTTTCTTGTAACAATTCTCTAGGACAGATGTGCTTCTACGCTGTTATGTAACATCTCTTTCTTCATAGTCTAAAAGAAGATTCCTTCTGGAGAGCACCACCAGTAGCTGGCAGGATGTGCCAAGGCGATGGGCTTTGGCAGAGCCTGCAGTAGGCAGAGGGACCTCTCTCTGATCCCTGCCTCACTGAGGAACAGAAAAGGAGTTCATGCTCCTGTTACCTTAGGAAGCAAAGCTGGGGAATTTTACTGATTTTCTTAGGATAGTTCTTCATGCAAGACATATGAGGGAGCTGGGCGTGTTCAGCCTGGAGAAAAGGAGGCTGAGGGGGGACCTCGCTCTCTACAACTCCCTGAAAGGAGAGGGTAGCTGAGGGGGGTTGGTCTCATCTCCCAAGGAACAGATGATGGGACAAGAGGAAACAGCCTCAAGTTGTGCCAGGGGAGGTTTAGGATGGATATTGGGGAAAAATGTCTTCAAAAGGTATTTAAAAGCTGGGCAGACGTGGTGCTGAGGGATGTGGTTTGGTGGTGACTTGTGAAGGCTGGGGTAATGGTTGGACTCAATGATCTTCTCCAGCCAAAATGGTTCTGTAATTCTGTGGTCCTGTAGGCACAGTCCAGTTTAAACAGCCTGTGTACTCTTGCTGACCAGATATGGTGTGTGAATTGACCACTGATATCTTGGTGTGCTCCACACAGGGACAGATGAGGAGTTGCAGTGATATGATTTAGCCTTTAATGTCAGTAAAATTCTCCCATCATTTTCATTTTGTTTATTGCAAAGCTGCTAGGTATTTAGTTAAAGCTTTTTAGGCTTGAAGTTGGTTGTGTGCACATTCAATTTTGTTTTAAAAATATTTTAGTGAGAGGGTACTGCTTGATTTCTGTGAATTGTAACTGATAAATAGCTTTCGTATTATGTGTATTTTAAGCAAAGGCCTAGATGCAGCCTTACCTGTGAATGAGTTACTATAGTTTGACGATAGTCTCTGACAATTTCTGATGATGGTAAATGTTACTATGTTGAATGCTTTGCTGATGAAACAAGTGCTTTTTCTCTTTTATACTGAATCATTTTATTTTTTCCTTTTTTTGTCACAGTGCCTTTGACTTGGTAAACATTCATCTTTTCCATGATGCTTCCAATTTAATTGCTTGGGAAACAAGCCCATCGGTTTACTCAGGAATACGGCATAAGGCTCTTGGCTATGTACTTGATAGGTATGTATTAGCCTCTACTGGCCTCTTTCAATCGTCTGTGTTTGTAAGCAGTGTATAAAAGATGTTTCAAAAGGCACACTTAGAAATTAGAGATTTTTATTCCGTGAACTGAAAATGGTCACTTCTTATCAGGTTTTTCTAGACAGTGCCAATTACGGATCAGTTTATGACACTTATTCTGTTTTCCGTAAACCGAGGAAATCTTGTCCAGACCGTACTTTTGCCAAGAATGGCTGAATCAGATGATCCCTGAAGCTCCCTTCCAACCTGGGATTCTGTGATTCTATGAAATGCAGCTCTTTCAGCCTCTCTTCGCAAGTCACCAGGTCCATCCCCCGCAGCAGTGACCCCTGCGGTGTTTTAATCTCAGTGCAGTGGGCAGCTGAAACACAGCATCTGTCTGCAGTCATCACTGTTACTAATTACAAAGTGGCACAATGCAGAGGGTACTCCCAGAAATACCCAGCATGACAGCAGACCATGGTTGTGGGGCTGGGAGGAAGGATGGGTTCCATGTGTTTCTGCCTCACAGCCTTTGCTCACAGCCTTCCCTGTGCACAGCAAGTGCAGTGAGGAATTCCCCGTTCCCCAACAACAAGAAACTGTTTGCTCTCCAGGGTCGCTCTGGCAGCAGCCCAGAAGCTAAAGACACTCTGAACCAAATTGAGTTACCTGTTGAAAAATATCTTTGTGTATGCAGTGTTGTAATTTTTCCCTATGTAGATTTTCACTGAGAAAGATTCTGAAATGTAGGAGTATAAATACCTTTTCAGTCACATTCTATCCAAAGTTTTACTTCTTTCTGTAAGTTTTGTCTTATTTTAAAAGCAGGCAGTTATTTTAGCACAAGAGACTGCTTTTTCCACGATATATAAAGAAGTGCTTTTCCTGTGCACCCCAGCAGAGGGCTAAGTAGGAATTTCTCCAAAATAGGCATTTATTCTCACTTTTAGGGGTGGTACAAGGGTGAAGAGGAAAAATCCAGCATGTGTTCTCTTGTGTCACTTGTAAAACCTGTTCAGATCACCAGGGAACACTGGAGGCATTTGGAAGGTTTGCAGATAGGTAGTGTGCAGTGGTTTATAAAAGATCGCTTTTTAGAGGACAGAGATGCTCTAAGATCAGAACAGAGCAGAGACCTACTCTCAGAGCAGTTCGAGACACAGATTTTGGAGTTCTGTTACATAGAGCAGTGTGGGAAAGTCTGATTTTATTTCATTTTTTCTTGGTTCCACTGGTCTCCTCTCCTTTTCTTGTGCTTTGCATGAGGGAACTTTAGCAAACCTGTGTAAACCCTTTGCATTATTTATTGCACACTTGTTTACCACATACAGTGTGCTTCATTAGCTAATTTTGGCATTGGACCTCCCACGATGCCCTGGCAAGGGTAAGGTAATAAGACTGCAGTGTTGGTGTCAGCCGTGGGTCAGGGGTGTCAGGATGGTATATCTTTAAGATGTGACACTGCCAAAACCTGCCCCAACTCCCCTGTCCTTAGAAAAGAAAACTCTTGCTGTGGGGCTCAGGGTACCACCGGGAGCCTGCGGGAAGATGAATTGTGCATTTTGAGGGAGCAGCCAGCCGCAGATCCGGACCTCCGCAGTGAAGTGATGGGCTGGCTGGCACAAAGGGGGACTTCTGTAGGAGCAGTGAATAATGGGAAACCCCTTTCTTCAGCATCGCTAACCTTTTGGCAGCCACCAGCAAACTCCATTCTGATCTGCTGATTGGGGAGGACAATACACTGAAGCTCACTTTGAATGAATGCTACCACCAACAGTGTCCCCATTCAGAGGGTTTTGGGAACCATCTTTGACCATTGTCTGCCATCACTCCTTCAGACAGTAGGAAAAGGGAAAGTGAGAGCATCTATAGGGGGAAAAGTACTTCTTTTCTTGGCTTTAATCTCTCTTTAAAGCTTCATAGATCTACATTTCCAGCTGAGCTACTGGAACTATGCAGTGTCTGATAAATACAGAAGAGAGAGGTTTCAAGCTGAGCTTTTAAATCCCCTTATCTGCATGAACTAATAATGCAGATTTAGTGCTGTTAAAAACAGAGACTGATAAGTCTTTTCCTTTAAAATCTTTAAACTGCTAAAGAGCATTTAACAGCAATGCAGTTCAAACCAGTGAACAATACTGAGAAGGAAAACAGTTTAATGAGCTAAACCTTGACTGAATGAAACAGAAACACCTTCTCACAGTTGATTTAGGTCACTGTGGGAGTAAGTGAAAGCCCAGTTCTGTTCAGGCTGCATCTTCATAAACATGAATTAAGTACAGCCTTTTCATGTAAGGTAAAAGCTATCACAGAAGTCTGAAATATAAAAAAGGAAAGCATTTGCAAATAAAGCTCAAATGAATTAGTTTAACTGTTAGAATCATCAGGGTAGTTGGTTTCCACAAAAGTATTTTAACTACAAGGTTTTAACACAGAGGCACGAAGCTGTGCACCATCTCTAAACTACTGAGGAAGCAGGGAAGTTAGAGGGGAAAAACAAAGGAAAAAGTGTCAAGTGAACGATTCAAAGTTGCCAGTAAAAGTTTTCTTCTGAGGGAATCTATTAATAATCATAATAAAATGGTTTGGGAGGAGAAAGGTTTAATCTTACAGTGGTGTTCTGAAGTGATTCAGCTTTAATAATGTTTAAAATTAATTATATAGCAAGAAGAATACTTTTAAAGACAGCTAGCTGGTATGTGCCAAGCCAGATTGTGCTTACCATTTCCCATTTTGCAAGTGTGAAGAAAATGTGGTGTTGGACTCTTTAGGAACTAAGAGACTTGGAATTACACTGGTGTTAAACAAATATTTGGTGTATATTTACAAATATATGTACAGTGTGTATGTAGAAAATTGGCATGTGTAATGAGTCTTTGTCAATGCTAATGTAAATCTAAATTAAATTCCTGGAAGTTAATTGCCTTGTTCCAGATAGACACAATACAGTCAAAGCTGAATTTGCTGCATAAATATGAATAAGAACACCTGCTTTATAATTTTCCAGGCCCATTTTGGATACTTCCCATGTACCAATATCCCTCTTTGCAAAATACTTGCATTTTTGTATTTTCTGAAGTTGGGAGATTAAAGCTATATGTTAGAGTAAGAAAGGAAATGTAGTTTACATTGTAGTTTAGCCTTTCATACATCTGCTGTAATTAATGCTTGTGTGTATGTCTTATTAATTAATCATATTGGTATATTAGTCATGTCCTTTAGATACTTGCTGGGGAAAAGTGTCTGGTGACTGTAGTAGCCTTCCTGGGGAATGAGCAGGAGCCGCAGGACAGGGTCCTTTAAAAGTGTTAGTTTGCAAGGGACAGGGACGTGAGATGTTAGCCTGATCCTCTGGTTCTTGGTGTGCCAGCCATTTAAACTTCCTGAAATTATCTGGAGCATTCAGATCCATAAAATGAATGTGTTTTTTTTAAAAGAAAGTGACAGTGCTCTTCTGTTTTCCTATTGAAATGTTCCCTGGCCTAGTTCAACAGAAACATTTTTACATTACAACTGTGAAATCTTGGCATAAAGCTCCCCTTTGTGCCCTTCATTATTTTCTCACAAATATAGTCCATTGTCACATAGCTGAAGTTAATTTGATCAACATTGGGACATTTAACTTTTATGTCCGGTCAAAGGAGCTGTTTCATGCTCATTTTGGGTATTCAAAAGAAATGATTGCCAGAAAAATAATGTTACTATTAACAATTCAGAGCAATTAGTTTCCCAGGGAGAGGCGATGTGATGCACCGGCTCCACACAACTATTCTTTGTCATTTTATGGATGCTCATCAGTCAACTGTCACATCTTCTCAAAGACCCCTCCAATCTAAATGTTTCTCTTTGGGCTTTTCCCAGAACTAGCAGCTGAATGAGCAAAAGAAAAGCCACTTAGTTTCTAGGCAAAGGAAAACTTCACTCTAAAGATCTGGGTCATTTGAGAAGATCCTAGGAGTAGCTCACTTGGGGAAGGAGGATATTTTTTTTTTTTAATTTATTTTTTGCAACAGTGATTTTAACATCAAGTGAAAACTCTGCAATCATGTATCTTCAAACATTTAGTGAAATTTCTGTGTATTCAAATAGAATGCACTCCCAGGGCAAATAAACCTTCCATGCAAATATCTTCTAACAAAGGTTTAAAACCCTAGATCACATTCAAAAAGACAGCTTTTCATTAAACACACCGAGGCTCATCTCATTAATATTCAGTCATCCCCCCTTTAAACTAAGGTTAAGTGCTCTCAAAATTAGCGTGTTTGGATAATATGCTCTTTAAGGAGTAAATCCAGCAAAATTGTCTTGTTACTTTCAACCTGTCAAATACAGTCAAAGACACTTTTTCCGTGCTTCTGGGTTTTCTGCTGCCTCAAGCTTTTGCATGTTTGATGCAGTTGTCAAAAATTTAACTGGTATATCCTTTCTGATTACACACACACATTTGAATTTTGTTTACTTAGTATTTTTAGCAGAAAACTAATTTTGCACTTTTATGCATTATAGTGAAAAATCATTATTATATTCTTGCCCTGATTCTGTTCTTTTCAGTATTATTATATTTCAGTATATCTTTTTTTTCCCCTCTTTTTGGCATTAATTAATAACGGAACAGGTTATTAATAAATTTGCAAAATTTGCTATTCAAGTTGTAAATGAAAGATATGTTTTTTTCTCTCATGATGGTGTATAAACAGTAGCAGGTGTGGAATCAAAGATCTGACTGGGGAATCAGCAATCCAAGATCCAGAACTTTAAGAACTTGCAGGTGTCACACAGAAAAGTGTCACTTAAAAAACCAATCAGCATGGATAGGCCAAGTCACTCCTCGCTTTGTCTGCCTGACATGGATGGAATTGTGGCTCTTCTCAGCAGAAGTGCTGAAAATGGAAGCGCTAAAGTTTCCTCCTGAGTTTCCCACAATTCTCCCAGGGGTGACCCCCTGTCCCAGGGCGTGGGGCGCAGCAAGGCTGTGTTTGCCCCGGGGCTGGGGCCGCTGCCACCACACTCAGCCTCCCTGCTCCTCCGAAGGGCTTTACCCCTCTGCACCACGCTCCGGCAGCATAGTCTCTGGAGCTGCTGCAGTTGGCAGCCGTGTCGTGTAGTAGGATGTACCTGATGTAACAACAGGCAAGACTGGGGGTTTTGTGAAAAATACCACTCCTGGTAGAATTTGTGCAATTACACATAGACAACTGAAGAAAAGAGAGAATGCCTCTTAAAAAAGAAATGGCTGCAAATAACTTGTTGCCTGCTTGATTTTGCTCTGAAAATCGTTTTATATGAGAATGTACAGAGTGCGTCACATTCTCATTGAGCTATATTTCTCTTTTTACTGTTATTTGTTCCTTAGAGAGTCTGGAGTTGGATAAAGAGCAGTCATTAGTGTCCAGCTAAAGGTGACGGTCACATCAGCATTCATTGCGGTTTGTGTCTTTGGAAATGTTCTATCCTATAGCCATATAATCTTCCAGGATAGCTGTGATTCGATTAAGGAGAATCTATATGGGCTGTTGATCCAATTTTTATTCATTTGCAGAGAAATGAAAATAAATTGCTATTGTGATTTTATTTACAATGCTCGCTGTAAGACGATGCTATGAGCTGATAGTTATAAAATGGAGAAATGGTTGAAAGAGCTCTGTTCTGCTTCCATGTGAGTCTCTGGGCACTAAGTGAATAACCGTCTTTCAGCATTTTTACTCCCTTAGGAAGGCAGGGTCACTGTGTGAGAATGTTGTTGTCTTTGAGTCTTGCATTCTGCGTCCTGGAAAGACACATCTTTTCCATAACAGCTAAAGAACAAGATGGAAGTTACAGTGGTTTTAGCCACTTGTCCATCTGTGCAAGTGCTGGAGTGGTTGTAGAGGGTTCTTCATAGGACAGGGGTAAATAGCTGGAACCTTTGGTGAAAGCTGTCTGCTGTCAGGTTGAAATGCAGCTTAAGGTGATTCTGTTTCTCACTCAAGGAAGATGGTCCTGCTGTCTCTATACACACCAGAATTTTCTTTGTTCAACCCTAGTGTTGACAGCTCTGATGTGTTTAATTGGTGTGCTCTTTTCAAAGAGAGGGTTTTATCCCTTCTCTTTAGCACTTCAAATGTTCCTGTCAAGTCACCCCTGGTTTGTTTCCTCTTGTAGCTCAGTAACCCACTGTAGTGCGATTTTCAAAGGGGTAGATGCCCAAACAAACAATTGGGTATGTAAAATTTGTTGCTAATTAGCTATCCTCAACACCAAGCATTTTTCAATCCTTTGCGAGTGAAGTCGGTCTGTGTTTCTAGTAATTTGCGTTACCCTTTTCTGGGAGTTGTTGGTTTTATTTCTAGTACACCATCCCCCTGAGCCAAGGGTTCCCCAGGGAAGCCGAAGGGAACATGTAGTTCAGAAACATGGGTTTCTGTCACCGAGGGTGACAATGCCACTGTCCTGTCACCTCCTGCTGTCCCCTTTGCCCAGACCACCATCCCCAGGAGGTGGGACTGGGAAAGGCGCTTCTTGCAAGACACTGGTCTGGGCAGATTTCTGGACCATCCTGCCACTACTCCACTGGTGAACTGCTGCAGGCACACAGTGCCTCTGTTCTGATTTTTTATAGATTTGTCACAACAAAAATACTTTTCCCAGCCTTAAAGAGTTAATGGATCAGTGTCCCATTGGCACGTATGTTGGTTATTTTCTGCCTCGCCGTTGGCAGTTTTAGCAGGAGGTGAAGCAGGGCTGTGGCTTTACCCCCACACCCAGCCCTGCAGTTGGCAAGAGCTGCCCCATCCCCATACGTCAGGGTTCTGCTGCCTGCTTGTGACCAGGGGCCACCAACACTGAGCAGCTCGGGAAGTTACAGGGAAGAATTTTAATCTTCATGACAGAGTAGAGGAAGATTCAAAAAGACATACAATTTCTCTGATTTCTTCTTGTTTTACCTTACATCTGATGAAGAGCAAGAAAATGTCTTTGTAACACAGCAGCAGTGCCGTAGCATTGTATTCTCTTCTAGCAAAATTGACAAGTACTTACATCATTATACATGGCTGCTATTTCATTAGGCGAATGTCAGTGTCAGGTAAGATCATGGTTTTGTCAATATAATGAAAATACCAGTCAAGTGAGGAAAAAGTCACAATTTTCCAGCACTAAAAATTGATTTTTATTGCTCTTCTTGTAATCCTTTCTTTGGATTAAGTATTTATTATTGATGTGGTCTTTCTTTTAATCTTAATAGCTGCTGACATTGTAATTAATTAAAAAATACAACATTTTTGCCCAAATGGCACTATATTGAAATTAAAAGCGAACGCCACGTATTAGTTAAACAGCCCTGGCAAATGTCTGGAGTGCTAAGATGATTGCCTGAGCTTCTTGACAATTCCCTTCATCTTGCTGTATGCTGCTTGACCTTTTGAGATGTTTTGGTGTTATTAATAGGTTTTAGCTATTATATCAGAAAGAACAAGGCACAAAAATATGATAAACTTTATCTTTTTAATGACAGTGCTACAACACTATAGGCATGCCAATGAAGGCACTTACATCACGCCTTTTGAGGCACACTTAGACCGTCACTGGGTAACTCTTATTCAGAATTGATGGGGAATTTGCCTCTACATGTCTGTCTGAGAAGTCACAATAGTGTGAGCTGAGTGCTGTCTGGGCTGCAGGGGAGAGGCATTAGGAGAGGAGATGGCAGGGTCCTGCCTCAGATCTTTCTCTGACCCCTCTGATGGAGGTAGATTACCCCAAGAGCAGTTCTCCAGGTGCAGGTGTGTGACCCAATCTCTGGCTAAGCTGATAAAGGGAAAAGTAATGAGGACAGGAGCAGCAGAAATCTGGAAGGCCACCCAGCCATGCCATGTCTACTTTTGTGTAGGCCAAAACGTCATGTTTCCATTCTCTGGGTCTTCAGTTCCTCAGCGTAGCTGTGGTAGAAGACAGGTTTCACTGTCCTTGTTCCTTGGCTTTCCACCAGAAGTCACACCTCTGGCATTGTAGCTTTGTGGAAGGCAGAGTGTACAGCCACCCTACCTGCAGGTCACCAGTTGTCTCTAGTCTGGTTCCTGGCTCCCACCAGATTGCTGTGTCACTTTCTGCCCTTTTTTTTTAACCCCCCTTTCTAAACATTCCTCTTTGGAGTAAGGTCCTCTCTGTTTAAGAAAGCGTCAGTTGGGCATTCCCTTTGCATTCATGGCTGCCGGCACAGCCCCACTGCCCTCGGGATGCAGTTTCCCAGTGTTTCCCCAACACTTTGCCCATCGACTGGAACGTGAGGGGGTTTCACTGCCACACGCTGAGACACAGCTTTACTTTGAGCAGATTCAGATCAACCCAGAAGCTGTGGTTCAGCACGGGGCTTAGGTCAGCAATACACAGGAAGAGCAGTTTCACCCAAGAAACGAGGCTGAGCCATCCTCTCTTCTCCGAGTAGTTAGTCATGATTTTCCTATCCCTTTACTTAGGAAGGGGCATTTTATACAGAGTCACATGTTCTCTGTAAAAGCAGCTGTTGTATCTCTAATTCCTCTGCACAGACAATGTGCAAAAACAGATTGTGGAAAGACCATCTTTTACCCCAGAAGTTGCATGAGAAATATGAAAGTGCTCTTATTACCTATCATTTAGCTTAAACACATTTAGTTATTACAAAAATTTGCTCACTGAATAAAATATGGTTTGACCTCTGGATTTTTTCTTCACGAGAAACCTGACAGTGTCCCTCCTTTTTCTCCATTCAACCTGCCTGTCAGAGCTGCAAGTTTTTTGTTTTGTTTTGTTATGTTATTGTTGTGTTTGGAAAAAAAAAAACCCACCAAAAAAACCCCTCAAGCCCCTCTTTTCAGTGGTGTCAAGTTAGGATGAATTGGCCAGGGAGGCATGTTTATAGACTGTGTGAAGAACTTTGTCTTTGTGTGGGAATGCTGGTGACACTGGTATGGCTTGCCTGAATGAACTGCGATGACGCAGCTAATAAGGTGTCCTGCTGAGTGCCACAGCAGCCGTTCTCAGACCTCCCACTTAATGCCATTCAGCTCCAGCTCAGTGTAGCTAATTTTTCCCATTCCCTCAATTCTTTAGGCCTCCTTACAAACAGAAAAGTCAACTTTCACACCGAGGAGAAGATAAGTGCTTTAGGAAATAATCATGTAAACAGAATGTTACCTTCTGACCTGATGCTGATACCTTGCTCTGGGACAAAACCCAGCTGGCTATTGCATTAGACATGGCTATTAAAGGAATAATGCTGCTGATCCTCCTTACAAAGTGCACGGAGAAATGGTTTAGCCAAATCACAGTGCCTCTTGTCACACTGAATCATGTTCAACTGCTCTCTTCCATGACCAAACTGCTGATATTTAGCCACTTCCTTCTCCCGCTTTTCTTGCGACAGTGCGGGAGGGGGATAAGTGTGACAGCAAAGGGAGTGTCAGTCACATTTCTGATTGCTATTATTTTCTGGCTTTGAAACGTATACACAGTAGACCGTGAAGCTTTTATAAAAGAGGGTACGTTTCATAAAGTAACTTTAATTGTAACTAATATGTGCTTTAAAATAAAGTAGATAACGAAAGGATTTCAGTGATTCCAATAACACAGAATTGTTCATTTTAAGGTTGCACTAAGTGATTCCTTCTGGTGTTCCATGTAGAGACTAAAATGAATAACTAGACCCAGATTCCAGTAGTACTGAGGAGAAGAGGAACCTCATCTTGGTAGGAGTATGGCATCCAGAGCTCCTAAATGACTTTGAAAAGACTTACACTTCACAATCTGCTCAGCTGACACTGCCACCCACACTCTGAGGTCTGTCTTTACAGACAGATAGAGAGTAATTAGATGTATCCTGGGCTCCAAGACCAAACTTGAGCATTTGCTTCCCCTGTGGCATTTGACTTCTCCTGAGGTTTGCCCATCGCCGGGTCCATCTGGGCAGCGCTCCCGTTGCCGGGATGGCTCAGGCTGAAGCTGTTCAGTATCATTGCTCAGAGGGCTTCAGAGGTTTCTCGTAGTTCTCCTGCTGCACTCAGAATAAGGGACCGGTTCTGTCACAGGTCTTTGGGGAGTGCCAGGGCACTGCTGTGCGAAAAAGGTCTGATGGGTTGATGTCATTTCCCTACAACGCAGCAGAGCACAAACATTCCCGGTGCAGGCTTTCTGGGTTTGTAAAGCAATTGCTGGTACCCAGTGTGAGGCAACCTGCAGTTGTTAGACCAAAATAAGAAGTAAACACATTTATTTTGCAGCAAAGAAAGTTCTATACTAATTTAGCATTCATTTTCACCCTTAACAGTGGAGTTTACTCCTTAAAAAAACCATGGATCTGACTCATCAAAACATTTAAGTGTGTGTGACTAATTGTGACTGTAAACTTTACTTAACAGTTACAATTACTCGAGTTTTTCCTTCTTTTACTGTCATGTCAAAAAAGCTGTTCAACTGTATTTCAAAAACTGTTTGCAGCCTGCCTTTTCTCAAAATACAACAAAATTTGAAATGAAACAGAGAACAACCAGCCAGTCCAGAAGACTTTCAGTATAAAGCCATCAGTTAAAAATGTAGAATTAGTTTGAAACTGACAAAATAATTAAGGTAATGTGTTCCAAGTGTGAAGAATCTAATACTATTATCAAGAACTCCTTATGCAATTAGCAGTTCTGTGTTTGTGGAACTAGTGGAGGAGAAATTATCTATGTCATTTATATTTTTGTGCTTTAAAGTTTAACAATGTCATCAATAAACCCAATCATAAGCATGCATTTTTTTCCAGTGGTCCTTCTTTGCTATATTGGGTTTGTTATTCTGATTTTCAAATTGCGCAGCAGTGAAAGACGTTTCTTTGGTAAGTTCTAAGTTCAAATTAACTTTCTTCTCATAAGCGATACGTTCTGGGGTGAGAAAAAAAGGATCAGAGGACTGTGCATGTTTTTCTAGCCTTTTCAAAGGGAAGACTTCTCTTTCTGGAGAGGAAGGACTGAAATCTGTTTTAAAAGTCTTCTGTTTCACTTGCACTCTCGATATGGAGAAAACCCTGGTTACCCAGGGTGTTGCTGGCCCTGGTCACAGCCAGCAGCACAACTGGTTGAGGCATTGGTGGTCCTTTGTTTGCTCTTGCACATAGAGTTCTGGAAGTGAAGTATTTGCAGCTTCTCTACAGTCATGAAGTTTTTACCTGAGTTGCCTGTTTTGTCACAAGCTATTTAGAAAAGTTGCACAGGAAGGAGTGGAGCATTAAGGTACATTGAAGCCTTTCGAGATAATCTGGTAGTCAGCAGGTATAAGTTAAAGGAAATAGCACTGGGTCCTTGATAAGGATTCATGCTGGTGACATGGGTTGGCTGCTTTTTTTTTATATGGTTCAGATATATCACTCCAATGACTGATTCATGGCAACATTTTTAAGGGATTATTTGATTCATGATTAAAGGGCAGGCATTGTTATAGAAAGAAATAGCAAAGTAGAATAACACAGATTTTGAAGCCTTCCTGGTTCATTTGCAAGCACTTATTCTTGTTTAAAAAGAAGTTGTTTTCTGACTTCTCATTTACCTGTACACGTGATGAACTGTCTGTATTTGTGGCTCAGAGTACAGAATCGAGAGGAATGGGACACTTGTGTTTAGCTCTTGTCCAGTCCCAGCACCTTCCCTGTGTGTCCTCAGTCCTGGTGTGACTCAGGGTATTCCGCAGCACTCGAGTCCCCCACACAGGATGCTTTTCCTGCATGTTCTGGGGGAGGAAATATTGCTGCGCCCTTCTTCATCTCCACCTCCTGTGCTAACCTGGAGTCTGACTTGAAAAGCACAGTCACGATTAGTTCTTGTGCCATTGATCCATTGATTCAATGCAATTGTAGGCACCAGTAAGTATTTCAAAATAGAGCTATTGGAGTACCAATTGCTGAATTCTAAGATTTGGGAACTCTTAAACTAGTAAATGCCAATGACAAGGATAGTAAGTTACATACATGTATTAAACTGAGTCATGTAAAGCATAAAAGATCATTTAATAATTACATAAATGTGTATATCCCTTGCTGTACCACAGTTGGTAATTTTACTGTACACCTAAATTTCACCACCTGTGAAGCCACCTAAAGCATCACTCCTGAAAGGTATCAATTGGACTATTTTACTTCAGTCCGTCATGAGACGTTCTTTCTAAAATATCCAACAAGGCAAACTGCAAGGGGAACAATGGGTTAAATTTATCAATTTTAAAGCTGGCATTGATTTGTAAGCAAATCCTGTTTAAATCAGGTAATGTGCAAGCCTATAAAATGACTGAATTTTAATTAATTGATCAGAAGCAGACTAATCAGCTGTTTTGTTCATCAGTTAGGAGACATTTTAACTGACCATTTTTGGAATAGTCTGTTTATTTGGAAAATCTGTCTTTGCATAATACAATCACAGGCATCGTTCTCATAATATCAATTTGTTTTAAGAGGCCTTCTCTAGACCTTGATGTCATTCCTGCAATATCTGTCATTTCTTTGTCAGCAGTAAATGACAATGAGCAAAGCCAAAACTAAGATATGAATCAGGAAAGTTGGCAAAGCAAAATCAGTTTTTCTTATGTGTAAGTTGTGTATCAGATTTTGCAATGATAGTGTTAGCAAATTGTGGTAATGTAAATGGTTTAACTTTCAAGTTCGCATTTTCCTTTCATGTGCCACGTGGGCACTAATCAAACTAATGTTATGTACAGGTCAAGAGTGACAGGTTTTTCTCGGTGCTTGCTGGGAGCTGACAGCAGACAGTATTTATTAACAGTACCTGCAATAATCTGTCAGCTGAATGGAGGATTTGGAGATTTTCATACCAGAAAAGGATACGTCTTTACAGGAGATTTTGCTCCAAATGATCACTGCCTTAGGTCCAATGTACATTAATTTCTCAATAGAATAATATTCCTTATGTAATAGATTACTGTTGACTAAAAATGTGAGATGTTTTTATGAGGAGAAGCAGTACCTCACTGTAAATCCAATGTTGTATCTTTCTTTATAGCTTTGAAAACTCTAAATGGATGTAATGTATTAAAACTTTTAAAGTGAATGCCTCCTTCCTGGGCAGTATTGTTCCAGGATCCTGCTCACTCTGCCTCGCTTTATAATCCTTTACTGTCTGTATGGGTCGGGGTTTCTGGCATCATAATGCCTACATATTTGGATATGCCTAGAATGTAGTGTATTGCCTTGAATTTGTTCCTTATTTCTTATATATTGCACATCTAATATACCATTCCAGTTTTACTGCATTTTGTCTGTGTATGTTCTTTGTAGCTGTAGCTGTCACCTTTCAGGTATTTCATACCTTCCTCAGTTACTGATAGGAAATTAATTTTATTGATTCCTGTTTTGAAATTAAGCCTGAATCAGTGAATTTCTAAATGCCAGGATCTCTGGAAGCATGTAAAATTGCACATTGTTAGGAGTACCAGATAATTGTTGTTAATAATAGATAAGCTAATAATATAATAACAATTTTTAATTATAAAAGATGTGAAAGATGAACAGTAGTGCCTTATTTCCCTGTTTAGCACTGAGCAAAGGCTTGAGAAAGAAAGTTAACCTTTACCTCATATCTGGTGTTAGCTGCAATCCCGGTAAAAGTCTGCTTTGACCAAACGAGAGAACTGTCTTTCAGAGAACTATAACCAAGCCGGGAAACATCTCACAGATCTCTCTCTGCTGTGATGATAGTGTTTAGCTCTAACATGTCACTTTTCATACAGTTCTAAGAGCACCAATGAATGCTGGAAAACGATGATCACAATCTTACAGATCAGTCAACTCAAAGGTAGATGTGTTCTGAACTCACTACTAATTTGGGGTTTCCAATTGTTAGCTGCCCAGCCCAAAGCCATAAACTCAAAATTCCAAAGGTGCGAGCTCCTGCACGATGTCCCCAAGATTTCTGTGGTGCCCAGTGGCTCTGCATTGTTTGTACAAACTGCTGCAGACTTGCTCTCCTTCAGAGTACTCCTCAGCCCAGCAGGGGAAATCAAATGTGTTATTTTACTGGGGTTGGAGTTAGAATTGCCTAAGCAAAGAAAATCAGCCCAAAAACATAGTAAATGTATTCTTCCAGTAAAAACTGGTAGTTTTGATCATTCTCATAATTATTTCTGAGATTGTGCTTACAGAATAAGATATGTGTATTTGTGCATCCTCACATATATGTAAAGCTGAATGACAGGTTTGCTTTGTTTTGTGTTTTTTTTCCAGAATTATAGATCAGCGATTTGAGAAAGTTTCGTATTTTGTCTTTGGAGATTTCAACTTTAGACTGGATGCCAAAGCAGTAGTAGAGGTAGGACTTTTATTTTTCTTCTGTTGTAGCTCCTGCCAGGTTTTATTTCTCAATATATTTTTCTGTGGAAAAGCTAAAAGTGACTTAGCAAACTAATCTTGACATTGGACTTGGCTAGGAATACTTTTAACAGGAACATCGGACAGGTAACTAAAAACTTTTCCATCGTGGTTGAGATTTGTGTGACTTTACTGCTAAAGCTCAGCTCCAGGTAACGTGGGGTCAGAAATAAAGTCTAGGTTGTAATCCAGTTTAGTCTCATGGTTTTCACACTTTAATTTGCAGAGATACTGTAGTGTCTTTTTGGTGTCCTTGAGGATAAACATGTATCTTCTAAACCAAAAGCTTTTCTTTTGTAAATCAAGCAGCAGGAAGCAGGTGGTCTGTGCCCCAGGCTGGCTGCCCCTCATATGGTGCAGTTCTTCCTCACCTGATGATTGCTCCATTATCTGTTGGAAAACAGAAGCTTGACATGACAGCACCACATGTGTCGCTAATAACTTCCTTCTCAGAATCCTTTGTACATTGCTATTATTTAACCAATAAACTTAAAGCAGAACTGAAATGAAATTCAAGTCACTGGTTCAGAATACACTGCTTCATATGTTGAGGACTGAATCCTGCTCTGCTGCACTGCATTTACCATAGTTATTATCAGTGCTTATAGATTATTTGGTTTTGAAATATTATGCCTGCTTGGTTTTTATTCACTAGTGGTCCAATAGTATTGTTCAGAATGCTGCTCTCTAAGAACATCTCTATCAGTCATGATGCACCAGTATTCTCTCCTGCACCCACTATTGATGAAGGGCGCTGTAAGTTTTTCTTAACTTCCTGACTGCCTGGGGTCTGCAGGACTGAAACTGCAGAGGACATGTTCCCACAGCAGGCAAAGGGTAGATGCTGTGGCTGAGGCTGTGCGGAGCTGGCCATGGCAGAGCAGGGATGCAAATGGCCACAGGCAATCAATTCTCTGACATTCAGCCTCTTCCTGGGCTCACGTAGGAGCCCCACATTCCAAAAAACATCCTAACCCCTCTGGCATTTCAAACGTGTGCCTGTGCAAACTGCTATTAACCATTCTTTTGACCATTCAGCAGTGCAGTTAATACTAGGAATTGCACGGGTTAATCCATTGACCTGTCATCTTTGTATATATTACTGTATTTATCTCCACTTCTCTTGCTGACCTTTGGAATTCCCTTTTGAGACCACAATGTGCTAAATGCTTGGACACTGAGATGCTAGGAACAACGCATGTGCTGTGGAAACCTAGACTGCTTATACCAAACACAAAGAATAAAGTATATTTCTAAAGGATTTCTCAATTAAGTCATTGAAAGGGAGACTCTGAGAGCTGTTTCAAATGTGGAGTCCAGACACTGAAGTGCAGTGTGATAAATCAGATGCCAAAAATGTTGTGCTTATTAATTCATAATTAATAGACAATAAATCATTAATATATAGTTTATTAAACATTTTATAGGAGCTTTAATCTAAAGCCATATTGATTTCCTTGCTAGGAAAATCTGCTTTACTGTTGTTGGAGTAATCCAGGGGGGGATCAATAAAACAGGTAAAGGCTTCTGGCAATTCTGAGATCCATGTGTGCATTAACAAGTGCGTTGTCCAGCGGGATAAACTGGCAAGAAAGAAATAGGACTTCTGCATCATAACAAGAATAGCAAATACAATTGGTTTATAGTAGATTTGAATTATAGTTTGAGTGTAATTTGTAGCTTGGCATAATGATGTTCAGAGATATACCTACTGCTCATCCATTTAAAGCATTTTAAAGTTGTCCTCAGCCTAGAATGGGCCAGTGATAAGGTTCTGGTTTAGTCCGGTTTTCTTCGGCTGATGTGTGACTCCAAATACAGGGAGCATGAGAGGATCTGGAGACACAAACTTTTTTCCTGAAGTCTCAGACGTGTGTGCCTGGGTGTGTGCCTGGCATTGAGGACATCAGCATCTCTTTGCCTGGTCGCCAGTGGATGCCCCATATTTAGCTCCAAGACAAACTTCTAAGGCTTATTACTTACAGCAATACCGAACCTTATAATTAATGCCTAGCAGCATTTACTCTTCCGTATGTTTATTTTCAGGCAAACAATGTCTGGGGTCTTTAGTCTGACCCAAGGAGATGATGTACGAAATGAAGCATGGCATATGAGATCTCACAGTCAAAGCCAAGAGCATCTAATATTTTCTGCAAACTCTACAAATTCTTGCTAGTGTAACTGGGGAAGCAGAATCAGTCCCGTCAGTCTGTCCTGCCATTCACAGGGGTCTGTGGAAGTGCAAGTGGGGGGTCATGACCCCCATCTGTACATCTGTAGGGCTGCCCACACACCACCATTAAAAGTGATAAAATGTATCGTATATGAGCATTTGTAAACGTAGCAACAGAAATGCTGTTTCGAGATACCAGTCATTTTGACCTAGGAAAAGCGTTCAATTCTATCTGCAGAATAAGAAGCAAAGTCCTCATCTTGAAACCAGGAATTCATGCTTGTACACCTACCCTATCTACTTAATGGGTTACGTTACAATACAAGATATTTCCTTTCTAGACTTCTGCCAAGCAGACATTTGATCAGCCATAACTGGAATTGCTAATTAAATGTTTTTTAAAAGGTAATAACTACCATAAAGAAGTTGCGTATCCAGCTCCATCATTCACTTGCATTGGGCCTCTCTGCCACCTCTGGCCATTTGCCTTTATATTTTCTAGTAAAGTAAGAGCAACTTCATTCTAGCGAGACTTTTTAGCTCCTGCTATATTGCTGGTGCTACAATGAATCACATAATTTTCATTTGATGGTTCAGTCTTGGCACAACATGGTCTTTCATTTTGAAATAGACAGTGGCATCATATCTTTCTATCAAGCATGCTTGCGCCAGCAGAAGTTCCAGGAGCGCTCCCTGGTACTGCTGAGATATATTTGTCCACAAAGCACAGACATCCTCCCATCAGACACTTCACTTGCTCTTTCAAACTAACATCTTTTGGTCAAAAAAAAAAAAAAAAAAAAAGCTGGTGAAGCTAAGTAATTGATTTAGATATTACTCAAATCTGGAGAAGTATTTTATGTTGAACTTGTTTCATTATGGAGTCCCGTGTTTTGTGCAGTAACCAGGATCTTTGCAAACTTCAGCCAAGAAGTGCATGCGCGTATTTTTTTCAACTAAGTATTATGTGCAGGAGATGCTTTGAGTACATCAGGAAAAGTGCATGTAAGAATTGCCCGTTCTCGTTGTTACAAACATAGCAGATATTTCTTTTTTTAGAAAAGGACTTTCTTGCTTTGACAAGTGAGCATTCTGGAGAAATTAGTAATGTTTAATTGTATTAAAAATACTGACATAGCATAAAGAAGTAAGCATATGTAGTCGTGGATGCCCACTATATGCTCCCCTTGGGGCCATGGAAAAGTGCCTTTTGTTTCTCCTTCAGGCATTTGTCTTACCTGTGGGTGTGTTCTCCCAGCCATCTCACTCCTTCCCTTTCTCTCCATCCCTCTAAAAGTTCTATGCCCAGTCCCACATCTCCACCTCATCCCTCCACTCGCTGGCTAGGATATGGAGAACAGACATGTCTACAGCGCTGCTCTTCTCCCATTCTTACTGAACAATACTGAAATTAGGTCTTAAAACACGAAGGAAAAAGTATATAGAGAAGTAATCTTTTTCTAGATGGCAAGAATAAGAGAGAATGTGGTCAAGAAGTGCTAATATGAAATTACTAATAGGATTATGAAGAGTAACTTAAATATTTATTCTCCGTAGAGACACAAAATCTGCAAGAGGTGAAATTCATGTACACATTTCATAGTCTGTTGTATGATGCCGGAGTAGTTACTGAATATTCACATAGAAGTAAATACCCATTTTCAGGTGATTTGTGCATCTCTTGAGGTTGATCTCAAGCCTCATTGCTTTGTAGTCATGAGTTGTTGAATATAGTTGGAATAGTTGGAAGTACTGGCACAATGAAAACTGTCAACAGATAAAACCCCTATTTCTACCTATTCTAGGCTTACATCAACACTTGTAAGTCTAATCTCTCTCTCCTCTTCTGACAGAACTGAAACTGATTAATTCATCTTTTTGGGCTGCAAAAGTGCCATTTCATACACCATGTTTTAACATTGCAGTTATGCCCCTAAGCCACTCAAACTCTGATGCAAACAGAAGCCACAAACTCTTCAGGAATTTCTGAGATGAGGTGTGTGGTTTTTGGCTGATTGATGCATTGAAGAACAGTTAATTGTGGGAAGTGAGAACAGATCCTCTTCCTGCAGCTTTTACAGACAGACAAAATAAAGAGGCACATGTATGCAAATGCCACCACACGCAGGCCCTTCTTACAAAAGTAGCAAATTATTACAGCTTGACTAAATGTTGACTGAACCGGGACTATTGAAACCTTGTTACGTCCTAATTAAAATCTTTAAATAGTTAGGAAGGAAAATTTCTAATGTAGTTCTACAAATCATGCAAAAGAGCTCTTTTTCACACCTATGAAAGCAAATGTTCTTTCTTTCTCCTGTTCTCCAATTAATGTGTTCTTTTGCTCCACAGTGGCTGGTAGTTTAAAACTGCAAGAGAGTTCCCCTCTTCCTTTAGTTAAGTGATGTTAAGCCATCCTTATAAGAGAAAAATGGCATTGCCTTATTTTTGGGATAAACATGCATATCATGGAATAAATTATTCTTAATAGTTTACAAGCTTCAGATCATGTTTTCTTTCCAGTTAGAAACATGAGTAAGATTCTGGATTGGTTTTATCTTCTCAAATAGTTCATTGTAAATAACTTCATCTCATAAAGATTTTTACTTTCTTTACAAATTAAGCTGATTCTATGAAATGTTGGAAACAAAATCCTGTGTAAAATGAAAATGTAATAAAGATTTATTAAATTAAAATACATAAAACTTCAGGTCTAGTAAGGACAGTTTTATTAATGAATGTAAATTGCAGGAACCCATCTGACGCACCTGCTAAATGTTCATTATAAATTACTCTCATAGACATTGTGATGAGTTTCATATTGTAGCTAGACTTATAAAAGCATGCAGATTGCTTCCCCAAGGGACTGTATATTTACTTAACAGTGTAGTTAATTGCAATTATTTATTTTCCAGTGATTGCAAACGGCTTCTGCATTAAAGATATATGTGGCTATTAGGAATTATTCAATTACCTCTCTTTTTCTCAGTAGCCTAAGTCAAACCTGAGCTCAGATTCCCAGAGGTAAGTCAGCAGTATATTAACTCAGTATGTTCCTTAGCTTTCAGCTGGGGCCAAAACTCTGTAGCCTGAACTTCTCTCAGCAGAGCTGCCTCAAGAAACAGATTACCCCTCCCCGCAGATGATTTTTTGACATCTTCCATTCCATACTGATGCTGCCACACTTATTGGCAAGATTCATAGGAGGTTAATTAAATACGTCTTCAAAACAACGAGGGGCCAATGAGCCATATCCTCGTTGCAATTGTAAATTAAATGATGCAATTGTTTCTACTTCCATCATAGATATGGGGAGAGATGAGTGAATGGATTGTTCTCTGTCTGCTCCTCTGGGGCCCTGCAGGGTCTTGTAGCATGTGGTTGTAAACCTGCTTTTAATTTGTGACTACAGGAGAAGATGACACTGTTATCAGGAGGCGGGGGTCCTGCTCGGCGGCACCATGTGAGAGATGACACTGTTTAAAAACTAAAAGGGACTCTATTCCCCGGGCTGCAGTAGCTCCTCCTGTTTCAGATGCAAATTAATACAAACACAGTTGCAGAGAAGGACAGAAAAAATGATACGCTGATCAAATTTGGCTCTGGTTGGGCCATAATTAAAACGTACACAAATTAAATACAATTATCTTCTGCTTTCTAATAGGGCTGAGTGTCATTAACTAATTAATAATGCCGCCTATGAGCCCTTCCCTGCTGTGAGCAGTCAGGGCTGCCTGGGGCCTGGTGGCAGCTGGAGGCTCAGCTGGCAGCAGATGACGGCGGTGCCAGCAGCGCCCGTCTCCGCGCAGCCCGGCCGCCACGGGCCCCGGCACCCCTGACACCCGCTGCCGCCATGGCCCGATAGTGATGGCAGCACAGCCCAGTCCCCCAGCGCCACTGCCAGGGAAATGCCTCCACTCACGGGCTAGCTGGGGGGGACGGAGGCTGGGGAGGGAGGAAGATCCTGCAAGGGCCTGCGTCCCTGTGGCGGGGCTCGTGGGTGCCTGCTGGCAGGAGGAGCGGTGCTCCTGCATCCAGAGTCACTGGAGGGAGACCTCGCACCCCTGCTCAGGCTGAGTCAGGAGGCTGGGGCTTTGTTCCAATGACACAAAAAAGTCAGCTTGCCAAGGGCTTACAGTTACTGAGAGCCTAATGCCAGATCTCAGGACCCGCTGCAGCCATCCCAGGGTTAACGCTGCTCACCTGTCTAACAGGGGCGCAGGTTAATTTCTGCGTGGTGACACATTCATTAAGAAACAGGTTCTGGGATTTGTTTGCCAGAACTTTGGCAGTGCCCAGGCTCTTGCATCTGTAACACATGGAGCGTTTGAGTCCCAATACAGGCAGCGTTTCATTGCATGCTTACCTTTAATGCTGTCTTTATTGTTGTAAGTCAGGGCAGGAGGGCTCATCATCTTGCAGGGCCATAGCCTTGTTAGGCTTCTGTTAAGCTGAGGAGAGCACAGCAGGGCCGTGCCTGTTACATCTCGCTGAAGGATGGGGTTTGAAGGAGGGACTGCTTACCCACCTGTGCTGACCCTGAACCGTACCTGCCTTGTCCTGGCACTTAAGCACTAATACTGATTTGCTTGCTTTTAAGCTGTATGTCTCTGAGGCACAGGAGAGATGCGTAGGGTTATTTTAAATGTTTCCCTTACCCAAAGGCCATTTCAGTTCTGCTGAAGAGGTCAAGGGGGTAAAGTGGTGGTTTTGTGACTGTTCAGCTTCTCACTAGTCCTGCCTAAGGACTGAAGGAGCTCTAAGGGTACATCTTATGCATGTTGAGTCTTTAAAGTGGCATCACTTTATCTTAGTAATGCATCACCATGGAGGTTCTCTGTGTTCTACAATATCTTTTACATCTACAGTCCCACCATGGAGATCAAATCCATGTCCTCTTACACAAAACCTGAAAGGTTTCTGAGTGAAGAGCAGGAACCAGATGTGAGTCCTGGTAGTGACTGATACATTCTCTCTTCTGAAAATTTTAGTGGCTCTTCTCCACGTTGTTTAAAATCTAATCCTGATTTCTTGCTTACACAGGAAGCATCCTCTAGAAGGATCTATAATGTATAGTAATTTAATATGCAAAACCATTAAGGGGTTAAAATGAATTTTGTGAAAAGAGATTATAGGATCTTTATCACATGTTGTTTATCTGATCAACAGTTAACAATTTAAGACAGTATTATCCTAGTAAAAAGAAGATTTGTTTCAGATACTGACATAAACATCCCCTCATAATAGTGGCTTTTCATTTACTGCATTGCAATGTACCATAAGCTTAAAGGCACAACAGCTTCTTTGTGTCTCTCAATAATGCTTGTCCAGAGTGATGTCAGTCAATTTTTGACCTATACAGTCTGATGTTATTCTCAACAATCATAGAATAGATTTTTTTTTCCTTTTAATAAGTGAAGAGTATGCCATTAAAATCCTTGAAAATTATCATATTCCTTTATGGTGTCTTCCTCTGGAAGAATACGGTATATTACCCACGTGGATATTTTTGTAAAGTCATTAGGATCTTTCATCTGGTTCTACCTGGCTTTTGTTGTTTCTTGAATTATGTTTTTTACACACCATTAGGTAGTTAGAGGAGGTAGGTAGAGTTGTGGCTGACTTCCCAAACACTGCTGTAACTTGCTGTGTCAGTGGGATAAGTAAGTGCTGACAGTTAAATAGCACTTTCTAGCAGAGGTTGAAAGCAAAGCTGTATATGTGAAACCGCATCCTGGTAGGAGCAAATTCTGAGCTCAGTCTCTCTTGGGGCACGCTGGAGTCTCAGGGAACAGCACAGAAAACCTGAATGAAGGGTCAGCCCCTTTGTGTTCCTTGGAAGCTGTTCCTGCAATGTGTTTCTGTAGCGCTATTTCTAGATTACTTTTATTCCTATAACTAATGGTTCCCTGAAAATCAAACCATCTTTAATTCTTTATCTGTTTTTAGCTAAACACAGAGTAACTGTAGTGCTGTCATTAAGCTTGCAGAAGCACACACAAACTTTCATATGGATCCCGTATTTCCCCCTCACTGTCATTTGGGGGGTTTTGATTGATGGAGTCCCCGCAGCACAGCCCCTAAGCTCCCCTTGGAGAAACATCTCCAGACTATAGTTGCCACCACTGGCTTTCTCTGTCCTTCAGTGTGGAACATAGAGGGTCACAGAAGGTGGCACTGTACAACCCAATCCTAACAGTTTTGGAGTAAAGTCAAGTGTATGCTAAATGCTTGAGTGACAACAATTGAACTTAAGCCAAAGGTCCAGAGTATACAAGAGATTTAAATTAGAGGTTGCCAAAGTGGGATGGAAATTTGTTTTTCTTCTATCTACCGAGTATTTTACATTATATAAAATGAATACTAGATGATAATTGCCAATCTGGAGTCTTTTATTGATTTAATTCAATAAGCAGCTTCACCTCCACCTTTTGCACACACTTGCCTTAAAATATATGCATTATGAAGACAGTGATTCAAAGTCTTTAGGAAATCAATATCAAGAAAGGATTCTGTTCTTCAAATATTGACAGCAGAGTAACTCTAAGAAACAATGACAAACAATAAAAGGAGGGATAGACAAAATTAAAGCTGTAATTCTATTGGAGTTAGGCTCTACAGAAGCCTCAAACAGTTGCTTGATATAGTATATCCTATGTGCTTTAGCAAAGAGTTTTTGTCGAACCCTTGCTGTCAGAACTTCTGGTTGAAAGCCTGTGACTATTGAAATGGAAGGCTGGTTTTGCCAATGACTTGCACAGATTTATTTTCATCCATGAGTGTGCACTGGGAAGATACAGAAGGGTATATATAGACTGTTATCATTAACTTTGTTCCTGCCTTTGAAAATTTCCCTATAACTAAACTTGACATTGAAGCCTGTAATGTTACAGTATTTAAACTGAGCAGCTCTGTGTGCTATTTTATTGTGGTTTTGTAATGGTAATTTTAAAATCCTTTAATACTGGCAGCTGAATTCCCTGTACATTGAGTGTAGCTCCAAGAACTTAAAGGATGTCTTTTACAGAGTAAAACAAGTTACAGATAGTGCAAATTATATTGGGTTCTTAGTTGATACGGTTCTGAAATCAAATTGTTACAGGTAGTTCAGTGCTACAACATGCAATAGTACTATGTTATTAACATTGATCCAGAAAAAATATTTTTAAAATGACATTCAAAACTCAAGTTTTGATTTTTTCACTCTGAAATATCTGAAGACAGTCCAAAAGTCTAGATAACAAGTAGTGAGTGTCCACCATGCAAATATGGGAATTTCTTTTTGGTAGGTGTTGAAGGCTTATCAAGTATTACCCCACTTGTAAATGTAATTGAATAAATCAGATTTCTTTTTCATTTCTGCAGTTTTAACAGGTGCTGAATTTCATGAGGGTGTCAGTATTGGACCCAAATGAAACATTTGAGAGCTCTTTCACATCTGATAGTAGAAAATTCAGAGCTGATGTTTTCCTTGAATATATTTCAAGGCATCTATAATTAATGCATCTTTAGGTACATTTTTTAAAAATTGCAAGGTCAATTCTACTTGTGGCTGTAGAGCTGGTGTGTTGAAATCCATCAAACTTCTTCACTCCATGTATTGAAAAAGCATGATTTGGTGTGAGGACAGCAGGGCAGTCTGTCTTGTTACTGAGACCCCAGGCCAGCTGTGAATGCCAAAGAGGAATCACAGGTGGTACCACGTTTGCTGATTCTAAACCTCCATCACATTCACCTTGCACAGCCTTGCAGTAGCTCGGGGAGGGTTCCTGGGAGCTTGTGTTTAGAAGATTGCACTCTCTCCACATCCTGCTGTGTTTACAGCAACGTTCCTGTTCCTTTCATGTCTAAATAATATTTAGAAGCTGCCAGCAGACAATTTCAAAGGAAAAATCATGCATGAGAAATCAGCCATGAGAGTGGCTGAACCATAAGAGGTTCTTTTCTTGGAACAACTGTCCAAGGAATTGGTAAATGCACCATGTTTTACCAGCACAGAAGATTTGCTTTATTAAAGAGATGCCATTTGCTTCAGTTCAGGAGGAAATTGGTGCAATGTAGTGGTCTGTAGTCTGAATGATTAGATTAGACAAATTCGTGGTCACTTTTGGCTTGAGTTTTGACTAGTAATTTATTAAAGCTTCCTAAGTAGTTTTAGATACCTTCTGTCTCAGATCTGCTTTTCAGTAAAATTATTCCTACAGAGTTTCACGCTGGTGAAGGAAGATAACACTTTTTTGTTTCTTTACCATGTGCATCTCACTGATGCTAATAATTAACAAGTTAAATCTGCACCTGACCACAAACAGCTGATGAAACATTTATTTTAGTTATCCACTGTATTCCTGATAGAGACAATCAATAGGTAAAATCTATGCAAATGTGCAGAGTTCAAGTGAGGGCTATCCGAAACAGGACTTAAGCTATGCACCCGTCTTTGTGCCAAATTTTCCATTTTTTTTTTTTTTTCTCCTGTAATGAATACATGTATTTTGTGCATTGGAGCATGGCACAGGGCCTTTTGGATGGCAGGCTCTTCAAGAAAGAGGAAGAGAGTTTTAATCACAAAAGCAGGAACTTCAGTCAGAGAAGTGATTCTACACTTTGTTTCATTTGTAAATGGTGCGTATTGGCTTTTGTGAGACAGAACCCGGGTCCAATTCAGGACAGCGCTTCATAAATTCTTTACGGAGGGCTTTTTGAGTCTGAAATAGTGCACATGAAAAGAGAAAGAGATTGAACGTAATTTGTTCCAACAGCTAGTCTAAGAATTTTTCCAATCAAGATTCTTTAGGCATATTCCTCTTTGTTGGGCTATAAGCAGCTTTTAAAATAATAGCATTAGCCTATATTTCAGGACTTCACTGGGGGTTCCCAGCTGTGGTGATTAGTTATAAGAAACGAGAAATGTGTGTATTGTAACCTTTTAATGGATATGGGAGACTTGTAAACTAAGTTGAGATTTGAGCAATTCGTAGATTTCAAAATGAGCTGTAGAGTTCACTGAAAAAGAAAAATGCGTCATTGAAATTCATGGTGCCACTTTGGTTTTCTTTGCTGAGATTTATCATTGAAAGCCATATTGCTTTCCCTTTGCCTTTATCTAAAGCTCTTCAATACATTGTTTTTAAGGTCCGTTTCTTTTACAAGCTTTTCCTTTCAGCTTGCTCAGGGTATCGGGTCCTATGAACATCTGTTTGTGCCTAAAATCAGCCAGGACCTGGACTGTATCCTGCCTCCCTACTCCCTTTTGTTTCCAGAGGCTATTGTTTCCGATTTCATGCTATCAGAGGGGCTGCATGTTTTCCTGTGTGAAGTTGTCAGAGAGATAAAAGCACAGGAGCAGGGTCACATTTCGAGGGACGGGCATGAAAAATTGGTAAAATGTATCTTGAGGGCCACCCACAAGACTTGCTTGAAGAAATTCAGAACTAGAGAATAGAATTGTAATTTTAAAATCATGCCAATTCCAAAGTGGACTAAGTAGTGGGGAGGTAAGTGTTTAACTGGCAGAAATCTCTTAGTCAGATTTACTCTTAGTTGACTTCTTCCTGTTAGGTAGCTTGAGAGTCTCCAGTTGGATTTTATTAGAAAGAAAATACCATCATCTTCATTATGGTGCCTGCCTGAGTCTCTTCAGTACAAGAGCAAGATGCCAGAAGATTCATAGCAAGTGTGTTACTCCTTTCAGTCAGCATGATACACTGGGGAAAAGAGGGACATTAGTTTAGCTGTCCAAAGCTACCAATATGATATGAGACCTGCAAAGAATACAGTAAGGATGGTAATGATAGAAAGACAAATACTGTAGATTAGTTAACTTAATGAAATACATTTTCCAGGAGGCGAGCATGATATGAGGCTTGTAACTGTGGCTGTTGTTTATAATGCTGTAAACCATGATTAATCTAAATGTACTGATCCTTTTGTCACTCATGAATTCCAGAAGTGCCATCTTGGTTTTAAAGGACGAAAAATAATTCATTTGGGGGCAGGAGGGAAGAACAACTGTAGTTTCCCATACACCTGATATAGGCAGTTTAATAGAGCATCCTCTTGCATCTGCATTGACATAGCAGTAAGAGGTTATGTCTCTCTCTCTGACAGTCCTAAAAAGCCAGTAAAAAGTTCTCTCTGTCCTTAATATGGCATCAGTATCACTGAAGCAATGTTCTGCTAGCTTGTATATCATATGATCTTAACTGGTTTTGTTTAGGTCCTGACTAGATAGAAAATTAAGAAAATGGTTTTAATAGTAGTGTTTGAGGTTAGTGATTCAATAGGATGGTTACTTTTACTTTAGAAGCTTGTAATGAGGATTTTGTTAAAGCGCGTGACAAGAAAACAACTGGGATATGTATGGTATATTTTTTTTCCAATTCAAGGGGCACGCTAATATGCAGGTTTTTTGCATTTTTGTAATATAGCAAAACAAATATTAAATACATTTTATTATTGAATTTATATCCTTTGTTGTAGTAATTTTAAAGATAAATTTGTTTAAAAATAGAAAAAGAGGAATGCAGTGGGTTAAGAAAAGTGCAAAGTGTTTCTGTAGGTGAGTTTAAATAAAAATACCGAGTATTTTTAAATAAGACTATCACTTATTAGCACTTATATTGTAGAGCCTGTTGCAAGTTCTGAGGACCTCAGTCAGGTTTTTGAGTCCTGCTGCGGGTGTGGCTGCGGAGGTGATGTTCCCTCCAGCACATGTTCCGTGTCCTGGTGGCCCTTCCATGGGGATCAGTGCTGGTCGTGGACCCCTGCAGGACTCTGTGGGGCTCAGCAGGAGCTGCCCTGGGGCTATGGGGATACCCCGGTCCTGATAAGCATGTGCCACAGGGCTGTGGTGTAGGGTGGGCTGCAGGGTCCCCGCGTCCCAGAGTGGTGTGGGACAGCCTGGCTGTGCAGGCTCCTCCGTGGGAAGCCACAGGCACAATTTCAGTTTTGGGAGGGAAAACAGTCATCCATTTGTTTGGCTATCAGCACGATGATAACCACACTTTAATATCTTGTGTCACGTCAAGTATTAGAGGAGAGGAATTCTCTCTCTTTCTCACTTTCGCTGTGAATACTGCTGGTCACGTCCATTTCTGGTCTTGCGGGCATAAGTTCTTTTTGAAATAGCAGCATTTTTATCCCAGCAGTTTTCTTGACATACCTGTCTGATTTTGGATGGGTAAAAGAATTTACTTTGTTTAGCTTTGTCTCACATGGGAAAAGAGCAAAGGCTAGAGTAAAAATTAATAGCACATCTTAAAATCCATTACAACATCTCCCTTTTTTCCGAGTAAAAGTGAGTGAAAAAGGCCTCTCCAGAGGAAATAAAGAAGAAGTTATTACAGCTTTCACTTTTTGTAGAGTATGAAAAAGCTTTCTGTATGTTAAACAGTCTTGTGGACATCTGGCATGATTGGTTTTAATCTGCTGACTAAAAAGTCAGGATTAAATCTTGCTTTACACCTCTTTGTATTGCAGTCAGTAAAGTGACAGAGCTGCTCTGAAACAATGGCACTACTTATTCCACCCAATATGCCATGTGGTAGATCACCCCCTTTTTCAGCACCACTTCTCTGCAAAGACAATGAAGCATCTGGTGGGGTTTTCCTGTGCCCAAGATATTTTTTGTCAGTAATTTCAGTCAGCCGGTCTGCTTAGCTCTCCCTTGGTGCTACTTTTTGAGACAGGGTTTGCCAAACCCAGTGGCAAGAGGTCAGGAGGCCAAAGTGATGAATTTTTATGTGCCTGTTTCTTGTGTTTCTGCTCAGTCATGATTCTTTGCGCGCTGTACTGCCTCTGAAAGGGAGCCACAGTGAGCAATTTGTCCTCCTGGGCCACAGAGAATGGGGAGGCAGATGAGTTAAAGTAGCATGTATGGCTCCGGACAGAGACACACACAAATGTTGTCTTATGGCGGAACAGAACACTCCTGTCACCATTCAGCGCGAGAGAGGCTTGGGAGATTTGTAGTCTGTTGGCTTTCCATCAAGTGACAAATGAATTTAACAGCACTTAAAGATACAGCGAAAAGAATAGCACCTCACTAACTAGTCCACAGCTGTTAGCTTTAAAATGATGTTGCATTAACACTTCTGAACTTGCATTTTTTCCCCTCTATGCATAATTGGGAGCTCTCTGTATTTCTCAGCATGTTTGAATGCCAGTTTGCTTTAAGAAAAAAATTCTTCTGTGTTTCAGAAACTCTGTAGAATATGCTTTCTGGTTATTTTGCCCAGTTGGGCCCCCATCCCTCCAGATGGATGGTTGGTCTGTACAAGGAGGAGGACTGTGAAAGTTGCATTTCTGGCAGAGCTCTCTGTCCTCTCTGAATGGTGTCAAGCAAACCAGGGATCGGCGTTTGTTGCTGAATTAAATCCCTCTGGATCCCCAGCCAGTGGTGTGAAGTTGCTGTTCCCCCAAGCCCTCCTCTCTATCTGATCAGTCGTGTCATTCTCCTTGGGTACAGTTTGTTGTTGATTGTCATCTGAGCTTTGGACCTGTTTGGTGGAGGTGACGTCCTGGGAGTAATCCAGGATATGGCTGTGATGTACAAGCCCTTCTTCTCATACCACCAGAAGCCACACCAAAGAGGACACAAAGCTAACTTACCAGGGCTGGTGAAGAGAGGCAGTAAGAACATGCCACCCTATTTCCTGCCCTCCACACAGACTTTTTTACCCCACAACTGGTTTTTGTGTGTCGATAGTCTTTTTATTGGGTGTGATGTATGTCACACACATTCTGATCTGTGAATCCATCCTACTGTTTATCAGGGAAAATATGGTAAACCTCAGGTCTACACCTTGCACAGTACTTCACAAAGATATTACTCGCTCAATTTTTCCATTTATTTTACCTCCTGGAAATAAGTGCAGTCCCTTGTGGTTTGCATCTTGTCCAAGAAGCAGAAGCCTGCCCTTTGCAGCGTGCCTCCTGGGCCACCAGCTCCATAGCCCACCTTCTGTCTTCAGAGCCAACTGCCCGGAGGCTGGGTGATGGCAGCCGTGGGAGGAAGGATCTTCAGTCACCCCACCTCACAGTGCTATTGGAACATAACCAGCTAAAAAGGATTGTTTGAACTTGCGGGCTGCTGGACTCATATTCCATTTCAAAAGTGAATAAAGGAGCAAATGATGTGGAACCAGACAGAGGGTACATCAATGAGAAATGAATGAGATATGGCAGGGTGAAAAAGAGCCAAGTCAGGGAGGCTGCAGAAACAGAGAAAGGAAAAAAAATACAATAAGGAAGTCATTCATGTGTTGCATCAGCAAAGCATCACCTGATCAGCCAAGTCTCAGCCTCACCATAACACTGTACAGCACATTCCAGTCATTAACAGTGAATTTCACTTCCCATTTGGAAAACTTGTTCAAGTCAGAAAACGGCATACAGTGATTGGAAATTACTTTCCCGTCACATTTGCTCCCTTAAAAAGTAAACTTAGAAGACAAGCATTCTTTTCCAGAGAAAGGAACTGGTGGGAGAATATTAAGGTCTCTTTCACTTTGCCGAAGGTCCCTGTGGTCATTTGATGAGGTGGAGGGCACACATCCCTCCATCCATCCTTCTCAGAGCTGGGCTCGGGCTTAGCAAGAGCTGGCAGCCCCGAGCACACTTGTGCCTCAGCAACTTTCCTGTTCCAGGCCTCAAATTCCCTCATTGTTTAAAGGACTAATTATTTTTGCTATTATGCATGATAGGAAGAAAAACGAAAAACATTTTGTACTTCTCTGTTTTTCTCACTTCGTGATTAAAAGTAGCTAGTGTCTGCCTGAAGGCATCTAGGCTTTAGGTAGAGACGTGGTTTGATTTCAGAATTGCCAGCACTTCATATTTTAAAAGCCAGCTCCAATTTTCCTTTCTGAGGGTAACTTAATGGAAATCAAGTGCAAAAATACTATTGAACAGTGTATTGGGTGTGCATTGTATATTACACAGATGACACCTGCCCTTGTAAGTCTACTTTGTGCAAGCCAAAAGTTCATACTCTTCAGAGCCTAAGCCTTGACCCTGAGCCATGTCACGCTATTCACAAAACTCCCCATTAATTTAAAGGGCAAACTCCCGAATTTACTGCTGAAATGGTAGTTGGTGGAATAAAATACTGGATGGGAGTGTTTCTGAAGGTTGCTGTTTGTTCTGAGTGCAGTAACATGGAAATAGAGTCCTCCGCTGTGACAGGGCAGCGTGCCCTCACGCCGTTCCGTGCCTCCTGGAGAGGGAATAGAGGAGTAAAGCTGACAAAATCATCATTTGGAGTCCTGTCATGTCCAGTTCTGGAACTGAGTCAAGAAGCACTAAATAATTTTATTAGGTGTTGGCTTAAATTTTTGCAACTTTGTATTACTGGTCTCGTGTTTCATTTCTTAAAGCTCCCTTTAATTACATGAAATATGGAGGTAGCAGAAAGGGTAACACCATCAGCACAACACCATCAGCACAGATACAAATGTTACCACTCAAAACAAAGGCAATTGGAAAGCATGCAGGAGCAGATGGGGTTCAGAGGCTATTTTGCTTTTAAAATGAAAAGAAATAGAAGGTTCTTCGTCTGAAAGTTAGATAAAAGCAAGCTTAGCTATAAGGAGAGAAGCTGCCTCTTATTTCATTCCTCCTGAATTCAAGGGAACGGGGAATTTCACATTTCTTTACAGAAACAGATTTACATCACAGATCTTACATCCTTCATCAAAGTCTTTGCTTAACAGAAGCAATACATACAGTCCTCTGCTTAGTCAGCTGAGTGCAAAAAGGGTAAGTGCTGTGAAAGTTTTCAACCAGGAATTTTTCAAGCTGGTGTTGCTGCTTGGTTAAAGCAGAAAAAGAATGAAAGAGAAGTAATAGAAGAATGAATAAATCTGAAGATGTTCACGCATTATGGGATAAGATAACCTATATACAGAAGCATTCCATAGGAACAGTCAGACTGTTCCAGTTCTTGTAATGATGGAAAAGGAAATCATTGTCTTTGAATACACCCCCAGGACCCCACTTGACATCAAGTAGTGATGCCAAGGACTGGGAAGATGGATAGGAAGAGAGAAAGGATTTTTTTAGCAGACTGCTTCAAATTTCCAGATATTCTGGTGGCATAGGGTTTATCCAGATCTAATCAAAGTCCTGAATGCATTTGAAACTTAGTGTCAGCAAGAGAATTTAAACAGAGCTTAAAAAGGGACAGGGAACCCTTTACCCAAGAGCTTGACCATTGCCTGCAGGGGCCCCACAGCGCTTGGCGTCCTGGCACAGGCAGGTGCCAAACCCCTCGGGGTCCGTTGTTTGTGAGTCAATGTGTAGATGCTTTGAACTCGGACTTGGAGATCACAGTTAGGAAAATGGAATGAGAGAATCCAAAAAGATGTGGAACCTGACCAGAAGGAGCCAGATAGAGAAAACTAGAAGCTAATTACCATGCAGGTGAGTATGTGTAAGGGGAAAGGAGTTTTGTCTTGAGTCTTAGAAAGAAATACAAGGGAGAGCAAGGGGGAGAAATTAACAGTAGTACATAAGAATTTGGCTTTCTCAGTTTGACAAAATGGAGTGTGGGAAGATGCTATGGGGAAAAATATAGGCGTGTGAGAAACTACTATCCCTTTTCTTTCCCCTTGGATCTGTGTAGGTGAGTGAGTAGTAATTAATGTTTTGCTATTCAGTGGGTACTGATGAAAATTTTCAAGTGAAGTTGTGACATACAACTGAATAAACCGCCTGGTTTTCAGAAGAAAGCAGTGTTCAGGATAGTTAGCCAAAATTAGGAAAGTCAGATTTAAACATCAGAGGCTTATAAATTAAGCACAGTGCCTGAGTAGCTGGGTTACGTTATGCTAAGTATCTAACAAACAGATTGGATTTTGTTGCTGCTAAACATGTAACAAGTGTCAAGAGGGATTTCTTTCAATTGCTGTCAGAAGTGTGTGTTCCAGGTGAAAACAGTGCTGGGAGGCAGCTGATGTCTGCAATCTGTTGGTCCTGTCTCCTGGGACAGAGCTGTAATAGCACATTCTTTCAAAGAACTTGAGGTTGGGGTTTGATACTTTCTTCTAGACCTGTAATCTCAGAGAATCTTAGTGGCAAAGGCCTTTCGGATGCAATTCAGATTCCTTTCTGAAGAGAGAAAGAAAAAGAGAGTCGCCATTGCCACCAGCTGTTGACACGGAGGAAAGTGGCAGCTGGAGACGGCGGGCACCCTCCTGGTGGGGCTGGGGGACCCTGCACACAGAAACCTCCCCCTTACAGCGAGAGGGGTGTTCTCAGCAGTCCCGGAGCAGGCGGGGGTGGCTGCTCCCCGGCAGAGGCTGTGCCTTCAGCTGTCCTCTCCCAGCTCAGTGCTGTACCTGAAACACCCATGGAAATGGTTTTCTATTGTCTTGAGGTACACTTTGATAACATTGGCATGAATGATCCAAGTTTCTGCACAAGAAAATGTGTTTCACCACAATCTCAGTGCAGTTGATGTGAAATTGAGCCCAAGGTAAGGCCTGTTGTTTCCCACAGGGATAATTTATTTTAGGGATGCAGGAGATCTTTGAGACTGGCAGCATGAAGATAGGATCTTGGTGCTGAGCTTTTTATGTCACAGGCACCCCCCAAGAGGTATTTTAAAACCAAAATACCGCTTTGCCACAAGCCAGTAAGAGGGAGGTGTGGTGAGGACCAGCTGCTGTGGGTTGGGGGCAGCTTCTGGGCCAGGCTTTCACAGGGGGTAGAACAGGCGCTCAGTCAGCCCTGGATGAATACAGGCAGCAGTGTCCTGTGGCTGGCATCGGTGTGACTGGAGGGGGCCATACGCCTGCCAGGGAAGCGCTGTGCCGGGACGGGAGTGGTGCTCGAGGCTTCGCCCATGTCCCAGCCCTGGCTGCCCGGGCACCACGGCTCCTCAGAAGGCTCAAAGAGAAAGTCATTTCATATATTGGTACTTAAAGTGGCTTATCATTGATACTATTTTATATTTGTTCTTTTTTCAGCTTAACATTTGTCTCACTGCTGAGTTAGATTCCTGCTCCTGGAAGCTTATTAGTATTAAACGCACAGTAACTTCTCTGAGACATTATTCCTATTTCCACACAGTTAAAGTTAACACAAGTTAATATACAGACTCAGGGCCATTTTTTAAAATAAAACTGTGTGTTCTGTCAGATGGGTTTTGATTGCTTTACTTTGGGGAATTTAGATCTCTAATTTCCCTAATTGTTTGCAGCAGCTGTAGGGCTGAATACCTCTGCACCCTTGTGAAAAATGGGCTAAAATAAGTCTCCATTTCAGTGGCAGGTAGAGTTTACAAAACACAATGTTACCTATCCTGTAGCTAAATGCTACATTCATTGACTCAGAAAGTTACATTTAACTTTGTTTTTCTCACTTGCAAATTTTATTTCTCTTATATCACATGATTTCGTGAATTTACTGTCAGTATATTCCCAATACCCAGGAAATCACATCAACCCTTCAGAGTTAAGGAGGAGCCCAAACAAGACAGATGTTCCTGTTATTCCCAAAGTAGCAAATCTTTTACCTCACTGATTGTTTCAAATACAATTTGCATCCAGATAATAATAAAAAAGCATTTGATTATCCTAATTTAATGCATCAGATTGATTTGGGGTTTTGAGCAGCATTTCAGAATAAGAATTTCACTGCCATAATTAGATGATACATGTACTTCTGTCTTTTCTATCCTGACAGAATCCACAGAGTATGTAGCTGAGATAAAATGAAATATCTTAAATTTAATTGATTTGGTTACTCGTGTGCTCAAGACCTTATTACCGCTGGCTCATGTTAGCATTCTTCAATTGTGTCCTGGCACTTTTAGCAACAAACACTTCTGTTTTAATCCATGCAGCTTATTGGAAATTGCAATTGCTAATACTGCTGAGCTTTTTCAATTATAATGGAGCAATGAATATATTCTGCTTTTTTATTGTTGTTATTAGAAGAATTCAAAGTAATAATAAGTCCTAAGAAGAGTATTCCAATTATTGGGAAAAATAATACACATCTTTAGAATCACTAGACAGAGGCAATAGGAAACTTTGAGTCTGTATGTGTTTGGTTAACACCTTTTTTTCAAGAAAAATGTGTTGAAGTAATTACAAGCATGCAATAACTCAGCTCGCACATCAAGAGGTGGGCTCAGGAATCTAAAGGATGTTCAGAAAGCAGGAGTGCGAAATCAATGAAAAATCAGTTGCAGTTTTCAACAGAGCAGTGCTGGCAGGAGGCAGCAGTACAGCTCACAGCTGCTTAGTGTTCCCATGCAAAAGCAATGGGAAAGCAGTTATATATTGTAGAATATTGTGTGTGTATGTTATAACACAGTTGTTTTAATATCTGGCCCTTTTTACTGTAAGTATGCAGAGATATAGCCTGAAGCATTTCAATGTGTTATATATGGGAGCAGGCTTTCAGTTCTGAAGGTTGCAGAGTTTAGGAGAAATTGCAGATTCGACTCCTGTCAATATAAAAAACTTTCACTTCCAGCTTTGCATAATAGTACCTTTTTAAATTATGTTCCAAGGCAATCATCAGAGAAGTTATTGCTATGTTTTACAATTCAATATACATAAATTATTGCAAAGGACTATAAAAAATACAATGAAGCATCTACCTGTGCAGATAGCGTATGTGAAAACAGGAGCAAGACATGTCTGCATTTGCTAAGCAAAGGCTGAATAACGAGTTCTCTCCCAACTCTGAATACAGCTCTCCTGCAAACTTTTAAACCAAATTTTATTTCCAAAGAAAAAAGGCTTTTTTTAGAAAGATAACTTGGATAGAGTTTGTATCCCTGGTTTCTTCTTTTCTGACTTTGTAAAAGCATCTCTCTGAGGGAATACCCAAAAAGAAACAGTGTGTTTTCATAGCATTTTTATTTTCTTTACGAGCAACAAAAAATCCCTTCATAAGTAGACTTCTCTAAACAGGCACATGTTCCTGAAAGTTTTCTGCTTGGGTGACTACGACTTTGTAGAAATTGAAAGGAGGAGGAAAAAAGGAGTGCTCCAGCTTGTATAAGAAATGAACCTTTGCCCAATCACTTTTTGTCTGTGAATAAGGTAACTTTTTGTTCGTGTGAAATTTGAAAGCAATAAGGTATGTGGGTCCTTTCTCTGTATTGGTTCTCAAGAGTCGATTGCAGGGTTTTTTCTTTTAGAGCAGGCCTGAAGTTGTGAGATAAAGCAGCTCAGAAAAAAAAATGTTCTCAAGCAGATGCCTTTAAGAGACAGAAATCATGAATTTCTTGAATTGCAACTACTCTGGGGGTGGCTACAATGACTTTTTGACAGTGACAGTAACTCTGCCTTGTCTTTTCGAGCCCTTCTTTGGCCCATTCACTCTGGAAAGCTGCTTAAGCGCACTTAAGCGCATTAGCATTTGGATGCTCGGGACCGTACTGACCCTCATTTGGAAAGTTTAAATGAGTGAAAGATGGAGCGATTTGTTAGGGCTTTAGAAACCAGCTTTAGAGAGCGGCGGGTTTTCCGCTTTGGTTTGTTCGGGTGCTTGTTCTAATCTGGTGCGCTGTTTAAAGGCGACCAGACTGATTTGTGACACATGAGCCCAAAGAGCTATTTTTTTGGGCTTGACCCGATTAGCTGATCTGTGCTCTGAATTTCAATGGCTGGTATCGGAGGGAACGGCTCGCTGGTGGGTTCCCCCACCAGGTCTGCCACAGGCACAGATGGTGAAACGGCAATTCCATGTCTGAAGGGGCCAAGGGGATCCTGTGGTACACGGTGGGTGCAAGGGAGCCCAGTAGGTCTGGCCTTAAAATAAGTGGTACCAAAAGCACAGCATCCCTGTTGCTCTGGTGCCTCTCCTCTCTCCCAGCCAGAAGCAGTTTAACCAGCTGCTGCAACATCTCCCCTGTCTTCTCGCAAGCCTTTCAAAAACCTGCCTTAAAATTCTGCAGAAGAGATGAAGTTCTCAAAGGGCAGCCCACATCTGTGTCCCGTGACCAGCACTCTGTCCTCCAGTGAAAACTGACATTTTGTGGTCACGTAAGGCCACATTGGTGCCATGAGTGTGCTGTGATTTTTGGATAATACACAGAGTTAAATGTTTGTGGTCTATAGATAAGGCACTGCTTTTTTGGCAGGGAGGAAACACTCAAGAAAAAATTGTCAATAAGGGACATAATTTCTTCAGTAAGATCAGGAATTGGCATCTGTTCAGTTCAAAAACTTGAAGAAAAAAATCAGACTTGTATTTTATTTTTACTGAATCACACTCAAGTTGTCCTTTAAAAATGAAGTTGCTTAGGTTGTTGCTTTTTGTTTATACTATGGCAACACATATGGGCATTTATCAAGGATCATTTTTTAATGCCTTTTATCAAATGAGGGCAAAAAGTCTATTGAGAGATTATTTCCATTCTAGCACTGGTAAACCCAGCTGAGATCTAAGCAGGTGGATTTTTGTTTAAATACATGTTTGGCATCTCCTTCAGAAGAAATTCAGAACAAGAAACTGAGAAGTAAGCTGTAGTTCCATGACGTTGTGTCTGATAGATACTGCCCTTCTAATAATGGATCCCAATATAAGTATTTATATTTTTGGGAGAAAGAAGCACATAGTAGGATGTGGAATTCTATTACCCTGTTACCACAGAACCTATTTATCTTCTAAGTGAATATTATGCAAAACGAAAATCTGTTGTCTGGCCACTATGAGAAGGAACAGAACAGGCAGAACAGGGAAGTGACCTCTTTGCCTCTTCTTGACCGAGTTTTCTTTAGCACACTTTTGATAAGAACCTCTAGCAAAATTGGCTTTTGCTCAGAAGGATGGTCTTTGCTGATGTCCTTCCCCAGGGCTCTGCACAGGTCCTGCAGCTTGGCCATGGAGAAGGATGCTGGTGTGTTCACCTGTGTGCAGGTCTGGAGCCCTCAAGAGAAGAAGGACATGGACCTGATGGAGCGAGTCCAGAGGAGGGCCACAAAAATGCTCAGGGGGTTGG
>BJBW01002792.1:183951-368431 GCA_004320125.1 Scolopax mira
TGTTCAGCCTGGAGAAGAGAAGGCTCCGGGGAGACCTAACAGCAGCCTTCCAGTATCTGAAGGGGCTACGGGAAGGCTGGGGAGAGCCTGTTTACAAAGGCCTGCAGTGACAGGATGAGAGGCCATGGGTCTAAACTGAAGAAAAGCAGATTTAGATTGGAGATTAGGAATAAATTCCAGTGAGGATGGCGGAGCACTGGAACAGATTTCCCAGGGAGGGGGTTGAGGCCCCTTCCCTGGAGACATTCAAGGTGAGGCTCAAGGAGGCCCTGGACAACCTGGTCTAGTTGGGGGTGTCCCTGTGACTGCGAGGGGGTTGGACTAGATGGCCTTTGGAGGTCCCTTACAGCTCAGATGATTCTATGATTCTATAATTATACGATTTCAAAGGATGGTGCACAGGGAGTTCTCTATCCAGAGGAAACTTTATTGTCAGATTGTACAAGTGTTGCTCAGACATTAATTTACAAGGGAGAAGTTTTTGCAAATGGGATTTAACCCTCAGAACTGCAATGCCAATGCAGTTATCAGCTTTCAGGACTGCGGTACAGGAACCGTTAGGGCTGTGGAGCCATTAGCTGTAGGAAGTGGCTTTTGAGGATGTTTACAAGGAATGTATGATTCAGCGTCAGACTTGTGAAAGAACCTGGGTGTGTGGTAGTAAGTTAAATGAATATTTGGCTTATCTGAATGATACATTCTTAATGTTTCTCCCCAAATGGTAATTGTTTATTGTTTTAAATCCATCATGAATGGAAGTAACTTAAATTAGCAAAGTTTTGTATTTTGACCTACAGCAAATCATATTTTCAGGTGGACATTGAAGATGCTTAGGTTGATAAAGTTCAATGAAATATGGCCTTACATTTTGTATAAACTGTTTTCCCTTTCTCGCTTTGTGTTTCTTATTAGACACTTTGTGCAAAGGCTACAATGCAGACCATCCGGGCAGCTGACACAAATGAAGTAGTCAAGCTAATATTTCGTGAATCTGATAATGACCGGAAGGTAAATAACTTAATGCCCTCTGTACCCCTGTGTAAATAGAAACGTTGTTGAATGTTCACTTTCTTTTCTGTAAAGCATGAATATAGTTGTTTCAAACTGATAATTTAAAGGGAGGGGAGGGATATGGATTGTCACACCTAATGCTCAGTTAATTGGATCTCTTTAAGTGATTGCCAGTCAGCCAAATGGGCAAGCTGACAAGGAGCTTTGGACATGTAGAAACATCCTGTATTTTTAAGGGGCTGCGTATCTCTAAAAGGGTCACTTCCAACAGCTGGGTATTAGGTAGATGAGTCCAAGAGCTTTTATGACCTTTCTCCTCTATTTTTTTTAGGTTATGCTACAATTAGAAAAGAAGCTCTTTGACTATTTTAATCAAGATGTATTTAGAGATAACAATGGCACAGCGGTAAGTACACTGCTAAACACTTTTGAAGGAATAAGTTGGAAACTCATATACTTCTTTACCAGCCCTTTATCCTTATCAATCCTCCTGTCTACAAAATGAGAAGACATAATTCATCTAACACAATAACTGCTCTAAATTTCCTCCTCACTTAGCCAGCTATTTTGTGTACGTACTGCTTCTTAAATTTGGTAGCTATTTACCTTCTTTTTCATAGAAAACGATGTAAATTTTTGGGGGGATTTTTTTTTTTATTGGTTGGACTAGATGATCTTAAAAGGTCCCTTCCAACCTAGGTGATTCTGTGATTCTATAAATTAAATATACATGATAATTCACTTTTCTTCTCTTTCTTCTGGTCTGCATTTCCTCAAGGATTCTGTTTCTTTTACCAGTTCTTCATTGTACACCATAGTAACTTAGGAAAAGCCTTTAATGCAAAGCTGTTCTGAAAATATCTGGGTCTTCTGAGTGTACAAAGAATAACAGGGATGCATGAGTATATATAACAGAAAGCGCAAACCCTGCAGCTGACCAGCACTGTTTGGGCAATCATATGGGGCTTCCTAGGAGGAGAAAGCAGACAGTTCTGATTTGTAATGAGGACTGCAGTTTTTCTGTGGAGAATGGCGCTGTATTTTCTTTAAGGTGATTTTATTTCAAAATGTACCCCCTTTATTTTGGAAAATCTCTATATTGCTCCTTGCAGCTTTCTCACTTTCATCTAAGGTTCCTAGGACTTGCCTATCTAAAGGAAAAACATTAATCTTAAAAAGAAAAGCACCTACGCAGAGATAAAAATCAGGAATGTGCGTATTGTGTGTGGTAGCCTTATTGTGGATGTCACTGCCCAGACCCTCTGCTTGTGGAAATGGGCCCAACTTCTCCAACATGAGAAGAGCTCTGCTTGCTCGTGTCAGGCCTTGGTCTGCCCGTGTGTGTAAACTAGCAGCATCCCTGGGGTGAATGTTCTCAGCTGTATAAACAGGGCAGGCTACACTAGACAAAGAAAACCTTCAGAAATCTTGGTGTGTTGTGTGGAAACTGTGTGTCAAGGTGCAGGTGACAGCCTAGCCAAGGGTCCCTTCTTTCTTCAGTCCTTTCCTCAGACTGATATAATTTTACCTTCCTTCCTCATACCCAAAATAAAAGAAGAGAAGGAGTTAATTTTCTGTCTCGGCTTTTTTGAGAAGCTGGAGCCCTTTTATTTACTCTCTCTGTTTCTAAGTTGACTTACACCTTGGAGGTTAAATGCATGTGAGACTCTTGAGATCTCACTCATGCCTTGAGGTCAGAAGAGTTTCATGAGTCAGACTCATGAGGAAAGTGAAGATCCGTTTCTCCATTCAGCATCTGCTGACGTCCATCCTGTTCATTGGGACTCCTGTCCCTTCTCCCAGCACATCTCTTGTGTGTACGCTCACCACAGGAAATATCTGTCTACACAACATATCTTAAAAGCAGTTACCGTGAGATAAGTTGGCTTGGAGGTTGTTTATTTAGAAAATTTACAAGGTCAATACATGCTTGACCAATGCATAATATTTCTTTCCCTAATGTTTTTCAGTTTTGGAGACATTTAATTCAAAATAATAACACTAATCCCATTTTCTGTTTTGGTACTAGTCCCATTCCTGTCCCAGACTTTCCTCTGCATTATTATTACAACTTTTTTTTAGATTTTTTTAAAAGCAACTCAAATGTTTTTATTTTTCCCAGTATGTTTCTGAAGCTTTTCTTGTTGCTGCCATTTACCACATCCTAGTGGTATTTCGGATGACTGCTGGTTGACTTTACATACACAGAGGTGGTGTGTGAAGGCATAGGCAGAATCCCACTTAAGCACATTCCATTTCAAAATATGCAGTTATTTCATTCATGCATCAAGAAGCGGGAAATCTTCCAGATCAAACATGGAAGGAAAAGATAAACGATATAATGAGCCATTGGAGATAATCTAATCTTCATGGTCTAGTTAAACACGCAGCACCATGATCACTAAAAACAAACTACCTATCTAAAAGGATAAATGTCTCTGTGCCGAATTCAACCCAAAAAATCCATCGCATCTTTCATCAACCGCCGGTCTTGTACCAGCCTGACAGAAATTTAATTCAAGCTGGCTCCTGAAAATAATTATTGTATTTTAAGAGTAGTAATCATTGGTCGGGACATGATTGAATGTGTCCATGCCTATTGACTTTTTCTATGATTTATAGCTTTGTTTAGTCGATATTCCCATCGAAATTGTATAATTAATTATAAGTGGGGCTGTCAGGTCTGCAGGATGGAGTGCCCTGATGAGTATTTGGGAAGATTAAATTTTCCTTAGCTGTACCAATGCAAGGCTTGGGAATTTTCACAGCTCTATGGCTGTTGGATAAAGATGTTTTCTGTGTGTTTAGCAACTGCTTTAGCTCAAAATCCATTGATTTTTCTGAGGGTATTTTTTTTTATCAGTGTGGTGTCTCTTCAGTAACATTGGAATGTGTACAGATGTGACAAGACCTGACAAATATTTATTATCAACAGGCTACTTTATCATTGTCCATACACAGTTATTCCTTCTTTTTTACATTGTAATCAACAAAAATAATCTTAAGATATATTTATAAAAATGAGTATTTTTAATGAAAAATCTGATATAGATACAAATTACCCATTCAACAGAAATTCAGTTTGAAATGCATGCGGTAATTTGTCAGGTCGAATTTTTCCAAACTAAGTCAGTAGCTTATCCAGACTTATCTGTAGCTTTTTCCAAAGTTAGCTCAGCAATTACCTGTATTTATTACCTCAAAGTGCTACAACCTCTCTGTATCATTTTGTTTCAGAAAGGAACACTAAGATTTATCCAGCTGTGTAGTGATAGAGAAATTTCAACCAATTTGAAAATAGCTGTAGCAATAGTGCAAAGCTCTGTTGATATTTAATTCCTATGTTCTGGAGTGTTCATCAAAGTTACAGCAGGTTGGAGGGATCAGGGTGCAGCTCCAGCAGAGCTGCCTTGTCCCCCCACGCAGGGGAGGGCTCGGGGTCTGCAGTGCCGCGCCCCCCCCCAGCCTCTTGCTGCTCACACAAAACTTGGTCCTGGCTTGGGACTTGCCAGCTCTCAAGTGATAAAAATTAGCATGCCAGGGCTTTTCAGTGCCAGTGTGCAGGAAGTTCTTGAATAAATGTATATTTTTACCTTTTTTTTTTTTTTTCCCTACTTCCTTAATCATTTATGATAAATCAGGCTACAAGTGGGGTTTTTTTCTAAATATCTTGTGTTTGGTAGTTCCCTGTTTTGTTAACAATCAAAAGAAATGCAAGCCAGGGATAATTATTTAATTAAAAAATCATAATAATGGTATTGATTTGTACAAAAGAACCACAAGATAAATGCTGTTTCTTCAGTAGTCAGTTAAATAAATATATACTAACAATGTAAAAACTCTTAATGACTACAGGGGAATGATTTAATCATTAGGAATCATTTCATAATCTTTAACCACAGTCGGAAATGAGGAACGGTACATACATTCCTGTCTTTCATATGAACTATGTTAAAGAATCAATCCAGATAAAAGGTAGTATACTGTCCTTAAGATTTTAACCACAACTGTGTAAGAGGAGTAACCAGTGAATTAATTAAGAGTTGAACCTAATGTTATTCCTGCTAAACTCAGACTCTCTTGTGTCTCTTGATGTCTGTAATGATGTTGCCAGCATTAATTCCAAAACAGATTGGAGAGACTTATGCAGAAAAGCCCAATGATCCCCAGCCTATATATTCATGAAATTGAAGTGTTTTCACTTCTATAATTGTCTTTATAGTGGAAAAAAATAAGCAAAGAGCTTGACATCACTATCAGCGGTCCTTCAGCATCATCTTGCTGCAGAGAACAAACAGTAAACTTCTACAGAGATCACATTCTTACTCAATTTTAGGTTTGGAACGGTAAAGTGAGCCTTTGAGGGTAGATTCCCTTTATTCTGTATGTCTGTTCAGCTTCAACTGATACAGTAGGAGAAGAAAATTATAATGTGCTGTAAAAATGGACTGAGTTATAAAGGTCTTGTTCTCCCTATGCCAAGTAATGATTTAAAGTGATTTGTTATCATGCTAATTAACTTGGAGGTGTTATTACAAACAGTTCAGACAAACATACCTTTAAATGATGAGTCATTTGTTTATGGGTTTTTTAATATTCCCAGGAAATCCTGAAATGATATGCAAATTGAGAAGAGAGCTTTAGTCCATGAGGGACCTTTATTAAGCTTTTTGTGAGAAGATGTGTGCTCATGGAGGTTAAGGATCTGGCATCACTGAAAATGTATTAATCAACAGACAAGATATAGCACAATGCACTCTTCCCAATGGCCTTGGCTCTGACCCTTTTAGAGATAATGGGAATACTGTCCACTAAGAACTAGATTAGGACGATCAAGTGCATTTCATCAGGGTTTGACTTGAACCATGATCCCAGAGGTGAAAAGGCAGAGGTTTATCCACTGAGCCAACCAGCCCCTGTCCAGATAAAATCTTGAATATGATGTATAAGGGCAAATTAGGATAGAGGAAGGAAATTGATTGCTCAGGACCATTGTTACCTAGGACTGGTCATAAGGAAACCCTACGCATCCTGAAACTACCTCTTTTATTTAAGGTGGGCATCCAAGATGTCTGATTTTCATAAAGTACTTGTTGCAAAATGGCTTCCTGCTTTATTCCTTTCCTCAAAAACAGTATTTCTATGCTTGGAATTCCATTTGCTTAAGTTAATGGTTAGTTGATATGCCATTGGATAAACTGCAACATGAGTTATGACAGAGGCAGGAAATATTACCAATAAATTGTTCTCACTAGCTAACATCAATTTAAAGCCAGATTGCAAGCAGAAGTCAATCAAGATGTGCTAGGTTAGCTATTTACTGCCAGCTTTATATTCCAAACTAAAGTGTGGAATTTACCTCTATCACAAAGTTATAAATAGTATTTCATGACCTTTTGTCCCCCTGTCCTGTTCTACACAGCTATTGTAAGTCCTAAGGCTAGTTCAGAGGTACTGTGCTATATTTCTTTTCTTAGCCTTTGCTCCTTGTTTAAGTGCAGTCTAAAGAGGAGGTCCAACGTCAGTGTTTGTGCTCTGTAATCCAGCCTGCCGTCAGTGGGATCTGCTGATGTGATTTGGCCCAGGGCACCCCTTCTAACCTTTGTGACATGCAGGAACATGTCCAGAGAGGCAATGTTTGCACCTGTATTCCAGTTCTCAAGAGTTGATGGATCTCACCATCATCCCTTGCAGTTAATACTTGTGCATATATATATATATATATATATATATATACAGAAAAGCCCCCTACCTGGCCAGCCACGTCTTGCCTGAAGTCTATGGCAATCCAGATAAAGATCAAAACGTGCTCAACTGTTTTTCACCAAGTCTCTGCAGCAGTCCCATCCTTCTGCACTCTCCAGGTACCCCTCATAACCTCACAGGTGGATGTCTGTAGATGTGCACGTGCATATAGACCAACAAGTTTAATATGAAACGTAATGCTTAAGGCCACTTTCCTACCAAAAGGACTGCTGGAGATGAGAGTGGGGTGCTGCTTCATTGCCTCCAGCATCACCATCACCTCCCCACCAGGAAAGGACCTTGTGGTCCTGGGTGCTGACCACCTTCACCCCTGCCCTGCAACACAGAGCAGGCTGGGGGCAAGGAGGATGGGAAATGTGGGAACACGAGAAATCGGGCAAGGGGACAGAAAAGGCAGCTCTAATGAGACAGAGTCAATAGTAGTCTCTAGTAATTACTCTAGTGATCAATAGACAGCAAGGAAAGTGTAAGTTTAAGCAATCTAAATTATTTCTATAACAGAAATACTATTTTTAGATGCATTTTCCAGAACAGTTTTCTGAAGAAGTTGGCATACTTATTAGAAAATGTTTGTGTCCTTTAAGCCATTGGAATGTCTCCTGAGAGAGAGGTATATTGTCAAAATGAGAACTAACCATTGTTTTCATGGAGGAGCTTCCACTGAAATTAAAGATTTTTTTGAATTAGTAGCGGCACAGGGAGCCCTCAGTGCTGGCAGGCGATATGTGCCTGTGCCTAACTCTTCTACTGCTAGGAGAAGTCTATTTGGTGCAGTTTCCCTGTGTGCCATACATCCACATCTATGTAGGAGTTTATGATTTGACAACACAGCCATTCAGGTTGTATAGCCAAATTCTCAAACATATGCAGAAATATAATAATATACAAAAGCAGTGCAAGTCGTACCTTTATATTAAATAATTTTGGCTTTTCTCTCTAGAATATGGTTTTCAAGGAGGACTTCATGAGAGAAAAAAAATATTCAAATTATATAGTAATGGATCATTTTACAAAGTCTTAGCTAGAGAAAACAGTAGCTTTAAAATTAGGCCAGAGTAGAGTTGTGTATGACATTTTCATGGATAAGTGGGAGGAATCAGCATTTCCATAGACTGTTATCTGAAGTCAGTAGGCTGCTGAATCAGTTTCTAAATATTTTTGTTTCACTGGAAAGCTGGGTAAAATCACTGCTTTTACAAAGTGTCTTGAAAAAAAAATTGTGTGCTATACAAAACTGGCAAAGGAGGTTGAAGTGTCCGGTGTCCACATATTTTAATTCTCTAAGGTCATTTCTGTATGCTCATCTCCTCTTTTTGGTCTGAAACTTCATTTCCCTTTCACAGCTGTGAATTCTCTGGTGGGCCCTGCAGATGGATTTGATAAATGCTGCTAATATCACCTTCTGATCTACCAACGCTCTGACTTTGGTCTGTAGGTCTTGATGAGTAATTGCCGTTGTTCTACTCCAGTGACTGAATTAAGTCGCCCTGTTCTGAGGGTTCACACGGGTGTGATTTTAGCCAAGGTGGCCCGTTGCAGCGTACCGATGGACACTGGCCTTTCGAGAGTGCCTCCTCGCTTTAAACTGGAACTAGCAAAATTACCTTGATTTCTGCAGCTGGCTAAACTCTGTTGTAATCATTTGATTACTGTCAAGCTATGTTATAACAAGATTTAGTTTTCTTTGGCCAAAGCATGCACAGCTGAAGCATGTGTAGCCCCCGGGAACTGCGGGGGTAAATGCACTGGTACCTCCTGGTGCGGGCAGGAAAAGGGGAGGAAGAAAAAATGCTCTTCAGCAGCTTTTACAGACAACACAGTTGCCTGGAAAAACAACACTTTTGATAATTCCCTCAGGAGGTGATGGGCATGCAGCTGGTACAGGCAACAACCCTAAATGCTTTTAATTCCACTCAAATTAAATGGGGAATATCCTTTACTGCAGATGTGGTCATTCTTTAATTCTGTGCAGAGAACTTAACTGATGCCGAGCCACTTCCTGTTCAGGTCAATAGAAGCTCGAGTATAATTGAAGCATTTGGCTCATGAAGTTTCCTAGTAACTTCAGACAGCAAGGTCCTACCAATAAATTTAACCTGTTTTTAAAAATGTGTTTTGCCCTGTGAGTTTTTTCTCACAGCCACAGGCCCCTGGATGCGTGCCTTCCTATACATACTGCATTCCCCATGGTGATTATTTATGCATCTTATGGGGTATTAGCTAACTATAGGTATAGCTAACTCGTATGTGGGGGTGGTATGTTCATTTGAAAGATGTTAATCAAATGTTCATGTTGGGCTGGACATTGTAGAGCAAATATCTTGACTCAGTGGTTACAGCAGATAAAGCCTATGCCCTGCATCATCCTTGCTATCATTTACATGTAAATACATTGGTGGAATTGAGTTGGGGAAAAAAAATCTTCTGAACTGCCTGTGACATGTAGTTCTGAAATTAACTTCCAGACACAGCATTTTAAAATCTCTGTGTAATTGCTCAAATTATCACAGTACATCATGTAGCACCTTAAAGATTTAGTTCTTAAGGATGATCTTATAATGAGTAAATTAAATGGAACAATATATTGATTTGTAGGCTTTGGACTTAATTTCTTTGTCATTTTTAAGGCACTTAGAATGACAGACATATTCATGTTTACTGTTACAGCAATAGCATTATTCACAATGCAGTTTAGTGTACAATATGGAAATAAGTGAGAAGCCAGTGTATGTTTGGGGTGGGTGTTTTTTTAAAATACAATGTTATATGCCTTAAAAATACAAATGTTACTGTATGATATTCTGACTGATCCTCACTATCATCGGGCCTATATTAATTTTCATTTGTTTTCCATAGTGCCGGGAGCTCCAGACACCCATGTACCTCTCATAAGGCAAATACCATTAAGCAATGCCTGTGTCAGGTCCCATTCCTGTTCTTACTAAGTTGTGTTGGAAGTGACATTTATAACTGTTTGTGACAAGATGTAGTGAAAAACCTTCCACCAAAGGTGAAAACCTTTGGTTTTTCACCAATAATACTGCATTTTGAGATTAAAGGCTTAAATGAGAACCCAAGTGCTTTTAATACCAAAAAAGGTAATAGTTAAAACATGCTCTTCTGCTGAAAAATTAACTGGAGTTTTCTCAAAGTGCATAGTTCAAATTTTCGTTGTTTCTCCATCTCATGTCCCACATTCTGCAGCGCTACCAGGTAAATAAAGGAAAGCTGTTGGGTCAATTCACAATACATGGTCCTGAGCACACAAGTAACTTGTCATTGCCCTTGGTACGGGTGGGAGGTGCCTGTTTGTGTAGTTGGGGGACACAGTGGAACAGCAGGTTACAGATACTGTCACACAGTGACTTCTTATCTAGGCAAAAATAAATAATTTGTTAAAATTAAATAATTATTTTAAAATATAGCAAGAAATAAAAGTTTGTGTGAATATTTAACTGTTATATGTGTGGGGATGAATTGTCTACAACAAACATTCACAAAATAGTTCTTTGAGGCACCTGGTTGGGCTTTGACACCCAGTGGGTCATCCTGAGATTTTGGCTTTGTCATTTTGGGTTAAAGATGTCCCCCTACCTGGGGAGACTTGAGGAGCTGATAGAGAGCAAGCACATAATACAGTCTTGTTCTGTTATCTGTTCTCTCTGTCACCAGTGTTAGCAGCTCATCTGCATGGCACAGGCACAGCTCAACCAGCAACTATTGAAATAACACAGCAAGAACTTCTTCGGGTAAAAACACACCTCAGAACGCTTAGTCCTCTAAACCCCAGCCATCATTTATTCTGCAGATATCATCAAAGCAAGAAGAATCTGAATGTTTAAAATTTTGAAAGTGTGAATTGGTGTGGGAGGACAATACATCCCTTTAACACCACCAGGCCTTGAAATGCCCATGAGTAATTTATACCATTGTGTTCTATGGAGCATTGTTCTTTTATTCAGTCCTTGCAGTTTTCACACTTCAGAGATAGAGCTCTCTTTCTCCTGATGCTTCCACTTTCCTGCTCTGATCTGTTTACTTGGCAACAGTAGGAAAAATGTATTCGCACTGTATTAGTAGATATGTATTTCAAAGAAAAATTTTAACTGTGGATGGTGGATTTTTTTTCCCTGTGTTAGAGTCACGATGGGCACATAATATCTTTAAGGTGGAGACCTTTGGAGCCGGAAAGGGGTGGTAACATTTGTCTTCACAGCCAGTTCATATGTATGTATTGTGGCTGGACATCTATCTATACATACTTAAATATAGGATCCCAGTCTGGAAATATGCATAATGAACCATTTTTTCCTGAAGTGTGTTAAGTTTGCTTCAGTAAGAAGAGTGGATGAACCACCCCAACGTTTTTAGGATTGAGGATATTATTACATACATAGTGTAAGTTTCCACACAGATGTTTATTTATCCAAATATCTTGGATACTTGAGCTTCTGATCAGATGTTAAAACTTGTACAAATTATCTGCAGTTGTTTGCATTGCAAAATCTTTCCCGACACAGAGTTTGGTGCCAGATACACTAAACTAGGGAAATCTGCCCATTTCTGGCATCCTCACCCAAAAGCACGTCCATACAGCAACACTGTGGCAAGAAAGTGGAGAGAGCTGGTGGCTGTGGAGAGGCAGCTAATCAGCAGTGCAGGTGGTTCAGGTAGCTGCTTTTCACACAGATAATTAATGTGTACAAGTAGCTGCTAATTGCACATTTCAGGAATGATTTATGAGGTGGCAGAGGGGAAAGAGGGACACAATCTAATTTCTTTGGGAAACCTCTGCCATTCATACAATGGTATCAGCGCAGCTGCAAGATGGGACATGATTAATGAACAGCGGGCAAACACGCCACCGTCCTGCGGGACGCTGCTGGGGTGACATGCTCCTCAAAACAGAAAGTGGCACTTAGAGCCATGGCCAGTAACAGCAGATTATGAGCTTTTTGTCTTTTAACTTGCTAATTCACTCAGGCACCAGGTTTAACACCAGCCATGCTTCTGAAATAAGGTCATCTCTGTCTGTCAGAATAGTTATTGGTTTAACGTGGACCATTATCATTGACTTGATTGTGTTTATGAACAAAAGACTGCAGATATTTATTTTCTCTGTAGAGGTCCGTGGGAAAAACAAATTTGGCGAGGACTAATATTTATGGAGGACATTAAATCTAGACTTATGAACATCTCTGTTTAATACCTACTTCTAGCACTGAGTCGTGGCTGCCACTTGGGAACACATTTGCCCACTGTCATGTACCCCCCTTCCTGCTCTCTGACACGCACCACCCAAAATCAGTGTGCAAAAACTTCACTTGTCTTTGCTTAGGAAGAGTGATGAGCACGTCCTTGTGTTTATCGTACCTTCTTATCTGAGATGAAGATAATATAATATGAAACTTTTTGCTGGTGTTTTTGTGGGCTGATTAGCCTATCAGTTTGCTGTACTTTGTTAATGATAGTTTGGTTTATCTGTGAAAACATTGCTAATAAATTCATTTAAAAAATGAAAAAAATTTGCCATCTTTAAATACTAAGTGTACATATAGGTCGCTGCTGTAAAGAGCTGGTGACGTGTTTCACTGAGATGAAAAGGAACATTTTCAACACTTTCCTTGGTGAACTGTTCATGTATTAAAATCCTACTGGCTGGTTTGCACTATGTTTTAGAAATTATTATATGAGGGATTTACCTCAAGCTGTGTAATCAAGGTCTCTGTTTATTTTCTTTTATATAATGTAATATTTATAGATTGTTTCAGTTCAACATTAAATAGTGAATGCATTTGTTTCTATCTTTTATAGCTTTTAGAATTTGACAGAGAGCTGTCAGTCTTTAAAGACAGATTGTATGAACTGGACATCTCATTTCCTCCCAGGTAAGATTCATATATAATCCGTTTATTTAACTAGCTGACTGAAACATCACAGTTACTAGCACTGTGGATAAAATGAGTGTGTTCCCATACATACTGTAGAAATTATAATGGATAACTGCTTAGTCTTCCCGCATCCCCTGGTCTCTGCCCAGTGACAAAACGTAGTCCATATGCCAATGGTGTCTACAGACCATCCTTCATGTCCAGCCCATCCTGCTACAGCTGCTCCTAAAACAGACCTGACATGATTGTGTGCCAGCGATGTGGAGCTCTCTCTAAGCACTAGGCTCAGATAACCTGTTAGAAATATTTCATACCAGCCATAAAGGTAGTCTTTGCCTCACACTGAAAGCGGCCGGCTGTGGCACTCGCAGGGATAGGCTCCGAGTGGGGTGCAGAGCCCATGCCATCGCTCGGGGGGCCACAAGGAGTATCAGGAAAGGGACAGGAACTCAGATTCTGCTTTTTCAGTTTTCCTAAACATGTTCTGTAACTGCTACGACTGTTAGAATAATTTTGCTTTTTTAATACACATGCATTATTTTAATCAGCTATATCCCTGAGGTCAATTTTGTCCGTGAATAGACAAGTATTGCTATCATACAAAATCAGGATTTTTGTAATTGGCAGCCTGTTTGAGAGAAATGTGTAGAAAATTTGGTACAGTTTTAAACATCTATGGCCCCTTTCCAAGAATGAAGAAGTTGCTGTTGAGGGCAAGAAATACTGCATACACAAAGAAAGTTGAAGTAACAAGAAATCACAGATAAAAACATTTACATACTATCTTTTTAATAGATACGATATTCTTAAATATTGCTATTTTGTCCTTTATGGACAGACAGAAAAGTATCATGTTTTGGCTTAAACTAAGAGAAAATTTGGAAAGCTTGCCTTTTTGTTATCATAATCTCATTATTTCTCACCAGCCAGCTGTGATACTGATTATAGTGGTCCCTTGGGACAATGGAGAGGTTACTGCTGCTCTAAATTGTTCTTATTGATTGAGTATGGTAACAGAAGCCTATCAGTGTGTACATCTCTGAGTGTACTTCATCAGTTGTGTACCTGGTCAGGGTAAAAAGAGGTGAGGGGAAATAGGTAGGAATTTGGTAACAGGTTTGGCAAAATTATGTTGTTGTTCCATGGATGGTGTGCAGATTCTTCAGACATTTCTGTCAGTACGGTTTGGTGTCATTCTGCTCTTGAGCAAAGATCAAAAATTGGGTGCAAGTTGTCTTTGTATGTTGTTCTTATGGTCTGTCTGTGAAGCAATGTGAACATCTGGGTATGAGAGTGAAATAGGAGAATACTGCTAAATATACAAGATGTAAAACCAACAAGCTAACTCATGCCTTATACTAAGAGCAAATTGGCTTTACATTAGGGTGGTGTTTTTCACCCATCCCTGCTCGTGCTCTGGGCTATATGGCAAGGGGATCCCACTTTCTGCTCTATAGTCCCGGCAGGGACACCGGGCTCAGCAGGGAGTCATGTCCAAAGGAAGGACCAAGAACTGGGGTCATGATTGTTAGAGTAATTGCTGTTACAAAAACTGTGTCCTTTTTGTTCAGGAAATGAATACAATTATTTTCCTGGGAGAAATAATATGATTTCTTTGTCTTTGTATTGAAATAATGACCAAGATGTGCTATTAACTGCAAAATCAGGTATTTTGAATGGGGAAACAGCAGGGGTTTTAATGTAGGACATTTTCTTTTTACTTTGGAACTTTTTCATTTATGCAAGAAGGAAGTGAAATATATGGCCTAAATGTCTTGGTTTTACTTCCTAATAGTTTTTCCTCCATTTTCCCCCCATCTACCCTTTACTTCTGGAAAAAAAAATTAAATCTGTAGCTTATAATGACTTAGCTGCTTTTATATACTGTTTGTAAATACAAGCCTAATATATAAGATATTTGTCATCCAATCATAACAGGTTCTGGATTTTTAACCAAAGGAGGACATGCTTGGTCCTGTGTATTTAGAAACTAATTCTTTAAGCTTCTTGGTATTCTCATCTGGAAAGTGTGTAGTGCATCCATTTGTTCTGCAAATGCATCAAACAAAGCCTTTTTCACTGGAGGGAGGGACAGAGAAAGCTCTAGTCACTTTCTGTGTCAGGTTTATGGGCTTAATTAGTGAGCATTTGAATTTAGAAGGAAGTTGTAACCAATTGTAATGATAGCCTTAAAGCAGTATTTCAGAATTTGTTATATATGTGATATTTTAATTATGGTCCATAGATTCAGTCAATGAATTACTCTCTACTTCTCTTCTTGATCCATGGTGTTATGATCTTACATCATGGGATGCTGGACAGCAATTGAAGACAGAGTATCTCGGTTAAAACGGTACTAACTATGTTTAGTACTATATTTCACATCTCTCAAAAAGTGAAAGATCAGTTAGGACAGTTTTCTCTTTCTTTCATTTGTGCATACAATTAATTGCCCAATTTGCACACAGAGTTCTACAAATCAGTAGCACAGTTGCATGCCTGTCTTACTTGTAAATTTTTCCTTCAAAAAACATGTTTGAGATTCAGTGTACTCTTGAGATAAATGGAAAAGGTCATGTCTCTATGAGTTGCAGCAGACTAAGTTACTTATGAATTCATTTTTTATCAGCATAAACTGTTTATTCACTGGACTTTACCACGAGATCTTATTGATACACTACCTGCCCTGGGGTTGAAAGCTTGAGCTGGTGGTATTTTTGTGGTTAACTTCAGTGAGGCCAAAACTTCACCCTGAGCAGTTTTCTTAGTCTGTTTTCAGACTGCTCCTCCAGCGGCACTGCACCGTGATCCAGCCACATCAGGTATAAATATGGATAGGGAGAAACATCCCACACTGTTACTTGCCCGCATTTTAATGTCTTGTGATATTTATCTGGTTTTTCTTTTCTTCTCCACTGTGTTTATAGTTGTTGATGTCATTATGTTCGACAAAATGCATGTACAGTGTGTGCTTTTCTATAACTTGTTACTGTCTCAGTTATTTGTAAACTACATTCAATAATAGTCATTCACTTAATTCTTACCACTTGTTAGAAGAAAGCATCTCCTCCTAGTCAACTTTGTATGGGGGAAGGATTCTGAAGCCACTTCTGAACTCTCCTGCCAGAGAGTGCAGAACAAGCCATGGCTGAGCACAGCACGTACAGCGCCTGTCTCATTTGCAAGGCTATCGGTTATCTCCTCTCTCTTCCACAGGGCACTAAATATCCAGGCATTTTTTCTAAATTCCTCTTCAATTCTGAGTTCCCTTTAATTCCTTCAGTACATCCTTAGGTGGTACAATCGTACTACCCTGTGTAACCCCTGCATCATGGAGTAGCATGCTGGTGATGCTGAGGAAGAAGGTTGTAGCCCACAGGCTTGAACTCTGCGAGCTGCAGCCATTACCCCATCAGCAGCCTCTGCCCAGGGTTCCCCGGCACCTCCTTCTTGCACTTCACAGTCATGATGGCCAGAAACCTGCCGAGGGAGAGGTGTCTGCAGAAAACGTGACCCTCTCTCCCAGCTGGCAGGAATAGAGTCCTAACCCCACCTGGCTCCTGGAAGCCCACCCCTTCCTCCTTTGCTTTCCCTGGGGGCTGAGAATAGGAGCTGCCTTCAGCAGCAGCAAAACCTGCCTCAGTGCTCCTGCAACGGGCCGAAAGCAGGGTCTGGAAGAGGAACCACAGCTTAGTAAGAAATCACAGGCTGCATTACAAATCTGCTATCTTTAGACAGACTATAAAGACCCCTTCTAACAGAGTATTTTTCAGGCATTATTCACCCATTCCTCTACTCCTGTATTTTGAGGCCTTTTGCTTTATATAGTGAATATTCATGTTTTCATCTCTTTACCCTCTGTAATCTAATGTAGCCCATAGCAACCTTAGTCATTGGAGACTAAACACAATTCAGAATTTTAAACTCTGTAAGCTCTGTCAGTCATGGGGTGAACAGCCCGACGTGAGCAAACAGCAGCCCAGTGTGAGGCTGGAAGAGTTTGCAGTAGTCAGCAATCATTGCAAAAGGGCAGGAGGTGTGAAAAAATAAGTTAACGACATTGTGGTCGGTCAATATACAGGTGGGCAATTGTTACCTTTATCACTGCTCTCCATTAATTATTATAATTATTCTTGTAGCTGTTGTATAGCAAAGATAGGAGCTGACTTTAGCAAGAGTTCACACCCACCTACAAGGTTTGCTTTCAGATAAGTCTGCATGCACAGTAATCTCATGTATTAATCATTCTCTTAAAGTGACCTGTTCTTGTTTGTTGCTGCATTAGGCTGTCATGTAATTTACTGGTTGGACATATGTTTGTGTCTTAGACATCCTTGGTGTGGTATTTTTCTCAAGCAGACCCTCCGCACCAGCAGAGAGGTGTCTTGACTTTGACACCTCTCACCAGGAGATGGGTTGAATCTCATTTACTCCTGGAAGAGCATTTCTCCTTTGGAATTCTCCCTGGATCTGTTCCTCGTTCTGCCAGAATCCTGTTTAGTCTGTAATCTGTTTATTCTCTACCCTTGCATTTTGTCCCATGACCATTTTTTATTCTAGTAGGTTGCACGGGGACGCATCTGTTTTTTCCGCCCTGATGTGCAGCAGGGAGCAAGTCCCTCTGCTCTGCAGGAGCCGCAGCCATGCTCAGAGGCACTACCCTGTCCCTTCCTGCTGCTCTCCCCAGCCCTGAGGTGCCATTGCACCTATCCTGGTGCTGGGTGCAAAATGGTAAGACAAGAGGAGGGTTTGGGGGTCAGGGGCTGCCGTTCCTGATCGCCCTTGACCGCCGCCCAGCCCCCTCTTGGAGCCCAGGGACCCTCTCCCGCCGGGACGGGCACAGCCACTGCTTCCCAGGCAAACAGGGTTCCTGTTTCTTGAACCTCACCCCGGTAATGCTCCAGCATCCTGATGTCTCACAGAAGGGGGAGATAGTCACTCAAAGAGATTACAAATTGTTAAAGCTTTACACTTTTTACACTTGCTTTATCAGCTACTTCTATAACACATGATTTTTCTGCCAGTTAAGAAGTATTTTCCACTGGATAGAAATATCTCATACTCCTTCAGGCACTGTAAAACACCTTCCAGATACCAGTGAGGCATCCTAAATCACCAGTGGGTCCCTCAGCCCCTGGAAACAAGGGACTCTCTGAGTTGTCCACATTCTTCCAGCATCTAAGGCTGGAGCACAGAAACAGCTTCCAGCTGAAAGCAGGAAATAGAGCTTTTTTAATCATTAAAATGGTTTTCAGATAGCTCTTGTCCCCATTTCTCTTATAAGATTAAATCAGTACAGCTATCACCATCATTCCAAATTAATTTGTAAATTTGTAAAATTAAATAGGGTGCTTCTTTTATTTGTGAGGAACTGGATAGAATTACTCAAGTTGGCAGTTTTGTTTGTTTTAAGGAATTTGGTAAAGGGGAAAACAGGGGAAAATCAATGACATAAAGAAGTTTCGAGGACTGAGTATTACGGTGTGGTGTGTGTAAGGTGAGGATGATGGACTGTGCTGCAAGCAGAAAGCCAAGCAGATTCTCAGAAACTGGCAGAGATGATGGTCCTTGCTGTGACCCGGCGCTTGCCGTGTTCCTGACAGCACGGGGGAGCCCCCCTGCTCCGGGTCCTCAGCCCTGTCCCACCTCTTGCCTCAAATTTTCAGGAATGTTTTTTCCAATATTAGGATTTGTAACTTAGAACCCAAAAGTAACTTACTGTAAGCCAGGCGCGTTCCCAGCAGAGACATTTAGCTCAGTCACAGCCACACACAGTAACATCAGGCTGTTTTTCTGAAACGGCCATCGCCGCATCCTGCCCAACACGCCTCCATTACTCATCCTTACTTGTAGCCGCTTGCAGTAGCAGCAGTATTACACACATTTAGCAGAGTACAACGTTAGTGTTATTACAGCAATAGAGCGTAATGTCCACCCAACGCAGCATGCCTATTGCAGAATAATCCATTTTGGTGAGCTGGCCCCGCAGGAGGCTGGCGCTGGAGGTGAAGTGGGGCACAGCAGTGGCTGTCACCCCTGCTCCCAAGGGGCTGAGCACCCTGGCAGGGGCTGGTGGCCATGGGGAGCCCTGGGGTGTCCCTGGTAGGCGAAGGGAAATTTCCTCCATGGGGAGCGGAAAGTGAAGGGCCAGTTTTTGCTAGCTGGAAAAAGAAATGGGGCTCTGGATTTCTTTTGTTTTAACTGAAAAAGTCCAGATACCATTACAGTGGTGATACAGAAACATTAATTCTGAAACAAATTACAGACATGTATTTTCCAAAGCAGCCCGTTAAGCCAAAAAGCAGAATGCCCACCATAAACCCATGGAGAAAACTCAGATAAAAGCACGGTGTGGTGAACCTTGCAGGACCCAGAGTCACGGCTGGTCCTGTTTGCCCTCCTCACCCCTCAACGCTGGACCGCCCCAGTGACCCCCCTCTTTCTGTCACCTTTAGCTGTGATTGTCCCTGCCATCACCATGGTGTTGGTGTCGCTTGTGCAGGGAGCAGCTGTTTGGGGCATTGTGCTGTTACTGCTGTGTTTGCAGGACTCTGTTTGCCCTCCTGATTTGACTAAGTGAGACCCGCTGTGTGGCCGGTTTGCTTGGCAGAGCATCGTGGAGGCTAGTCAGTATTTTGGTACATATGAAGCAGCTAATTTAATTCAAACAGCAACGTGCCTTACTGCTTAGCTTCAACTATCTGCTGCCTAAAATGAGCATATGAAGATAAATTACATGGAGGTCATTTGTTAGGAAGAGAACTAGAGAACCCAAATATCCCTTTCAGGCTCAGGGAAATATAGAGTGGTAATTCAATTTGAAGGGAGAAACTAACGATCTGGAAGCTGAAAGAAAGTAGATGTCATGCTTTGATTGGTCAAGTGACATTTTATTGAAATCCACTCATTTACCAGTTCACACTAATGCTGAGTTGGGACCTTGTCAATTAAAAATATCAAAATATTTTTATTTATATCTTTGGCCTTACAACTTTTGAAACACCCAAATCTTGAACTAGCAGCCTGCATTCACTGTCCTTGCTTTTGGTGAAAGCATTTTAGACAATCTGAAAATGTGTCAGAGATTAAATTAGTCCAGCATTTTCTTACAAAACACAAAAATAATAGTTTCTTGATTGGAAAAGTGGTTGAGATTTTTCCCCTTTTGAAGCTCTTTCTCAATGTAAATGTAAAGATTTCAAAGTGAGAGAAGGTTTAGTAAATGCAAGGACTCATACCTGAGTTAAATAAAATGGACCAAATCAAAACTGTGTCTCAGCTCTTCTCATAAGGAGCTCAGTTTTCATCAAGACTTTATCAGTCTATCTTATCTCAGATATTTTGTACTAGAAACAATTCAGCAATATAATATGTGGGGACAATTAATAGATGAGAGCAAGTAGTCTTTGAATTGGAAGCATTTCCACTCCCTGAAACATGATCAATTTTGCCTGAACATCTGCACATGAATCTAGACATGGGATGCACAGTTTAAAGAATGACCTTTTTTGTACTAAAAAACATTGCATAGCTTAATTTTTCCCCACTGTTGCCTAGTGGAAATGCCTTGACCATAGAAAGCAGAGCCCCTAAAGCAACACCAAAGCGCGTTACCAGCAGCAGGGCACGTTCACTGCGTGCAACAGTGAGCTGGGAAGAGAACTGCGTGTGACAGGCAGCTTTTAAAGGTAATAACACTCCAACACAAATTAATTGTTTCCTGTTAGAAAGTACATTTCACCCATCTCAGTAACATGTTTTACCTGTTCTTACACAAGAGAAGAGTTCATTAGGAGCGTTTTTTTCTGACTGGAAACGCCAGTTAAGGAGACATTTATATACATGGTATTGTTGGCTTGTGTTTCAAGTTGAGACACTGCTGACATGATGGTTTATGATGTCAGAAGACTTTTCACCCTGCAGGAAGTATTTTTGTAAAGATGTCCCATCATCTCTGACAATACCTGTCAGCAGCAGTAGTGCAGTAATATTACTGATGTTCTTAATGGTTTATTTTCCCCAAACAATTGCCAAGTAATTCTCATCCTCATTAACTGTAATACCAGTAGTTCATTGAACAGCCTATTCCTTAGTAACAAATCCTCAAAGTGTTTGGTTAAATTTTGTCAACATTTAGCATTCATTAATTGTGTTGCTTTAATTAGTAGCTTTTGGTAGTTTTATTCATAAAACCCACCTGACAGTAATTCTTCTGGTTAAATAAAATGGGTGTCAATTAAACAAAAGTTTTTGAAATAAGGTGGAAAAGCAGATAGAAGAAACATCTTGAGAAAAAATAATTCCTGAACAACTGTTTGTCCATTGCCCAGAGGCTTCTGCAGTCAAAGGATATTTTGCATGTCTCTACTGGCTGGCATACACAGAGAATAACAGGCTATTTTTGCCATTAGTTATTCAGCTAATATGAGTGTCTAACGTCCTACATTTTAACTTTTCCACTATTTTAAACAGGGCAGAAAAGTTGTGCTGCATGAAACTCCACATTTCTCCATTTGTATTTCTAAATTTATATAATATAGTTTGTGTAAAAAACGTCAGTAACCATACTAAATACTGAAGTTAGAAAGTGTGTAGTCTTAACATATCTATAGCACCTGTATGTGTTAGTATTATATATATTTATCTTTGACGTTTAAGTGATATCTAGAGGCATTAATCTGTTATGTCATCATTTTTATATGAGCACTCACTATTCATTCTCAAGATCACTGGTTTTTGTACCTTGTAAAGATAGATTGGAATTGAAGCAGAATGTGGCTGAAAAGGAAAAAAAAAAAAAGGCATTCTTTCCTGTCTAGTCATGGGTCTGAGGGAGCTAGTTCTCCATTGTTGTCTGCTGCAGTAACAGTTCAGGTGGCTGAGAATAATAATGCACACACAGAAAGATGGCATGATGCTTGCCCCCTGGGAGATTAATACTGGAATTTTTAACTTTGGGTTATTTGATGTAGAGTCCTTAAAATTACTTTTGTCAAATTTGCAGTTGTTTTAAATGAGCCTATAATTGTTTATGCATTTCATAGATCAGATAATGTGTTAACTAGAATTATTAACTGAGTTTTGAATTAAGAACCGAGTTCCTTATTTGCCTGGAATGGGTGTATTAATAGAGAAATCCCTGATAAGTGCTCCAACCGAGTAAAGGCTTCAGAGTGCACAGAAAGGTGATTCGGTCCTTGAAGCGGGCATTCTATCTTCATTCCACTGTTCACTTAACTGTGGAACAGGGTGATGGAGACAATTGCTAGAGCGTATGTTGTTCGAGAAGTTGTATTCTGGATTAGTACACATTCAACAGTGTGTTTCATGAAAATTTCTCCAGTGACAGTCTTATTCCATAAACCTCTAACTGAGCTTTTATTTGCAAAAATCTATTTAAAATAAATGGCATGTGATAAATTAAGCTATCCTGTCCTCCCCAAAACCTGTTCAGTCACAGAAGAGAATCCCTCCCAGCAACTTAGAGTCATGTTTAACTATGATCACTTTTTGAGACCATCTACAAAAAAAGCCTGCTTATTCCAAAGTGTATGTAACCCTTCTAGAGCATGAAGGAGGAGAGCAAGTAGTATGTCTTATGTTTGGGGGTGTATCTGGTTAGGATTTTTATTATGTCTGTGTCAGCATTTTGCTGAGTGTGAGACCTGCTCAAGCTGAATAGGTGGTGGTGAGGAGGGAGTGGAGCAGGAAGGAGTGCTCCACATTGCTGGCCTGAAGGAAGGATGCTGCCTTTTAAGAAGAAGAGCTTGCCCCACTTTATTGTATTAAATTCTTACCTACAGACCATTTTTTCTGCATAACTTTTGCAGCATTTATTTTAATCTCTGTCCCAGCCATTAGAAATCTGATTTATCAAAGATACTTGTAAACTACAGTAACTTCTTGACTGGGTGATCAGCACTAAAGACCTTGAAAAATTGGCAGAAGTTTTCACCCTGTGAAAACGTTCAGATCAATAAAGCAAATTGATAAATACCATTTCACAGAATATAAGCTCTCAGATGAAATGCTTTAACACATAGCAGTAACAGATCATTCCAGGTATGGAACATCATACTTTGAAAGCCATACAGTTAGTGCTGTAAAAGGAAGAATTATATGAAATGTGATTGATTCTTATACCTTATGTCATAAAAAGTAGCTTCAGTTGTGTGGGGTTCTTGAGTAACTGAAGTAAAAGGTTACCAGAAAAAATAAACACTTAAATTGCAGACAAAGAGCTTCTTCTACCAATAGTATTACATCATCAAAATATTTCACAGACACTCAGAAATAAGCTGTACTTCTGTATGTCAGTGAAGCAGCAAATTGAATTCTCATAATATGTTTTGAAAATGAGTCTTGTTAGGTTTGATGAGGTGGAAAAGGTACTGAGATCACTGGTTTGTTCTAATACGTTCAGTACACTTTTCTTGGATGTTTGCCATGGCTAATCTTTTTAATGGCAGTGTAGCTTGTAAACCCATTTGGTAGAAAGCTATATGTCTCAATTTCAGGGTACCACACCAAGTAGGGTGGTAAATAAGTTTCTCTTCAAGCGTGCAAACCCTTTTGTTACAATACCAGAAATTTTATTTTAACACACATTTCAGGAAAACCTCAGTATTTCCTTTATGAATTCAGTGATGAGCAGAAAAAAATGTAAATGTCATTTTAAATACACCCACACATACATGTGGCGGTACTGTGCACTAGCCATATGTTTTTTGTTTAAAGACATTTATTAAGGACAAACTTCAGTTAATTCAGGCCAAATATTTAAGAAACTGAGCCTGTCACAAACCCTTGGGATTTCTCCAAAACCCCTTTTTGGCTACTTACCCATGCCATGTTACAGCATGATGAGCCATCATCAAATTCAAAGTTCCATCATATTAAACTACTGAGAATGTACGAATAAAACAAGGAAAACTTTGGCTTCAACCTCCTGACAGTTGAACCAGATGTTGCCACTTCAGGTGCTTTTGACAGTTTCAGCCTGTGGGCTCACAGGGGCATGTTGAGTTAAATTATTCTAGGCTGTTCTGTGGGTGAAAATAAACACTTTCTGCTGCCTTTAAAAGCAAAGTCAGAATGCACTGGAGATCCCATAGCACACTTATAATGATCCCACAGCATAACTACTATTTAATCAGCTTCTATTCCAGATGTCTGTACAAAATAATTTACTTTTTGTTAACACGCTTTCATATAAAGGTACAGGATCTTATGTAGTTAGCATAATTTTCCTTAAACCACGATCCTAATTCTGTGGTTTAGAAGAAATTCCCTTAAAAGCCTGTTCTCTTGTTGTTTCTTTCTTTCTGTCAGCTATAGAGAATCCATATGGGTGGGTTTTGTGTACAGCTGCAGAGATCACAGTGCTCTGAACTCTGTTTTCTGTTAAATTATTCCTGGATAGCTCTCCTTGAGAGAATCATACAAAGAATGCCCATGAGATGAACCTTTTTTCCCTAGGTTTTCTTTTTCACCTTCTGCCTATTCATTTCCATAGTCATAGCTAATAGCCCGCTTTGTATTTGAACTGTTATTGAACTGATTTTCATACTTCCACACAGCTGAATAGCCTCTGTCTCTGAGCAGTCACGTGCAAAAATGCAAGGTAGGAGGTAAGAGTTCTGAAACCATATGTGTCTGAACATGTTAGCCTAAAGTGGGATTGTAGATCTAAGAGAAATAGGGAAAGATCACATGAGAAAGAAAAGGGGATGAGAAAAGCTAAGTATGATATGTGTCTAAAAGAGGTGGGTTTTGCCAGTTAAATTTTCTAATTAGTGTGGTCATTTAAGCCAGAGTTTTCAGGGCGCTTTGCAAAAGTTGCTGATGTTTGTGCCTGTGGTGTGTTTGCAGTTACCCGTACAGTGAGGACTCCAGCCAGGGAAAGCAGTATATGAACACGAGATGTCCAGCCTGGTGTGACAGAATCCTGATGTCCCACTCTGCCAAGGAGCTCATTCTGAAAGTAAGTGCGGCCCCCCGGCCCCTGCTGCCTCCGCGCAGCGTTTGCCTTGGCCAAGGCAGGTGGGGCTGACACGCTTCTGCCTGTCCTTGCATGGCCAGTTGCCTGTAGCAAACAGTCGCCACGCTGGAGACGGCAAGCCACGGCAGTAACGACCGGTTGTGTCCCCTGGTGCCTTCCCCTGAGCATGTGGGTCTGTCCCAGGTAAAGCCCTGGCTGTGACCAGAGCGTGAGCTCTCACAAACGCCGCTCTTGGTGCGGGTGCCGCCTCTCGTCCCTCCTGTGCCGCTGCTGCGCTTGTCAGCACTGTGCTGGGGTGTTCAGCACTGCCAAAATGTGCCTGCTTTAAAAATGAATAACAAAAAGTAAAAACCCTCCATCGGTCCCCCAGCCCGGTCCACTCTTCAGTAACGTAAGTGGCAGCACTGCCCTTTGCAGGGCTCAGCACAGACACAGGCACCAGTGACAGGGAGAGGCTGCTGGCCAAGGAGTCAGGCTGTTGAAAGAAAAACCTGTACCACAACTGCTTCAGATCCCCCCAGTACAGGCATGGTAGATTCAGGTTCCCTCTGTTGCTGATGGTGAAGACTGAATTTCCCAATAATATGTCAGATCCTGGATGGGCCGCATCTCCTATCGCTTTTCCCTGAACGAAGGCAGAGTCACCAGGAGGTAGGCTTCTAGCTTTGTGATGCCAATTAAGTGCCTAATTTAGACATTCCATTAGAACTTCAAAACTATGATTCTTAGAACATATAGTTCCTCTTGGGATTTTAGTGTACAGTAAGCTTGGTGGTGCTCTCTCCAAAGTTAAATGACCAAAATACAGCTCAGGAGCCTTCCAGTTGGCTGTTCTCTCCTCCCGCTCTCCTCCCTTGCCAGGGAGCCCTGACCCATCTCTTCCTGTGCTGCCCCTGGCTCTTCTGCCTGCTTGCCCATGGGGACCGGGGAGCCTCCCATGGACTGGCAGTTCTGAAGGACCCGGAGCACAGTTGGGAATTGCTGTGGGACATAAGGATCTCCCATGGCTTTCTGCTGTGAGCTAACCCTCCCACAGTGCTAGCCATGTGGGTGGGTGTGCTGTGAGTGCTGGGGTCACCTCCCTGTTTGGGCTGTGTCACCGTCTCATTCCCAACAGACTCACCAAACCCAAAACTACCCAAAGTCCTGCATCTCCCTGCGTGTTGCTGTGTAATTAATGCCATTTAATTGGACTGAATTGCAGAAAATAATGTTTGCAAATAAATCCATATTCTGCAGCTTCACAGCTTTTTTACTTTCTGTTTAAGTTAATTAAACCCTTGAAACTTGCTTTCCTGAAGTTTATAACCTTCTGTTTCTCTCTCTCATCAGGGTTACTTATCTCATGATTAGGCTGTTTGCTTTGCTGTATATAACTCACTGAAAGACTGAGAACATTTTTTCCATAGCTACTCAAATTTCAATTCAATTTACTTCCTCACACATTTTAATGTTGAAGAAATGTCTCCGTGATATCTTGAAGTTTCACCCAAAATTTTAGACAATGTATGTACCACAGTGTTTAATAAAAAAAAAAAGGGGGGGGGGAAGCTAAGAGGAATACAGGCTTTATAGTAAAATTGGAATGTCAAAAACAATGTAATTTGAGTTTCATTTGCAGAAATACCATAAGAAAAAGTGAGACTTTACCCCAAATCTTACAGATAGTCCTTGGCGCCCATGAAATTCCTAAAGAACAAAGGATTAAAACCGTGGAAAGAGTGGCCAATGAGGGAAGATTTTTTTTAAGCTATGAATAAGGAGATAGAAGTGTACACAAAGGCTTGAAGAGTGTAAACAGTACAGAGGGAAAGGAATTCTTTCAGATTATCCAGGGGGTATAACTTGGATATAATGGGAGAAAATTAAACAAAGGAAAACAAAGTTAGAGCATTAAAGAAATTTGTAGCTGTGAGGTCACTTAGCCCAATTCTCTGTCTCCATGGAACAGAAACCCAGTCAGTTGGATCATTCAAAGCTTATATTTAAAAAATGCATATAATTTTGTCTCTGTAGCTTTGCATTTGCAAATTATGAGTGTGTAGTTTGGGATATCTCCAGAAATGCATATGCAAAATTACAGATGCAGATGAGGCCGAACTGGCACAGTTGTTTAACTCAGTGAGTCTGTACCAAGAAAGGCATTGGCTTATCCAGCTCAAACCAAACTGTAATTCTGGCCCATAAAACTTAATTAAAATCTTCAGTAGAAAAGAATACTGAACTGATAGTGGAAAGGGAAAAATGACCTTTACAAGTTTTTGTGGTTATACCCAATAAGCAGTGTTTGTCTTGTCATTGAGAATTTATTCCATTTGCAGAGCCTTGTGCCTTGAAGTTCTAAAAGGAACTGTGAAGAAAAAAGAAAATTTTAATTAACTGATTACACTGTAACAAAAACTTAAAATATAAATTTATATGAATTTTAAAAGAATTTTTGGTTGTAACTAGCTATTGAAAATCCATATGCAGGTAATTATTTTGCTGCATTAACTTTTCTTATAGGCAACTAAATAATTTCTGTATTAGCAATTAGCAAAAGAAATATTTTATTTCAAAGAAAAATCATAGTAAATCTGCATTTTAATCCTACATAAAGAAAGGACAGTATGCACAAATTACCACAATGTATGGCGTGCTCAGCTACACAGTAGGCATTACAGATTGTACAGACATGGGGCTGTAAACAGCTTTCATGCAACATCATCTATCATGCCATGGTCGGTTACCTCACCATCATGTTATTTTATGCTTCCTGAGCCCTAAAACACCAAAGGTTGCCCACTGCCAGGGAGCTGCGCGGGTGCCTGATAGCATGAAGTAATGAATGCTCAGCCAAGTGTATATTGTTTCTGCTTGTGCACCGCTGTAATTTGTTTATCTGTCTAAAGATTATGCAGTTGAAAATCTACAATTTTATGCTGCCTTTGTAAATTATCAAGTCGCTTTTGATGAATGTATCTCCACTTCCGATGCTAGTGGCATTATGATCTTGAAATATTGGAAAGTGCTCATGCATACAATGCAGAAGGTTATGTTTTTATATTTTTGGCAGACAACCGTGCTATAAAGTAAATCTGACCTTAAGCTTCCTTACTGCATTAAAGATAATTCAGTTTTAACTTTATAGTCCTAAATGCTACTGTTTATATAAAGTTATTGCCCAGTCAAACTTGACTGATTACGGATGAGAAAATCTTGACTGCTTCATACAAAATAAATTAGTATTGCCAACTAAAGTGCATCTATGATTGTGTGAGAGTCTTGAGATAGTGCAGATTGCAGATTTAGTTAGCTTATAGGAATTGTTTAGCATAATAAGAAATTCTCTTGTATGCCAATTTGTTTGTATTTATTCCTGAAGTGCTGCTAGAGAATCAAAGCTGATTCTCAAAATCATGTTTTTTGCAAATGGCAGAAAGATGAGCACATTTCATTATTCATTAAGCTACAAATGCTGAAGAAGTCAGTGTATAAGGATAAAGTTCAACATGGAAAAAAAAGAAAGCAATGGAGACTGGAGGAATGTCATCTTTCGTTTGCTGTGGATTTTCTTAAAGTCACATTATGCTTTTTTTCTGATGAAATGTATCTCAGAAGTGGTCAAAGATTATACTCGTAAACTGTAAATAATTGATTCATCTCTCTGATAATTTAAAATAATCTATATGATGAAATCAAATGCTCTTATAAGGCAATGTGGCGCACATTTAATTCGAAGAAAAACATATATCCCACCTAACTCAATAAAAAAATGTGTGTTATTCTTAAGAAAGGACTGTCCCAGTGTGGGAACTGCATTTCCCTGGCACGAGGCTGGCGGGGAGTCACGACCCAGGCACTCGCTCCCTCTGCCCAGGTGTCACCCACTACATTCCTTGAGGTCCCAGAAGCAAGGAGTAGGTGCAGTGGCTTCATGAGTTACTTTACGTGGACAAATCGCCCAAATTACTGCAAACAGTAATGGACATAAAAATTCATTCTATGTGGTCACTTCATTCAGAAAGTGGTTTGAACTACCTGCATAAAATATTTCCTTATTTCTTTCTGTAATCTGGAGAACAGTGGAACTGACTACTGTTTTGTTGTTTTGGTTTTTTTTAACTAGTCAGAAAATGATGAGAAGATAGTAATATATGACCACATTGGGCCAAATGTCTGCATGGGGGATCACAAGGTAATTAAATTAAACATTTTAGTATTGTATCTTCTAAGTCTTTTTTATTAGGAATAAGAATGTATGCACTAGTTTCTGTTAATTTTATATTTAAGTCAACTATATCGCTATCTTAGTTTTAAGATAAATACTCAAAAATGTCTTAAAGTTGAATTTTACTAAAATCTGTGAGTATATTAGAGTAGGTACTTGTATGAAATCAAATAAAGAATGGGACAATGTGCAATAGAATGAAAAGATGATACAAACTTGCAACTGTCTGTGCACTTGCAACTATTCTTTTTAAAACAGAAGTATTTTCATTGGGTTATCAAAATTGCTTCCAAAATATAGTTTCAATTAAATTGGTGCCTAGCTGCATACTAGTAAAAAAACATATTGGCAGTTCCATACTTAAGTAACAAGTGGGGAAAAGAATGTAGAATTACATAAATACTAGTTACTGGAGTGAAGAAAAAGGCATGAATTTTATAAACAAACTTATGTGCTGAAGATGCCAGGAGGAAAGCTAAGTTAGCAATACAGCAAAACTGAGTATTTGCTTTCTTTGGGGGGGGGGGGGGGAAGCTGATCAAGGAGTAGGAAATCAAAATTTAGCTGAGTAGCTGATCAAAAAATACATAGAACCTATATAAAAACTCACCTACAAACCTGCAAAAACTTGGAAACTGTAGGACACTGGTCATGTGCCAGTCCCAGAGAGTGCTGAGGGTCCTGAGTGACAGTTCAGTGATGGACAATGGGTAATTACGTGTGTGTGCATGTATACACCTAAACACAAACATGTGCTTGTATTTACATTCATGGTCAGAGGTTGTGTGGGACAGAGTATTGCTTTTCTAAGGAAGAAGCAAAAGATATTTGGTCTGAAATAATCCAAGTCAGATTTTAAAATGCAGAAGTTTACTATCTTCTCTGGTAAAATGAGAAGTTTGGGGTGGTGGCTGCTGAAGGAAGTCAGTTCAGAGACAGTAATATTTGTTTCCTTTCTCACTGTGAATTTTATTAGTGTGTCACTTTCAGTGGAGCTAATTCTGTGATAAAAGGGAGTTGCGGGGGGGCCCAATCCCCTTCCCACAGAAATCAATGGCAAATTTTCCCCCAGATTCCAGGGGGACCAGATATCTGTAAGGAGCTGATGTCATTCGCTTGTGCATTTTGTAGTTAGAGTAATCAAAAAAATCATTGCATCATTTTGTTTCCAGTCTTGGAATTTTTTGTTGTGTTTACTACTGACTGTAAGAAAAAAATGTTTATATTTCAAATGTGTAACTTCTATTTTTCCCTAACTTGCTGCAGCCTGTGTTCCTGTCTTTTCGAATAGCTGCTGGGGCAGGTAAACCTATTGCAAATGTGCACAAGTGTTGTGTCGTGCAGTGATGTGGTGGTAAATATCATTTTTTTTCCTTTACGTTTACATTTTCTACATCATTTCCCCTGTGTTTATTTTTCTTTTTAAAAAAATGCCAATTCTGCAACAGGAAAAAGATGCCTACGAAATGAGAAGATTTTCCGTGAAACCACACTGTAGCAAGGAGGGGAAAGAACGCGCAGTAACCGAAAAACCTAATCGTAACAACTGTATTGATAAATAAAGTCCCGAGTGCCACAATTTTAGACTGCTGATCGTACACTATGCTTCAGCATCTGGACTCTGTATGAGAAAAGCCTCACATACCTCACTGTCTTGTATGTTCATGTGACATCAAGTAGAAATGTGGAATTATTTTTTATATATATGTCACAATTCTGTTGCCAAAACTCTAAATAGACAGCAGAGTTATGTATTTTAGATTTCACGACTTTCAACTTTTAATAAGTGTTTGTCAATGTGGAAAAGCTATTTCAGCATATGATAAACTTTTAAAGGTGTCATGCCTAACATTATATATCTTTACCACTTTGGGGTTTTGTACATTGGATTGTATAGATAGAGATACTGATGGTTTTAAATGGTATTTTCTTCGTTGACCAAGGCTTATGGTTTGTGTTTTAGTATTTTGTTTTTCATTTTTATAATTTTTTCTCATGTTATTTACTATACTGCCATGTTACATGGTTTTTGATTCACACAGCAGCTGCTTTCTATACATACATATATATGTGTGTGTGTGTATGTATGTATGTATGTGTATATATACACAGATATATAAATAATTTATAAACCTGACCAAAACTTATGCTAAATATACTTTCCAATATGAATGCTTGAGAGTGCCATATCAGCAATTAGTGTTGGAGTCTTAGCAGGTTTAGTTAAGTGTACATCAACAACCAACATTTATATAATAAATTATATATAGCAGTGCCATCCTGGATACAGATATATAGCATACTATATAGCACATATATTAGCAGTTTCACTTTGTTACTCCTATAATCCCTTCTTTCTGTGTAATATTAAGGATTGAATGTGAAGTTCTTAGCTAGGTTTGGGTGTAACTTTCCAGAATTTTGTATACTGTTTTTGTCTGTCTTTTGTTACTGTTTTATGGTGCCAAGTATTCTATATTGAAACAATAACAGCATGGGAGAAGAAAATAATAGTCTGTTTCAGGTAGCAACCATATTGGACACGGACTGTATTTATACAGTGTTAAAGAAAAAAAAATGACTGTAAATTTTCCTGGTTAGTAGCTCAGTGCAGCCTACAACATAATCCTGTTACGAACATTTTTCTCCCACCCCTAAATACAACATTAAAAGGTGATTAGGGAGTCTGTTGATGAAACACAAATGTATGTTTTATTGATTTAATTTAGAACACTACAGAGTTCATGGACTGCGTGATGGCATTAGATTGATGCTTGATTTTGGTATAAATCACTACCATTGAAAATTATTTGATGTCTGCTTGCAGAATGTTTTCTCAACAGTACAACCTGGGTTTATATTAAGTACTGTTGCCCAAAGGGTGTCTGCAGCTCTGTACTGTTATTGTGCCATGTTGCATTATAACCACACAGTAATTCTATTTAAGCGAACTCAACTCATGATAACTTTGAAGGCCTTTAGAAATGAGTACTCTGGTTCTCAAGCAATAAAACTGATCATGGTGAATATGGCTGTGTCTGTCCCTTTAATTTGGGCATTGGGGATTACAGGGAAATTATTGTCAAATTTCTTATTAGTGAGTTACCTTCTAATTTCATGTCAATTTTTGCATGAAAACCAGTATAATAGAATGCAGTTCTAGTGTTAATCAAAACACAACACAAACTGAGGAAAAGGCATTTAGGAGTTTGCATCAAAGTGCTTATGTAAGAGAGTAATACAACTTTATGAGCTATTCATGAGATGCCGGTCCTGGCAGTTCAGTAAATATGCCATCATAAACTTCTTCCTAATTATCCTGATTATTCCTGGTTTTAGAAAAAAACTACTGCCTTTTCAAACTCAGACTGAAGCCTCATTTACAGATAAACTCACCAGAGCTACAGAGCTATAAACTGCAAAACCATTAACAGTCCTAATCCATCGAGGGGCGTTAGTTACACAGGTGACCTATCGAGGTAATTTGCTGAAAGAGGCTGAAATATAACCCGCAGAAAGTCATAAAACACAACTTCAGCATTTAAACAAAACAAAACAAAAGAAGAACAAAACAGGCGTTATCTGGGGAAGGTGCGGGGTGAGCCGGGCTGCGGGGGTGTTCCCAGACGTCATTCCCAGCTGGAGAGCGCTGGAGGAGCCGGTGGGGAAGGGTCCGATTCCCGGCGGAGCCGCCGCTGCCGCAGCCGTTGGTCGTTGCGGGCTCCGCCGGGCGGGCTCTTGGAGCCGCCTCGCTCCATAAAGAGAGTACTCGTCACCGAATACAGATTTCCGAGTTCCTTGGGGCACGTTTCATTTAAAGAAATTTGGAAAGGAGCGGGTGTTAATAATGCGACTTTCAATGTATATATATTTATTATTTTTTTTCAATCCTGTAATTTTCCCTTAGGAGCCAAGAAACCGGCTCTGGTTCTTCGCTGCATCCCCTCTCGGGGTGTTCAAAGGTGGAGGTTAATTTCTAAATTTGATTTATTCCGCCTGTAGCCGTGGTACAACTCGAGTGAGGTCTCTCCAACCCTTTCAGTGAGTGGCAGCGCGGCCGCTCCGAGACCCGGTCCCGGTAACTCCGAACGTCGCAGCACCTGGGATGCCGCGGATGCCCCATCCTGCTGCTCTGCACCTGAGGAGCAGCACTTGGGGCGGCTGCGAGGCACCTCAACGGCTGCTTAATTACCTGGATCTCGTTTCGGGCAGGTCGCAAACCCAACCCGCCGGTGCAGGGACGCCGGCGCCGTTCGTGAGGGACGAGGGTCGCGTTCCCCGGAGCTTAACGGGAAGGTGTGGGGGGCTGGTACACCCCCCGCCGCTAAACTCAGTGAGTTCGCCTTCGGGGGTTTGACGGCGGCCAGTGTCCGGGACCAGCCCCAGCCGCTGCCTCCCCCTTCCCGCAGCGGAGCACATAAACCCGCCAGCGACCAACGAAACGCTTTTCCGTGCCAGGAACCAGAGAGATCTCAGCAGGTTCAAGGCTGGACGTTCGGCCCCGTCCATCTCTTGACGGCTGTCTTCCCTGTGGGGGTCCCGGTTGGCGGGTTTCTGTGCGGCGGCGAGACCGACTCCTTGCGGGGCCGTCGGGCCAGCCGCCCTCCCCCGCTCAGCCCGCCGACTCCGCTGCTCCTTTTCCCCTCCGGAGCGGCGGCGGGGCCGGGTACCGCCTGCAGGCGCCAGACGGCGCGGCGGGCACCAGGGCTGTGGCCCGGCGGAGCGGGGGCGACCGGGCCGCCCAGAGCGGCGGAGGCGGTAGGTCGGGCAGCGGCCGAGGATCATGGCCGGGACGAGGCGAGCGCAGGCGCCGGCCGAGGGCGACCCAAAAAATTCGAGTCCTCCGGAGCGGCAAAAATATCCCCGCAACGGGCGCGGCTCCCCCCCCCCCGCCCTCCCCGGGTAAGGAACGAAAACGAGCAATGCGAGAAAAAACTCGCTAAAGGAGAAGCTTGTTAAATAATTTATTGATTTATACAAAGTCTTTCCAAACAGTGTGGAGACATTAATTGATACCAAGGTAAAATCAAGTGTCCGTTTTTCTCTCGTGGTTTTTTTTTTTTTTTTTTGGTGGGGTTGTTTTCTGTTTTGATATTATTAAGCATAAAATCCAGAGGCAGGAGAACTCAAACCGCCAAAACACTGAGTAGAGGAAGGGAGTGAAAGAAAACAGCTAGTTTTTTTACACTAGAAATATACATCACAAGATCTGAAATTTACTATATACAAAGTGGCTGAGCTTGGATTTGGTGACCCATACAAAACATAATAAAATCTGATTGTTAGGAGCAGGAAATCAGCAAGAAGGCTAAAAGAGAGGCAAACCTTAAAGGTCACAAAACAAAAACCAAGAAGTTGGAAAAATTTCTCTGAAATATACATCGATGAGAAAGAAAATAATTTCATAACTTATTCTGTAAAAAATATATACATTTCACATACATCTTAGTCTGTACAACACACCACTTTAAACATCCAGGTACAATTCGTCTCCATCGCCCGCTGCAGCGGCTGGGAGCGGCTGTCGGTGCCCGCGCCCTCACAAGGTGTCCGAGCTGGTGCTGCAGGGGCTGACAAGGGACAGGTTCGTGGATTTGTGCTTTTTCAGTAGCCTCGTGATTTTTTCGTCGTCTGAGTTGGGGTCCAGGGGCTTGTTGTATTCGTCATCATCCTCATTGTCCGAGCTCTCCTTTAGCTTCTCCGTCTCCGAGTCGTGCTTCTTTTTTGCCGAGGCCATCTCTGCCGCGTGCCGCTTCCGCCACTTGGTCCGTCTGTTCTGGAACCAGACCTGGGCACCGGAATCGGGCACGGCTCAGCCCTGCCGCCGGCCGCTGCCCCCCAAATCCCCCGACGGCACCGGCACCGGGCCCGGGCCGCCGCCGCCCCCCCTCCTCCCCCTGCGCCGGGACCAGGCGCGCCGGCGGAGAGGCCCGCACCGGGAAAGGAGGAGCGGCAAAGCCGCGGGGTCCCGGGGAGCCGCGGGGAGAGGGACTTGCAGCGACAGGCGTGGGTCACCCACCCGGCTCCCCCCGGGATGGCAACAGCCAGAGCTGTGCAACAGCAAAACCCGCGGTTTTGCAGAACAATCATCTCTTGAAAATGGAATACGGTGGCCGGAAAAAACAAGTGTTGCTGGCTCCCTGGGAACTTCAACGCCGCGGCACCTTTTAAGCCTTTGCTAAAAAATTTGCGTGGTTATGCTAGGTGAAGTTGTGCCAATTACCGGATACGGTCTCGGCTGGAAATGGACACGATGAAAGCAATTACTTAAGAGGGACTTTTTAGTTTGGGGTATTTTGGTTTGCTTTTTAATATATACATATATTTTTTTCTTAACTCGTTTGCAGCACAAAGAACTCTGAACTAAAAATAACCTGTGTAGAAATTGATCTAAGATCCATACAATATCCCAACGTAACTTAAAATTAGTTAACTTAAAAAAAAATCCTTGTACGGTTGTACAATTTCAGCGGTCGCTGATAATTATTGCAAATTGTGTCTCAGGGCTGCCTGGAGCAAGCGGGAGGTGGCGGCGGGGAGAGTCCGTGCGCGGCCCGCGGGGACCTACCTTCACCTGGCTCTCGGTCATCCCCAGGGAGTAGGCGAGACGGGCTCGTTCCGGTCCTGCCAGGTATTTTGTCTGTTCGAAGGTTTTCTCCAAAGCAAATATCTGCTGCCCAGAGAAAGTCGGTCGTGAGTGTTTCTTCTTGCCGTCCTTGTCCAAAACCATTCCCGTCTGAGCTGAAAGCGGAGAAGAGACGGCATCGTCAGAGACAGGCTCTGCACCGGCCCCGGATCGGGACCGGGTCTCCGCTCGCCGCCGCGAGGGGAGCGGGAGCGGCGGGGAGACTCCGTGTGTCCGACACTGTGGGACGCCGCTGGCTCCGGAACAGGCCTCCAGGGACACCTCGGGCCGCCGCGGCGGGACGAAGTGATCGGCACCGGCCCGCTGGGCCGCCCGCCCCGTCTACCGCGCCCCGGTCTCCTGGCGCGTCGCTCGGCGCCCGGAGGGGCCGTGCCGGAGCCCGAGCCGCCTGCCCCGGGACCCCCCGCGGCCCCCGCCGGAGCCGACCACACTTACCGGGACAGGCGAGCCGGGGGTCCCTCCAGGGCGATCCCTGCACCACTCCGGGCCAGAAGATGGGCGGCCTCCCCGGAAGCTCTGCCAGCGGCTTCGGGTACCGGGAGACGGCGGCGGGGTTGAAGTACATCCCCGCCGAGGCCGCCAGTCCGTTGATGCGGGGCAGCCCGCCCAGCAGGTTGCTGGCGGTGCCCACCGGCCGCCCCAGGATGTCGCTTATTCCGTGCGGCGTCCCTAAGGGGAGCTGCGTGTTGAGTCCGCCCAGGGCCGGTGCCTTGAAGCCGGAGGGGTTCTGCAGGGCGTAGGGGAAGAGAGAGGTCTTCATCTCGGCCATGTTGTGCAGCGCGGCCAGCGGCGTACTACTGAGGACGAACGCGCTCTGGCGATTAGCATCCATCTGCCCCACCGCTAACATTTGCGGTCATCAGCGAGCGCGGCCCCTTCTTCTTCCGCGCCAGGAGCCGCGGCCCCGCGCCGGGAGCACCGGCGGGGCGGTCCCTCCTGCGCCCGCAGGGCCGGAGCGACTGCGAGTATCGAACTTCGCCAGGAGCAGGGAGACCCCGGCGTGGCTCCGCCCGCCCCCGCAGCTCGGCGACACGCACCGCCAACTTCCCGGCTGGAGCGCAGAGAGAGGCAAGTCGGGGCAGCGCGGCGGGCGGTCGGAGAGAGCAGCCCCCGCCGGCGGGGCGTCCGCGGCAGCTCCTGTGCGGGATCCAGCGGGGGAGGGACGGAGCGGCAGGATGCCGGCGGTGCGAGGCCTGGCCGGGGCCGCGCGTCCGGCGGCGACAGCGGGACCCTCCGCCCGCGCCAGCCCCGCGCGCAGATAACCGCGCGGGCACCTGCCCGCCCGGCGCCCATTGGGCCACCACCTCCCCGCGCCGCCGCCGCCGCCCAATCGGCGAGCGCCCAGCGCCCTCCACCCCCGACACGTCACCGTCGGGACGGGCGGGACACGCGCGCCGAGCCGCACGTGGCCGCGCCGCGCCCGACGGGACCCCGCGCGGGCTCCCCGACACCCCCCCCACCCCACCCCGTTCCCTCCGGGACCCCCCGTCCCGGGTCTTTGGGCAGGCGGCCGCGCCGCCCCCCCCGCCTTCTCGGGCCGCTGCGGCGTCGGGGGGGCGATCCTCTGGGGCAAGGAGGCCTCCCCGGGCCCCGCTCGGCGCGGGGCGCTGAGCTGCCGGGTCCGCTACCGCGGGGTTGCCCGCCCTATTGCCGCGCTGTCGGGTCGTCGGTGCCGTCTCCGGTAGCGCGGCAGCTGCTCCCCTGCGCGGGAACTGCCGTTCCGGCTTTGTGGCCAGTTTTGGGACGCTCCGTATTCCGGGAGCGGGTCCTCCCGCCGAGCCCCGGCGGACAGGGACAACCCCTCGGCTGCCGAGGGGAGAACGGCACTTCTATCATCGCGGAACGGAGCTCGTTTGCAGAAATAAAATTACGGCAGGTTTTCTTCTAAATCAAAAACGCTCTTACTTGTCAAGAAAAGAAGAATTCGGATTTGGGATTTTTAGAGAAAATAATTACGGAAACGGGGTTTATAGCGCGTTCTTCGCCTTTTCCTACGGTTTTTATGCTTTGCTAAACAAGGAAAATATTAACCACAACAAGTGGGGAATTAAAACGTTTCAAAGCGTTCACAAAATAAACATGAATCGACTTCGTCACGTCAGAACAATCATTAAAACGTGCGTTCCTTCGGATGTAGTTATGTCTGTCGCCAGAACCATGTGCAGGTGAATAGCGTTCCGTTTAACCCGAAACAACAGCCCTGACGTCAAAGTAAGTTTGGGAAGGAATTACTCGGGGTGGAATAATGATTATTTTTTTTCCAGTCGCTGTCATAGTCCGTGTGTCTTGTTATGTGCATCCTCGTAAACAGCTTTAAAAAAAAAAACAAAAACACGAGGGTAAAAAAGATGCTGCCCGAAAGACGGTTTAATAAACGATTTAATCGTTTTTTCCTCTCTCTATCGCAAGCAGCAGCACCAAAGCAAGCGATAAGGGGTGCATCAAACAGGAACCGGGTAAAACTGCGGTCTCCGCCATCCCCGCGGTGCCTTCCCACCGCTGCCCCGACGGGCTCCGCTGCCGCCGGGCTACGGCTCGGGCAGCGTGGCGAGTGCTGGACAGGATGGGCCAGTTGGTGGCCACCCGGGGGCGACGCCAGACCGCGACGGGGCGGTGGAGGAAGTCCGCCGCTGCTGCCCCGTCGCGGTCTGGCGTCGCCCCCGGGCGGCCCCTTTTATTCATTACTTAATTGTTATTAATTAGCGAGCTGGTTTGGGTTTGCCCCTGACGTGAGTGACCTTTCCTACAAAGCCCGTGGAAGCAAAACTGAGATTAGTAACATTAAATTCGCCAGAGATTTATGCATTCCGATATGTTGAGTGGAGTTTTATAGTCCATTGTTCAGTATTAAATGCTATAGTACAGGAAGCATTCCAGGTCGGGTTGGATGGGGTTCTGAGCAGCCTGATCTACTTGAAGATATCCCTGTTTATGGAAGGGGGGGTTGGACCAGATGGCCTTTAAAGGTCCCTTCCAACCCAATCTATTCCATGATTCTGTAACTTCAGACAAGTTTGTTTTAACCTTCCAGTACTTCTTTTTGTCATGCATACAACCAAAGAACCTTTTCTTGCAGCTTTTGTGCAGCTGAAAATGTCTGAAAGCCTATATACTAAAAGGAGATAAACAAAAATAAGGATAATACGTGGTTTACATTTACTGGGGGGTAAATGCATGTGGTTTCTGTCTCACTTTATGGACTGCAGAGAAGTTGGGTGCGCAGTACATGAAAACCTTCCCCCCCCCCGTGTTGTACATTATTTCAAAGTGCAACTGTAAACATCTGTGTCAAAACTGTGACTGGGGAAGGGGGAACACAGGCCAGCTCTTCACAGAGGCTTATTGTGAATGATTCTGCTGCTAATGGAGGTAGGCATGAAGCTTGGTAGAGGAGGGAAAGCAATATTGTTGTATAGAGTTACTTAGAGCGTTAGTGACAGGAGAGCTCCATGTCGAGGCTCTGTAATCATGCTGTTTGCCCGTGTTTCTGACAGTATGGATGCTGCTTCTTCACAGCATACCTAAAAGAGATCCTTGTGTTTAAAATTGAGGAGTACTCTGGACTAATAATGCAGTCACTAGAAAACAGTCATTTTAGACTAGACGATCTCTGAAGCATCTTCAGAGGATGATATATGTTCTGGGAAAAGCTATATTTTTCATTATGATCCTTGGCACAAAAAGTAGGAATATGCTAATGGTGCAATGCTGAGAGTCCTCATCAGTATAGAGTAGCACACAGGAGAAACTGGATGACCTTGAGAACGGTGTAGCAGAAATCTGAAGAAATGTAAAAATGCAAAAATGAAGTTATTGCCTTAGAGTATGGTATTATTATAGTATTGTACTTAGGGAAAAATACAAAACACTTTCATACAGCTGTGGCAGAATTTAGATGTTCACAGTTAGGAGAGAGATGTGCTGAATTTTTTCCCCATGGGCTTGAAATTGCAGAGCATAAAAGTTCGATGATGGTGCATACCCAGCCATCTTGGCAGAGCTGACCAGTTAGTGCTTGTCCTCTCTCCGCTTGAGCTTGCGGTGAGATTGCGAACTTGATGGAACTTGAGACAGATAAAGAGAATCAGTTCTGTAACAAGGGATCAGAGTTAACGATATGGAAAATCCCTTTCTCTCTCAAACACGCATTTTCTGTTTCCCTTTGTTACTCCACCTACTCCAGTGTTCTCTCCGTTCTCCTGCCCAGGACAGCAGAGGAGCAGAGAGCAGCCGTGGAAGACATCAGCCCCCCACAGGGTACATCCTCAGGTGGACATGCTCTGCATAGTGGAGTACCTGAGGGCTTCCAGTGCATTCACTGTTAAATCGTATTTACCCAATAGTTTTGACTTTTTCTTTGAATATTTCAGGGCAAAGCCGTGTGACAGGTCTGCACACTGGCATAAGGCAGACACACACACCACACCCCCCCCCGCCATGGGTCATGTATTGGCAGTGTTGGCTCTGCCGTTTGGTCTGGAGGAGACGAGCACACAGTGGGAAGCACTGGAAGAACCCCCGGGCCGGGAGGAGTCTGTAACCATCCCAGCTTCTTCTGCTGCTCGAACACAACCCGGCATCTTTCTGCTCACAGGGACATTTACTGAAAACTGAATCCACTGGCAGAATAACCATGAGACGATCAGAATGTTCAGTACAGAAATGCTGCTGTTCAGGGAGTCTGTGTGTGCCACAGTGAGAAAGAATACAGAAAGAGATGCCAGCTGACCAGTAATATTTATGAATACCGTAAAAGGGGAACATGTTTGAAGAGGAAATATTTTTTTTCCTTCTCTGCAGTGGCCAGCCGAGTCATTCTATTTGTAGACACAAAAATGTCTAATAAATAACTTTAATGATGGTGTGAAAACTAATTCTCAAAATTCTTTCCTCAAATGATAGGGAAAGAAAAAAATCGCAACATGTCCTCATTAAAGAGTGTGTGCTTAAGCTGCATGGGGTTTTGTTTGCAATCAGTCATGAACAAAGCCATAGTAAATATCTCTTTTAACAGCTGTTGGGTAATCTGTGTTTTGATAGCTTTCTAATACAATGCTCCTGATGATATTCTTAAATTGGAATATTATGTTACAAAGCTGTATATATAAAGCTAACTGAGCACTCATTCATACGTTAACTTAATTTTGTTCTAACTACATTTATTCTTGGAATAAGAATAGACCTGGAATAAGAAAGACTGGAAAGAATCTTTTCCTAAACTTATAACATTCTTCTGCTTAACAATAAACTATTACCGAGTCCAGTGCCAAACGCTAGTGATCCCCAGTGGTGTTTAAGCCTGGAACTCCTATCTGGAAAGTTTGTAGTCTTGTGTCCTTTGCCAGTGAGAATTAATTGCTGTGTATTAAGAAACTGTCTTAGAACTGAGGGATGCATTTCCCCCTCCACAGTATTCAGTCTCTACAGTCCTGTGCTGTAAAACTGAACAAACCGTGTAATAAAGGTTTTATATTTTGTTGCCACCCTTCCAAACTGTTACAGAATTAGCAGATGCCTCTGCATTGGCTATTGGCACGGTCCAGCCCTTTCTCTGATGGGCCCCAATTGCCCCCAAGGCTCCCCTGGCCCCAACCATCCACACCTGGGACCTGCCCCCTCCTGGAGCCCTAGGCTCCTGCTGGCCCAGTTTGGGGGCTGTGGGACTGGTGCTGCTCTCTTTGCAGTCATCTTCAGCTCCCAGCATGGCTCAGTCCAGCTCTTAGGGACAGACCAAGGTGTGCCCAGGAGCTTGTGGCCATGGTGAGTCATTCCTGCCAGCACCCAGGGCAGAATGCTTGGTTGCAAGGCTAAATGAGATTGGTTTTGCTCAGAACAAAGGATGCTGTGGCTGGAAGCAAAGTGGTGTCTTTCATAAAACAAATCTCTCATGGAAAGCTTTCCTGTGGGTCATTTTGTCTGTGGTGCATTTGAGGTAGGCAACATGTTCAGTTCTTTTGCCATCCTGGCATCTGAGTTTTATGGTGCTTTCAGAAAGCTCAGGAATCTACATTTATTCTGTCTTTCTGGAGGATGACTTCTTTCCCCCACCTTGTGAAAGGTGAGCATTTGTTGCAGTTGGGGCAGAGGTGGCAGCCCCATGGAGCTGGTAGGAGCCCACTCAGGTGCAGAATACCTCACCTGAGATTGCAACAAGAGAAGTTTGACTAAGTGCTTCTTTCTCTGGGCTGTCACCTTGTTTCTTGTTATACTGCCTCGCTTTTCCTGGTAAGTTTCAGAGGCTTTTTATTATTTGCTTATTGCAAATGAACGGTTGTGGCTGTGTGAAGAAGTTACTCAGCTTTCTAAGTTTTCATAGCTTAACAAAATGCTCAATATAAAACTTTCAAGCTCCTCAAAGCACATTTTGTCCTAAAAGCTGGTTCTACTTTTTTTGTTCCTAATCCATGCCTTCCTGACGTGGGTTAACTTCAGCTGTCAAGTGCCTTTTAGTACTTTGTAGAAAGAACAGAAGCAAAAGGCTCAGCATGTATTGCAATCTTGTGCCTTTGTTGGGTTTACTCTCTTTTTAAGGCTTTAATTTCATTTTGGAGAATTATTGGGGTGGAGGGAGCTAGATACATAAACCCTTTTCAAAATAAATTATTTCTGCTGAAGACCAAAGTGTGATTTTGAAGGTATCACCAGAAAGTTTTCAACATCTCTGCGTGAATTCATTGGTCTGCTCTGCATTTTAAGCAACAAGTTTTTGAAACTGTGGAAACCATGAATTAGGTTTAAGGAGAATATTTGACATGATTAAATTACCAACCATTACTGTGAATATGGACATTGGTGGAAAATAGCATGGACATAATTTTATTTTTATATATATATATATTTTTAGGACAAGAAATGAAACAGTATTTTTGCAGATGAAACTTCTGAGAGATTTAAGATAAGTAGTTATCAGCATTAGTTTTGTTCTATCTATTGTGTCTCATGAGAAGCACTCTTAACGATGTCAAGGTGGGCAGCATTTTCTTGACTAAATGCCTTTTCAAAATGAAGGGCTTTTCCTCCCAGTGGAGCTGGGAGGCAGTTTGTGGTAGACTGAATTGCCGGTGCAGCTTCCAGCAGATCACTGGTATTGCTGAAGTTCCCAGGCCTTCAATTTTTTTTAATTTTTTTTTTCTTTTGCCTGGAAACTGTCTTTTACCTGTTGCTTTTCTTCTGCTAATAGCTTAGATTATTGTTGGTATTAAGAGCATTGCCTTCTCAGGTCAAGTCAGTCCTGAATGTCCACCAACCCTCTCCCTTTCCCTCATTAGAGCAACTTTTTTTCCCCTTACTTGTCTTCACTCTAATAGTTTATCCTTTTAATGAGAGAAGACTACAAGTTATTCTTTCTAAGTGAGATAAGCCCTTGTGAGCTCTATTTTATCTAACTAAGACTGGGAAATCATTTGCCCTTATTTGTATTAAACAGATGTATATACTTTACCGCAAGTCATTAGTGCTGTAAAGAGATTGCCTTCCTATTGATAGCCTAGATGGGGAAATTCAGGAGTAAATTGCCAATAAATAAGGAGTGTGCTTGTAAGCACTATTGATTCTCTCTGAGCCACACAGAAGTGTTTTGTTAGTAAAACTCTTCCTGAATGTGCAAGTGAGGTTAAAAAAAAATAAAAATAATTGGTGATTACTGAAAGCAGGGCGAGAGGAGTGGGGGGTGAGTTTGGGTGAGAAGCTGACATTGTTTTTCCTTGAAGTGTACAGTTTGTAAAGATAGCTGCTAAAAATGAAACAGCAGTTTTTGCGGCCACCCCCAGAAGACAGAGATTGTCTCTCCTGGAGAGAAAACTCAGCACAGCATTTCCTATAACACATAACTGCAGAGTGGTAGGAGAGTTTCCCAAATCATGAGATAATAGAAAGTATAATTTTCATAGGAATTGAAAGATCGGTGGGATTAAAATTCCTTTTGTCCTGTTTGGACTTTGGAACAGACTGGAAGTCCTGAGATGTTTGGGGGATGCTTTAATGTACACTGTTGGCTAGACATTAGGAGGCAAATGAGAAACAGGTATGATGAAGACCAGCATGTGGGGAAAAGCTGAGGGACAGCTGAGTCCTTCCTGTTGGAACCGTAAGAACAGTAGATTAGTCAAGTCCATGGCTACTATAACTTCGGTGCTTGCTCTGTCTTCTGTATTTCTTCCGTATTCATCCAGCTTGCTGAAAATTAGTATTTATTACAGAGCTGTCTTTCTAGAAAAGACAATAGGCCAGGACTGGATGGATAACAGGACAAAATTAAGCTGCAGTGGAATTCTCTGATGAAACCATATCCAGTGATATCATTCCCAACATTTCCAGTGCACATATTCCATGGCGTATCGTATCTGTGAGCTGACAGGTCATTCCTTCAAGAGTATCTCGACAGAACAACAGTGAGTATAATCCTGCATAATCTGTGGAAAACCTTTTAACTGTTACTGAATAGAGGATTCTCCTGGTGATATGCTGATCTTCCTCACATTTATTTAAAGAAGACATGAAACAATGATAAATGCTGGGCATACAGCAACCATTTAGTTGCTGATACACAATACTGGAATTACCCTGAATGAGGAGAAATAGAGCAGCTAAATAAAATTCATTTTACACGGCTATTCTCAGTAGCAAAAAAAAAAATACTGGACTGATGCACATTAAAGATGTCCCATGTCTTCAGAAAACTGATTTCTTCAGATTAAATTTCTTCTGTAAGGATGAAAATGTAATTCACCACCAAAGGCTTAACACCAGGAATATATTTTTGGCAATGACAGCCTTTGGAAAGCTCATTTAAAATTACAGTATGAATTCAGAAAGTTTCAGGTTATATGATAAATTTATCACATACTGGTTTATTTATGCATTTTTCCTCACCATTAAGTCATATTACATGTGAATATATTAAAAAAATTATACAGTATCTAGGTGAGTTTTTTTTAAACATATCTTGGCTTTTGTTCTGAAAAGCTTTTACAGAATTCATTACCTCTTCTCCCTTCTGGTTTTATCTTCTTTTCTAGATCTGTTTCCTTCTATCTGTGTTCCTATAGTCAGTGTTGGTCTTATTTCTTTGGAGGTCTGTTAGATTTCTTTCACAGGAATTTAGAAATTAAAAAGGAATGTTTTTTAAAAAACCCAGAGTTGTCAAAAAAACTCAAGAAAAGGGCCTTCCTTGGAAACAAAACTGCTTATGCTGTGTTTTGCCTTCCTGTGAAACTTTCTTCCGTATTCATCCAGCCTGATGAAAATTAGTATTATTTACAGAGCTGTCTTTCTAGAAAAGACAATAGGACAGAATTGAATTTATACCACCTGAGGGCACTGTAATACTATTTAACTTAATTTTAAAGAAAAATACAAAAGGGTAGCGTTTGAAATGGTCTCCATTTTTTCTTACTCTTGTGATTACTATCCAATGTTAGAATAAGCGTACCACTGAAATGAATGAAAATCATTGTAAAAAAATTAGATATGTTGTTGTAGGCAGGTCTGTTGGAAACAAGATCATCCTTCTCTCATGTCACCAATATTGTTTCCTTGTGCTTACTGTAGGATGACAATAATTTTAAATACAATGCTATTATTATTTTCAATTACGTGTTATTAGTATGGGAGAGATGGCTGTATACCTGGTTGTACTGCAATTTTATCTGCTTATGTTTGATGCCTCTCATTTGCCTCTAGAGAAGTGCAGGGTTGATGTAAAAGTACCAAATGGTGATGCTGGGTTCATGTACTTACACCATTTCACTCAAATGTGACAAAGTGAGCAATGAGAGAAGTAAAAAGCTCCCGACATGGACATTCCTGATTTGGCTCAATTTCTCAGCCTTGCCAGGTTTATCTTTTGTCTCTTTCTCTTCCTATACTCTCTCTTTTCCATATCTCTCTTGTCCTTCTGCTTTATTGGTTTTCCTTCTTTGTCTCCTCTCTAGTCATTTGATTTCCCCATCCCGTTGCTTTTTCTACTCTCTCATACATGGAGAAGGTCACCAAGCAGAGTTCAAACAAGGGCTCTGTGCAGGGCTCTGGCCCTTGCAGCCTCCTGTGCTCTCAGTGAGCTCTTCTAATACATGTCCACTTCAAAGCACTTCCTAGACCCTTTTAATTCTGTTTGTACAGCATGAAACACAGCAAAACCTTCATGGCAGAAACTATATAGTATTTCTAATTCTGTTAGAATTATAACCAGGTGTGCTTCCATCAGAGAAAAAGTCAAGACTGCTCACTGAACTTACACAGGAGGTTTCCATAGCTTTCTTAGGAGCAAAAAGGCCTTGAATGTGTTCTTTTCCACACTGGCTTTCAAAAACATGCACTCAGTTCCATGACTGAATATGCTGCTGTGATTTTATGCATTTAGACTTTGTTTTTGAGTGTAGCAACTCTGAAGTGTTCATTAAAGAGCAAGTCATCAGTCAAAATCACAGTGTTCAAAGAATTAGAGTTACATTCTCCTGGGGATTGCCCAAGCAGTCAACATATAGTCCCATGATGTTAGTAGAACTTGATTTTTTTAGTTTGGTTGTATTGGTGATCCAATTTGGTTGATTTGGGGTTCAGGAATATATAGTAATACATAATATGTATAGTGATATATAGTATTATATATATATATATATATAATATATATATATATCATAGTGTAGTATATATAGTAATTTATTCTTCAATGAGCCAGGTAGACTGACCTGAATAATATTTTTAATTTGTGCATGCTAATTGTTTTGACAGAAGGATGCTACTGCTTCTTTTGCACTGAGGCCAGAAGTGAATAAGCTTGACTGGTTTTCCCATAACAGGATTTCTTGGTAATGGAAAATAAAATATTGTGTCGGATAAAGTAGTTTTAAAAACACATTGGAATTACTTGTGTTGAGAAGTTATCCTGAAAGTAATTAAAGGAGTTTAAAAGTTGCACATTTAAACAGAATTCTAACTTTAAAAGTCATGGTATGAACCCTGTATTAGAGACAAAAGTAGATATGTAGTTATTTAACAGATCTAAGCTCTTCCAATAAAGCAACTCAATAAAGCAGAAAAATCCAAGAATATATTGTATAAGCAGACCTGTTTGTATGCTTAAAGTTATCTATATAGATACTTAAATATCTTGAAGCAGTGAGATGATATTAACTTCTTGCAGAGGTTTTCCTTCCTTCTGATCAATCCAATACATTATTTTCTCACCTTAAGGTCATCAATAAGAAAGGTATGTCTTTTACATTCCTGAAGTCTGACTAAGAAGTTAGTTTTTGCACTAGTGAGAGACTGAATTATTTTGGGGAGGACTGTGTATACTGTGAAGGTATGCTGTGAAGCGTGGACAATGCAGGGGCAGGGAGCAGGGAGGCTGTATCTGTCCTGTGGAAGCAGCGGTAGGAGGTAAGTCCCCAGTGAGAGGGGATGCCACAACTGGGGTGAGGTTGCCTCTCCAGGCTTAGTTCCTCTTCTGAAATGCTGGTCTGTAGAGAACTTTTAATGTTGAAAGGCTGAGAAGAAGATGAACAAGCATGTTTTCAGGATCTCTGTGCCATCTAAAAAGTTGTGTGTTTTACCTCAGGGGCCTGTGATGGAACATACAGGTGAGAACTCCCTTGGCATAAGGTTTGCTAGAAGTTCAGGGGCTTTAGTTTTTCACTTTAGTTTTTTTAAATTTTAGGTTTGAGGTTTTGATGCTTTAGTTTTTAGTTTCACCTCAGTGTAGCTGGAAATCATCGTATAATATAATTTCTGGAGTTAAATACATAAATGAACTAAAACTATCATCTGAGGATACACTTATTCATAAAACTCACATGGAAAATGTGGAAAGAACATAATCATAAAAGCAAGGGAGGGAACCAAGATTTTAGTCCTTATAACTGGAAGACAATAGCCAGAGACATTCTTCCAAGCTTGCTATAAAAAAAACCTCAGCTTTTTGTAAGCAGGTTTTTTGTTGATACAGTGGCAGGTAGTGATACAAACAAAAGATACAAATCGTTTTGCAAAACTAGAGAATGGTAGTTGAGAATAGGAGATATGAAGGTAAAGCTGCAGCAATATACTAATAAATTATCCTTTAATGAAATAAATGTTAATACAGTTTTATTCCTAGCACACTTTTCTATATATGATATTAGCAAACACTTGTCTTGTGATATTGTATCGGCATGGAATGTAACTTTTTTTTTTCCCCACACATACACACTATATGTAAAATCACGAGGCTTAACTTCAGTTTGCTACAATCTGATGTGCACTTTCTATCTTCTCTCATGCCAAATTTCCAATACTTAATTTTTTTTTCTTGCTGGCATTAATTTTTGCTTATTTGACATCCAATTTGCCAAATGAATGATGACAGTTATCCTCTCTTCTGTACTGTTGCTTCATCTTATTTCACACTATGTGTCCAGGTTTTCTGGGGTCATTCCCTCTCCCCACCACCCTTTGTTTTGTGAACATCACAAAACAAAGATGAAAGGTTGGATTTATTTATACTAATTAAAATAATTTGGAATAAATATATGTTCATTTAAGTTCAGATAAACTGAATTGCAAATATTAAACATATTGTAACTGCTTATGCAGAACATAAGGATTCTACTTGTCAATGGTATAGAAAAATTATGAACTCAAGTTTGGAAGGAACAAAATGACTAAAAATCTGTCACTAGAACAGGGGTTAAAAGACTAAGAAGCAGTAGTTATAAGAAGATATAGAAAGGACGGTTGAGAAGGACCTTCTCAAAGGAGGAAAAGATTTTAGAATTATTTTATTTTTTACATTATTTTTCTCCAAACACAAACATTTAGAAAATTGCTACTTCAATAGGAAAGGTAATTACAATGGCAAGTTAGACATCTATAAATGTGACAAAGGTAAAAAACTTAATGCATTTTGAAGAAAAAAAATATTTTTTTGTAATCACAATATTTCTCTTAAAATACATAAGATAATATCCTAATTTATCCACAGAATAGTATCAAGTGAAAGGTAACAGTTAACTTTCCTCCTTAGCATGCCCATTAGTGCAGTTAATACAGAAAATGAAATTTCTTACTAAATGTATGCGTACCCAGCATAGTGCAGGAGACAAACAGGCTGTCTATAAGCCTGCCAGTCTACCCAGGCCACTTTCAGCTAGAAGTCACATAACTGTGTTAATGCTAAATCAGATTAGTGAGATCTGATTACTAGTCATTTATCAAGTTGCATAATGTGGTGAGTTTTTTTTCATGAGTTAAGGAGCTTACTTTGTGCTGGATCTCAGTCTTGCCTTGCCTATTCTGAGTGGATATTTATCTGTGTTGATGGCAGCCTGTGCTTATTATATATCCCCATGGTCATACATGAAGATGATGAAAAATAACAACATAAGGGCAGTTATCTTTGTGCACCTCCTTTCACTGTGGCAAATTCACTCTTAGTTCACTCTGCATAAAAAGCCGAATCTCTCTCAGCACATGTTTTCTTTGTCTTTCTTCCTGAAATACTCATTAACAGAGGTGTGGTGGGATTTCATGTACAGGTTGTCCCAGGCCATCATCTAAGTTTGTCTGCAAGCTTTCTACATACATGCTGAAGCTCTCCTTGCAATTATTGCTGTTTTGAGCCTGAAGGACTGTTTAGCAGATTTCCACCTACAGTTTCACAGAACGTGACTCTTTTGGGCTGGTGACAGTGGCTCCAAACAGTGTTCTTCCCATCATCTGCTGGGTGCCAGGGCCAGCAGCAAGTTTTACAGTCTGTGTCCTTCCCACAGCAAAAGAAAGAGGTGCTGGCAGTGGTTCTTTGATATATTCTTACCAATTCCCTGCATCCCATTTTCTCTGTGAAAGCCCTGACTTTGTGTGACTCAATTTTGGCAAAATAATTTAATGGCATTTGGAACAGTCAAAGCCTCCCTTTTCATGGGCTGCAAGAGATGGTAGCTTTAGGGTAGATTTAGGGCTGCAATAAATACTGTGGTTTAGAAAAACGAACCCTAGACAATCTTATGCATACAGAAATATGTATCTGAAAGACATTTATGCTGGGAAAAAGAGAGTCACTGAATTGAGAAGTGGTTGTTCTTTCTTCACGGAGCTCTATATAAGATATACAAGTAACATATGGGCTGGCCTATATAGTACCTTAAACTCAGCTAAGTAGTTCATGGTTTTCTCTTAAAGTGGTATCTTAGAACATTTCACTTACATATAAATTCTCAGCAATAAATGCTCTTTTTATTCCAGTACAACTACAAAAATAAAATTTATTAGCTAAAAGCTGGGCAAGAGAGTATGTAAAAGATGCTATGCCATCAGAAAACTCCAATCATAAGTAATTGTAAGCTAGATGGAAGATGGAAAAATTAATTGTGATTCACTAATTCTCTGGAAATACTTTCTTCATTTTAAATGTAATCAATGCATGGATCAGTGATTTCAAGTAATAAAATGATTGGAATAACAGGGATAAGACCTATTCCTATCCTGGAAAGCTGCCCAGCAGAAAAGGACCTGGGAGTGCTGGTGGACAGCTGGCTTAACGTGAGCCAGCAGTATGTCCACGTGGCCAGAAGGGCCAATGGCATCTCTCGGCCTGTATCAGGAATCGTGTGGCCAGCAGAAGTAGGGAAGTCATCGTGCCTCTGTACTGGGCACTGGTGAGGCCTCACCTCAAGTGCTGTGTTCAGTTCTGGGCCCCTCACTACAAGAAGGACATTGAAGTGCTGGAGTGTATCCAGAGAGCCACACTCTCTGGGGATGGGTCTAGAGAACAAGTCCTGTGAAGAGAGGCTGAGGGAACTGGGCATGTTCAGTTTGGAGGAGAGGAGGCTGAGGGGAGACCTCCTTGCCCTCTCCAACTACCTGAAAGAAGGTTGTAGAGAGGTGGGGGTTGGCCTCTTCTCTCAAGGGAATAATGACAGGAGCAGAGGAAATGGTCTGAAGTTGGGGCAGGGGAGGTTTAGATTAGAAATTAGGAAGAATTACTTTACTGAGAAGGTGGTCAGGCATTGGAACACCTGCCCAGGGAGGTGGTGGAGTCACCATCCCTGGAGGGATTTAAGAAACGTGTAGATGTGGCTCTGCAGGGTGTGCTCTAGTGCCCAAGATTATTGGTTTGGGGGTGGGTGTGATGTGGCATTGTATGTGTGTTGTTTGGTTTTGGTTTTTTGTTTGGTTGGTTTTGTTGTGTTGTTTTTTTTAGGTTGGACTCAATGATCTCAGAGGTCCCTTCCAACCATGATGATTCTGTGATTCCATTATGAGTAAAGTCTATTTTAATTACTTCATCCATGTGGAGCTACTTTATGTATATAATAATTACAGTAATATAATGATTTTGTATATAATAATAAAATAATAACTTTGCAGAACTTCAATTGCCTAATCAATTGTTTCACTTGGAGTATCTCTTGATCTCTTGCCTTTGTTTTTTTAACTGCCAACTTAAAATGATCTGATTCTGACTTGAAGGTAAACTGTATTACAGCTGAGAAGCCATAGAGCTTTGCCTTATAGCTTTTGCAAATTAATATGTTTATTGTGGAGTATGTACACGTATCTAACTGGGGACCCTCAAAGCAGCTGCTGCTCCAGGAAACATGTATAAAACATAACTTTCAGCCTCTGACACTGTTAATTGCATGCAGCATAATGTACTGTGGCTTGTGGAGGGGCTTGAAATCAGTCTGATGTTCTGGCTGTGTACTCATGCTGCTGTCCAGTTACACTGAGGGTACTGGGTGTACCTCGGTGGGCGTTTGGATAGTAACTTCTGATGTATCTCAAAAGGAGGTGCTCTAGAAATATCTCCATATGCATGAAATCACCCACCAGTGTGTTGCAGAAGTGGATCACATTGATATCAGCCCAAGCTGGGGAAACCAAGCACGGCCAGTGAAGCTTTGCAGCTATCTGTGAAAGAGACTGCAATTGAATATTTACTGATAGTGCTGGAGAAATGGAAAAGCCGCCTTGATTTTTTTGCATTTCAGACTGATTTTTTCAAAGCAGGCAAGAAGGCATAGAGATGTTTCATGTAGACTTTTGAATACTTCTCATAATATCCAATACTACTATTTAGAGCAGAACCATGTATTAAGTCATGCAGGATCAAGTCAGGATCAGTCTTGAAGTCCATATTCGCAATTAACTTTCAGTAATGTCTCAGTTCTTATTCTGTTAAATTCCATCAATTTAATCAGAGGTTGAATGAGGTGTTTAAGCAATGAACTGACAAATTCTGCCAGTGTAATGATACAGCACATACAGGGCTCAATGTCAGTAATCTGCAGTCAAATCTTTTCACCAGGTACCTAGTTTTTTGGTTAAAGGTGGATTCAGCTGTTGTGAAGTGAAAAGCTTGGCTGCTTTGATGTTGAATTTCAGTTATTAATATTGTAGTGATGTTTAGTAGGCTTTCAGAACATTTTTCAATCTCCAGCTAATCTAAGTAAGAAAAATTAATTCCTAAAAGTTGAGCTAAAAATAATGCATTTTGGTGCTAGGAATTAGACCAAATTTCTAATTTGCTAAATATAACATGTATATAATTGAGACCCTTGTAACCAAAACAAATCCTAATATTGTTATCATTAATGAGGCTTTTTATTTCTCTGATTTGGAAAATATTATGTTTTACAACTCTCAGAATATATTCAAAAATTTTATTTTGTAGTGAGGCTATTTTCCTGCATCTATCTTAAGAGCAGGCCTATTTAGGTCAGAAATAAAAAAGTAGTGACTTATACGTAGTCTTTAGTCTGCATATGAGCTAGTTTAACTATTTTCTTGCATATAATAAATTTTAATTTTGCATTTTTGCAGATATGGACGTGGTCTATAAAAGCCTAATGCAGGCACATAGAACTTTCTCAGGAAGTCCGAGTAGAAATGGCTTGCAACTCTGAACTTAAAAACATCCTCAGTGAAGCAAACCATGAAATTCTTGTGGAGGAAAGAACAGGAACAGCAGATCAGTAAAGTCAATCACTTAAAACTAAGGGAAAAAATGCTGATACCAAGCCACCCACAGTCTCAGAGACTGAGTAGGAACTTTGATTGGGTGCATTTATGGAATATAAATAAGAAAAGCAAAATAGCAAATGTGAGTTAAGGCATTTCTGGACCAAAATGTGGTCTCTATGGGGAACCTGAGAACATTTGGTATATTACACAATCAGATCCAAACACAGCATATGTCAAACCTGGATGATGATTTCCATCTAAAGAGAGACAGGAAGCCATGAATTTACGAATTTAGGTGATGAATTTAAGTTAAAAAAAATCAACAACAACAAAAAAATTTACAACGTAGTCTTCAACAAGAATTTTGTTAGGTAATTGCTAGCAAAACTGCTACAAAACTGCTAGTGCGAAGAGTGATGAATCCCAGCATCAAGAAGTGCATCAGTATGTCCTAGCACTTGTTGAAGACGGTAAACCTGAGGTGCTGACAAAAGCAAACATGGTGTTGGTATTTTCCCATGATTCATGTCCTTTTATTGGAATATTCTTAAAAAGGATAGTTAAAATTTACATAGTTTTTGTTTGGAGAAAAGTATTGGCTGTGTTGTTTTTTTTTTTAAAAACAACAAAGTTTAAAAGCATCTTTTGCTCTGTACCCTTCCATGTCAAATACAATGAGCTTTGTTTTCACTGCTTTGCATCCAAAGCCTTCATCTCCCTGTAAAGTGCAATGGTATGCCACTTATGTTTTGTATTTTGGAAACTATTACACAAAGTGGAAGAATTGGCATACAGATCACATTAGTTTTGTATTACAAAGTTTAGTCTACTAGAATACTCCAAAAGATACATGTGCAAGACGGCAGTTTGTTAGAACTATGAACTGTTCAATACTTTTTTGTTTAAAAATATAAATGCACAGGATTGAAGAACAAGAAGCTTTATCTGTGTAGCTTTATCTGGCTTGCAAGAGTTGTTGATTGTAACAGAATGCATACCATGTCATATTAAAAAAATAATCAGATAAAACCAGGCAAGCAAAACACTTTATTTCACATGATTTGCTCTCTCTTCTATAATCCTATCATAAATACTTTAAAAAGTCTGTAACTACTTCATGTGGTGTGCAAAGACTATTTTTCTGACAAATCAGAGGTTGTACTCAGGGATGGATATGGGACTTCAGTTTCCTGAGAGTCAGACTCCTGCTGAGCTGCAAATGATGGAAGTGACGGTATGGCCAGCAAGACCCCAAGCATCACCCTTACCCAGGACTCAGCCCTGCTGCTGCAGGGGTTTCATGTCTGAGCCTTGGGGTGTGCACGTGTCTCATCCTCCATTGTGCAATTATTGCCACATGAGAGTAATGTCTAAATTTAATTTGTGCACTTTAATAAGTAGATTGCCAGAGAAATAGCTGCTCATGGTGTTGTTAGTCCACAATAGCGATCTGTGCTCAGTTTGTTACTAAAAGCAGGCAGGAAGAAGGAACTGATTTCTGAGAGTAAATTTGAGTTATAAATTTCACACAACTCACATCAACTAGAAGATAAAACATGCGTATTTTATACAAAAAAATGCATTTTTTTTTTCACATAGGCAACTCCAGTAGTCTCACCAAGGTGAAGCCAACTACTTGCTGTGATCAATGTAAGCATTTTCTGAAGGGTTTGCAGGATCAGATCGGTAGGTTCTGATTCAAAAGTAAGGGCTTCTAGAGAATTTAAGATCAGGTGTTTGAAGGAGTTGTAATTAGCAACTCAAAAGGGTGGGTCCCAGTGTGTTATTTATGCAGAGAGCTCCAGGGATGTCAAAGGGAATTGTGGAATGCACCTGAAAGGATCTCTTTGCAGAGCAGGAGCCATCTTGGTGTAATACAGGAAAATCCTTTCATCTGTGCTAGTGAAAGGAGTGGTGCTGTGTCACCCATGTGAGTTCTTCTAGGTCTTGCCCTACCAGCCAGAGCACACAGGCTGGTACTGCTGTTGGTGGGACCCCTTCTGCCCCACGTCCCCGTCAGATCTGCTGGGGCTTCTGCATAGCACTGCTCTATGGCATCCGTCTCCCAGAATGATCTACTGCTTAGAACCACATGAAGGTGATTTGTGCAAATCTGAACACGTTGAAAGCAACATGTTGAAAGGCAGCTGTGTGCTCAGGTATGTCTATTAATTGGAGAGGGAAAGGGTAATGACTAACCTCTTCACAAAGGTGAGAGGTGACCAGCTCAGCTCATCAGCCCATTCCTCAAGGTTCTTCCTTCATCCTTAGATGTTCTTGTTGTGTAATTATTTTGTCTAATTCTGATGCTTCTTTTTCATAAAATGCTTTTCTCATCAGAGTAAGATAATAAATTCACAAAGGAGCTGTAAAAAGACCTACAATAGGAATGAGAAAACACTATATGTCTCTACATTAGAAACTAATCCTTTTAGCCTTTAGAAGGGTGAAATGGTAGTGTGGAGCTGACAGGTTTGGTGAGGAATGATTGGGCTGAGGCAAAACAAATCCTGTTGCTCAGGATGTCACTAAATACATTTATGTTTCTAGTGTGCCTTAAATAATGATCTATTACGGCTTGTTTCACAGCATTTTTAACCATAGTGTGCTAATATTTTCAGAAAAGGAATGATTACTTCTCAGTTACTTTCAGTATTGACAGTTAACCATATGTTTTCTTTTTGAATCTCTGCCTTTTTCCACAATGAGACCTTTACACTGCAAAAGTTGTGTTTGCCTATATTTTTGAAGGAAACAGCCACTGTTTTCATGGTAGGAAGATGCACTGGGCAAATAATATCAAGATGACTGGCCTTGTAAAGGCACCAGTATTGTGATATGAATTAGGAATAGCTGTTTGGTCGCAGTACTTGGAAAAGAGTTTTCCAAAGCACTCAGTTCTCTTTTGGACTACTTAGATTTTCCATGTTATTTTCATTTACCAGGTACATTGCAATATCAGCAATGTGCTCCAGGGACACATCTCAGTCCTGCTGTGCAATGAACAGTGGTCTGGAACACATAGCTGTGCTATGTGTGGTGAGCCTATGTTGTGTAAATGTAGCTGCGAACGCTGTGGGCAGTGATCATCCCTATTTATTGAGTTTTGATTAATACTAACATGTTATAAACCATGGAGACAGTTCTCTGTATGTCTGAACATGTACCACTCAACTCCTTACTATGTGTAAGGGTGCATTATGCATAGTCAGAGTCTGCATTTCCTTCTTAAGCTAGATGGGCTGGATTGTTCCTGCTTCCAAAAGTGTGAGACAGTTTCTACAACTGATAGTGCAGTGTTAACTGTGTGTGTGAAGCTAGATAAGGAAAATTAATAACAAATGGCAAAATAAAAGCTCTTTCATTGGCAGAGAAATTCATAAATAGAGAAAACTGCTGAACCTAATACAACATCAAAACAGACATCAAGTTCCTCCTCAGCCACTGAAGTGGTGAATGTTTCCTGAGATAGAAACTTTTCTGCAGATAGTGCTGAATATGAATCAGAAGACAAATCACTGTCAAGAGAAAAATTATCGAACTGGGACAAGGTTAACTTTGTGACATAGAGACAAAATTGTTTGCTAAATATTAAGACCTTTAATTTAATTTTCATTATATTTTAGCAAGCAATGTCATTATGGAAGTGATCTAGTTCCTACACTATAATCAGTAGCTTGCATTAGCACTCAATTTTCACATCAAGATTCAATTTTCTTCTTTACTTTGAATTAATATTTTATATGAGATCGTGGTCATCAACTGCCAGATGTTTATCTTAATGGTTCTTCTGCTTGACATGAAAAAGAATTCTTATTTCCAATTTGTGTAGAGGAGAACAGAAAAGAGGCACATTAATGTCTCAGTGCAATAATTTTCTTATATAAAATATTTATATTAGTATAATTGTAAATGAGGAAAACATTAGTTGTTTTATTACTTGGCTCAGTACAATTTTGTGTTGAACAAAATAACATCATATTAGCTATGAGGTGGTGATCCAGGCATGGACTGTCCTTCTCTGTTGAACAAAAAATGTATTTAATAGATTATTATGATTTGCCTGCCTGCTTTGGCCAGGATGTTGTGGTTCAGCCCTGACTCAGCTGCTTCAAACTGCTGAATGTCTGTTTGGTGGTAGCAATACTCTGGACAGATTTTTCCAATGCACTTAGTTCCCCCATGGGCTCCTTCACATTGCAGCATCTGTGGGGGCTCGCATGGCTTCTGGGCTAAGCCTTGCACTTGCCATGGCAGTGACATACGTCACTATCCAGTGTAAGCACTGCAGCTTCTCTTCTCACCTAGAAGCAATATGACAATATATATGTCTGATCAAAATTTTGCTAGGAATAAGTGACATGCCTCTAAAAAAGACATGTTTATGTGCAATTTGTATCCTATTCCATGCAGTATCAAGTCAGCATCCTCAGACCTTTAATGAATATCAGGAGGCTATAATTCAAAATAATGGATGCAAGCCAATAAAGGGTGGGACTGTTATGTATAATTTGCATGTAGTTGTGTATAGACGCCAGAAGCTATCTGATGTATGTGTGCAGGACAACTTACATATTCCAGCAGATGATCAAGCACAGGCAATGCCCTGCTATCTGTCTGAGACCTCTAGAGCTGACTATCCCCCTCCAATCACACAGGAGCTTTAAAACTTGCATGAAGACCAGCACTGGGTGAGGTTAACTGAAATGCTTTAATAATGGAACTATCATCCTCACCTCTTGCTTGTTTTCTTTGAATTCAAATTCCCATGATAGCTCTCTCTTCCAGAGTATTCTCACTGATGGCAATGAGAATATATAAAAACAATATAAAAGTTTGCTGCTTCACTGTGCTACCAGTGAACGCAAGTGAAGAGAGAGGAAGGTGGCTGAAGGAAAAACCAATCTGCTTGCCCTTAACCTGGGAAAATCTGACGTGAGGGGTTGTTCATTGATGGTCCAGTGATCACTGTTGCTGAAGAGGTGGGTTAGTTGGAGCAAGAAGTAAGATGTATGTTTATATGGGTGCGAAGTCAGGAAAAATATATAGTACATAAAATGAGAAAAAGAAAGTTGTGAGGATGAGTCTAAACAACACATCAGGTTTGTGTGATGAAAGCCTGCCAAATGTTGTAGCATCAGGATACAGAGCAGTGGGAGAGCTAGCATCACCCCAGCTACCTTTGACTCTTCAGCTCAAAAGGCAAGGTACAAATATCACAGCCTTGGTGACAGGAGTGGGGTGTAGCAGCACTCTGTGCCACACTTATGCGCTTGCCTCAGGTGGAAGTTCACCAGTTTCACCTTTTGGAGATCCGGTAATCCCTCAGTTGAGAAAATAAGGTGATAAGTCTCCTAGTTTTACTGAACTGTTTTTTGATGACTGTTAAATATTTTTGCTGCCTTCTGGTTCCTTCCTTCTTTCAAAAGCAGCTGCTCCTCCTCATCTCTCATTTAATACTGAACAAAGCTTTCATTTAAAAAAAGAAATTAGAAAATATTATGGTGATGTACAGCCATAGAAAAGATGCCAAAACCAAGTCCCAGCGTTAGGCAAGCCTGATGCTCTGTTTCCCTCAGCAGTTGGGCCAAAACCCGAGGGCTGGCCCCAGGCAGTGGTGCCAGCACTGGTCCCTGAGAAGTGGGACCTCTGAGCAGGCAGAGGCCCTCCATCCTGCTGGGCAGCAGGGACAGGGCTTGGCAGTGCCTGCTGTGGCCACCTTCTCCTTCCCTGAGCCCTTCTTGAAAGCCTCAGTGTGCTGTCAGAGGGGAGGGAGCCATAGGAAGGAAAATTGTCCTTCTTCCCATCTGGGGAGCAAGATTTCTGCTGAATGTGGGCAATAGAGGCATTTAATTGACAACTAGTCCTTGGAAAGGACAATGACACAAGATTGTGTCCATCCTGAGGGTGGGAGAATTCACTTGGAACTCTGCTGCGGAGAAGCCCAGTCACTCGGACCAAGTCCAAAAAGATATCGAATGTAGTTAGGATTGTCTCCCATGGGAGCCAAGTGAGCCCACCACACCCTGCATGAGTCTCAGCACTTTGCATCACCATTTATTTATTTATAAATATAGAAGAGTTCCGTTACAGTTGTTTCTAAGAGAAATTTTGACACAATAAAATAAATTGCTGGCTCAACTGTACTTCATCAGAGAGCAGGGTTTTTTCAGTCAATGCACGCATAACTCATTTTCAGAATCTCTCATGATCATTATTCATTGCAGCTTGTAAGAAAACATGTCTGTGAACCCAAAGGCGAAGGCTTTGTTTAAAAGTATTTATGACATTAAATGTATTCAGAGCATTATGGTACAGTTTGCATGGAGCATTTTGTGGTAATTATATTTGTATGCATTGGGAATAAACATAAAATTAAGGAGCACTTTTTCATGTTTGAAAATTAACTAGGGCTGAGCACTTTTAATCACACTTTTGTACTATCTGCCTGAAATGCAGAGGGGAGGTATTTTTCCTAATTATACATTAAATCTGAAGTACAGAGGAGAACAAAATTCCTGTCAGTTCCTCATGGTTGGGGTTTACATCAAAAGACCAGGAATCCCGTGGATGGAGTGGCTGTAAGTTCGCCCTCTACATAGTTGTGTATTCATGATGTGAGGGTTTTGTTGACTCAGTGTTATGTGACATCGCTCCTGCTTCCCCATCTCTCCTGTCTACATGCTGTCTGCAGCTGAGCATCAGGCTCCATGGTTTCACCGGCATAGCTGCATCCTGGGGCTCTCTTGTCCTCACTCCTTTGCTCTCAGACCCTTCTCAGGGAGACACTTTGTTATGATATGCTGATAGAAACCACTGGCTGCGTTTCTGATTTATGTTTATTAGTATTATATATATGGCTCTAGTGAGACATATTTAAGCATGATGTATCTGGGGACAAAGCAAACCTACTGTAGTGGACTTCTGTGCTTGTCAGCCTATATGGCTACTTCAGAGCAAGTCAGCTAAACTCAGGAAGGAGAGAAAACAGTGTCATTTTTATCACTGCTACTCAGTAATGGCTTAAAACTTGGATGGAGATAGGCAGTATTGAGCCTTTAATAAACGTTCATAAGTCTTAGAAAGTTTGTGACTCTGGATGAAAGCTTTGCTTGCTCTGAGACTGTTGATCTATTTGTAATTCCTGCAGATAAGTACTTTGTCATTTGAATAGACACAATTTCTTTAGCTTTGCTAATGTTTTCCTTTAATATATTTTGCAGAATTACTGTGGCTAGTTGCAAAATATAACTTGTTCTTGTTTCTGTAATTTTCCTCTGTGTGGAAATGGTATAAATAAGTGATGCTTAGTTTAACACATACATTGAATGCTTTCTTGTATATTCTCCATAGACTGAGGCACATGGTATTTTCAAATAGGTAAATTAATAAGCAGTTATTTTTAGCCTGTGGGACCTATGTGATGGTGATGGTTTAGGGTTCTGTTGCACAGTTCTGTATTATTTGAATTAAAAAATTCTATTATGGGATTGTTGGTGACAAAAGGGATTCACAATGCACAAAATCAGCATGTATGTTCACCACAAAAAAGACAGGTTAGGACTTCTCTTCCTTGTCCCTTACTCCAAACCATAGTCTACACAGATTCTCAGTAACTAGAGAACTAATAATTTCTGTCCTTCAGAATTACCCAAGGAAAACAGTAATTTACAACAAGCCAAGGGATGGGCTGTTTTAAAGTGTTTATCCACCGCAGACAATAACAATGGTGCCATTGTGGCAGAAGGCAGTAAAGGAACACTGTGTGGGCAAAGGATGCACCTGCCCGTGTCAGTGAGGTGCTCACTTCATCACTAATTAGTGTCAGTTTGATTGAGACCCCTGACCAAAAATCCAGTAGCCAGTGAGAGTGGAAGACTTCTGCTGATCTTCATGGGACTTGACTGGAGCCTTTACTATTTCAGCACTATACTCTGCAGGGGTTTCTCCAACCTTTTTTTCTGCTCTCCTGTTTTTTCCTCTGAGGTTCCTCCTGAACAAGGGATTAATTTAATAAGACCTTTTATCTAGCTTCTTACATGATGTTTTATTGGCATTTTGTTCATGAAAGTCAATTTGAAAAACAATTTCAGTGAGAGGAATTTCAAGTTATGTTTACATAGAAAAAGAAAGCTAAAAAAATGGAAGTAACTTTTTGGTTCTGAGGATAAATGCGGTAGGACATGCACATCCACAGTTGGCAGATACATAGATGTTATGTTTTGTCAAATGGCAGATGGGGATTTAGTGATTTTCTTTTTTTCTTTGGAATCACTGGGGTAGGTGCTAACACTTATAACACCATCAATCTCATATAATGAAATTTAGCTATGAGAGAGTAACAGACAAGTATAAATAAATCTGAGTAGAAGGCAAGGTAATGGTATGTTTGATTTATATCCCACTAATGAGATACCATACTGATTTTGTTTTATCTGAGATTTGCTCTGAAAAACTACCCGAGGAACTGGAGCCAGTCCTGAGGCTCAGGCCTGAATCTGTGACTAGTTTACTAACTCCCACATGCAGTTTAAGGCACCAGATTTGATCTCAGTTAGCACAGTTCTTATCATCCTGATTTTGTCTTACAGCTAGAATCACCATTGACGTGTTACGCTAGTGCTGTTAGTTACACACCCGCTTCACCTCACCAACTATATGTTCCCTGCTCCAACCAGCAGTTTAAACAGAATTCAGATACATCCAGTCATTTTTATCAGAAATATATGTCTGGCTATTAATTTTCCTGCTGTCTGTTGTCATGCTTTACTGCTTTTATTTCTTTTAATGTATTTACAAACTCTATCTTTAAAAGGTTGTTATGCATCTTTGAGTTTTTAGTAATAAATCTCCGGTTACAATCATTGTGCCTTCATCAAGGATAATGTCTACACTGTCTCTGATGTAAGCTGAAATTCCATAATTTTTGAATAACATCAAAAACTTATTTAACTCAGAGCTTCAGTTCTGAGGCTGTCAACTGGCCTGAGATGTGATTGGAGGTGTGTACCACAGGCTCATTGTTCAGTTCTTGGCTGCTGTGGTCACCCAGCATTGGTCTTCTCAGGGCTGCTCCTTTTCCAGAAATGGAGTCCAGTGGGTGCATCCCTGTTGCTGTGCTCTAGCCATACAGGGCAGGAGATCTCTCTGGCCTCGCTATTAGCAGAAGGAAAGCTGAATTTTCACAATGCTAAATGTCAGAGAAGGTTCCAAACAAATGCTTCATTTCCATCCCACCCTCCACCCCACCCCCACCCCCGAGCAAGGATGATCTGAGGGATGTTTCAGCTCTGCTGTTGGCTGTTGCAGAAGGAGGAAACCTGCAGCTTCTGTAGCTGGGTTTTATTACAGATAAAGACGCGGCTGCAGCAGACGACTAGTGGCAGAGAGGGGCAGAAGTTGCTCTGAGAGGTTTTCTCACTCATCCCTGTTTCCACATTCACTGCACAGCACTAAATTTTCCTCTGACCAAAACTTTGTTTCCTGGACTATTACCAGAAAACAGAAGCCTGGAGAGTGTGTTCCCACTTCTGTTGGAGACAGCAAAATCCTCCTTTTAATTCCAAATATTATTTCCAGATTAGAAACTCCAGTATTATACAATATTATTTTTGCTAGAGGGAGAGAAAAAATGAATGCATTGGGAGCACCTGAAAATGAGTCGCTGTTGACCAGTTCCTCTGGTCCTGCCAGATGGGATCCCTTCCGCCGTCCCTTGGACTCCATCCAGCCCTGGCACTTCAGGCTCCTGGCAGCAGTCATGTTGGTGGTGACCTCCCTGTCGCTTGCTGAGAACCTGGCTGTAATCCTGGTAACTTTTAAGTTCAAGCAATTGAGACAACCTGTCAATTATGTTATAGTCAATTTGTCTGTGGCTGATTTCCTAGTCTCACTGACTGGTGGTGTCATCAGCTTTTTAACGAATCTAAAAGGTTATTTTTACATGGGATACTGGGCTTGTGTACTGGAAGGATTTGCTGTCACGTTTTTTGGTAAGATGGATTTGTTTGTATTTGTATGTATGCTCTTTTCCTTCAACTTTCTTCAATGTATTCTGCTAGCTTTCCTGCAGCATCCCAAATCACTTTGCATGCCTTTGAACTCATTGATTCTTTCCCCAGTTATATATAATCTGTAATGGATCTTATGTGTGAGTGAATAACATAGATCATTATCTCTGACGCATGTCATTGGCTTGTCTCACATGTACTGATCATTGAATGTGTTTAATGAGAAAAAGTTTGCTAATAGAATAATAGCATTGTGTAGGGTTTTGGTAAAACAATATCAGGAAAAAAATCACTGTGTGTCACTATTTTCAAGGTTTGCATTTAGGTGCATGCATATGTGGATAAATAAGAGAGAGCACAAAAAAATGAGTGGCTGCTCTTAAACTGTGGAAGATACCAAGGCACAGAAATGCCTTTGTTAGCTCACCTTCAGGGGCTCTGAGGAACCGTGACACACCTGGAACAGGCACCTATATCTTTTTGTATTCTTGGCTTTGTTTTACTAACTCCACAAAAAGTATTAGAATTACTCTAAAAGGGAAAATCCTTACCACAGAGTTCCCTGTTCTGCTCTGCAGAATAAACAGGGAATTAGTTTAAAATGGGACATCTATTTACTCGAGGCAGCCATTCACACCTGTCTTCCTGTTTACATTCATGAAAATATATAGCAAAGGCAGCCTTACAGCCCTTGTCACTGCTCTAACACTTTGCTGATCCTCAGCCTGAAAAGGGGTCCCACAGTTTTTCTCAACCTGGTTAAGCTAGACAGAGGTGAGGGAAAATGCTACTAAATCCGTTTGTGGCAGGTAAGCCACATCCCATGCAGAATGATCAAGCTGTTTGAAAATTGTAGTAGCCAACCAGGTGATGATATGTGCCTAACAAACTGATAATCTGATGTTGTGGGCAGCTGTCTGTAGGTTAGGGTTTTATCACAGTCCAATATATGACAATTCTTGGAAAGGTGGCATTTTGAAAATATATCTTAAATTGTTAATTTGGAAGTTACACATAATTTGCTGCTTTTCAGAGTAGAACCAAATGGAAAAAAGAAGTCATTGTCTGGCCCAATTAGCTGCTTGGTTTTATTGTCATTATACCTTAGACTGACAAACTAGACAAATAAATATTAGAATAACCCAAAATGGTACATCCTTTCATAACTTGGCTTGATGTCAAAGATGCCTGATATGGTGGGTGTTACAAATACTGGAACAGGTGGTTCAGGGTGGTTGTGGAGTCTGTGGAGATACTCAAAACCCAATTGAACTTGGTCCTGGGCAACTGGCTGTATGGACTGTGCTGGGGGTATGTGGAAGTACATGACCTTCAGACATGCATTTCAACCTAAACAATTCTGTGATGTGGGATGGTATTTGCTTTTCAGTGAATCTACCTGATTTTTGGTTCTGACTGTGTCTTCTTCCTATAGGCATTGTTGCTCTCTGGTCTCTTGCTCTGTTGGCTTTTGAGCGGTACATTGTGATCTGCCGCCCTTTGGGAAATGTGCTCTTGAGGGGGAAGCATGCAGCCCTAGGGATTGCCTTTGTATGGACCTTTTCCTTCATTTGGACCATCCCACCAACAATGGGCTGGAGCAGTTACACCACCAGTAAGATTGGAACTACTTGTGAGCCTAACTGGTAAGGCCACTCTTGCAGAGTATGATAAAGAAATGAAACTTGCAGCTCAAGGCATCTCAGGGGTAAGAATTTAAAGGAAAGGCTTAAAGATGATTTACATCTCTGAAAAACTGGATGTAAAGGAAGTTATAACAAAACTGAACAAAATTTGCCTTGAACAGATTAAAAAAAAAAAAAGAATAGTTCTAAAGGGAGGAGATTTATCTCAAATGAAAATAATCATCCTATACCTTGTACTTTTTATCAGAATTCAAAGAGGACAAAGATTTTTCAGAAAACTGGACAAAGCACTGAGCAATCTGGTCTGCCCCTGTAGCTGACTCCCCTTTGATCAGAAGGTTAGACTACATGTCCCTTCCCACCTGAACTGTCCCACAGTTCCGTGATACTGTCCCTGTCATCATAGGATCCTATCCTTGCCCTCGGCCAGAAAGATGGCCCAGGGCTCCATCTGCTGATAGGGCTGTAAAGAGGCAGTTTGAAGAAAAGCAGTTGGCAAAAATACTGGAGACAGCTTTGGAGAACAAAATTAATACTTTGAGAAAATAATAACACATATTAGTAAACACAACGTATTTTGTGTTTTATACAGGTACTCAGGAGCTTATACTGACCATACGTACATTATTGCTTTCTTCACCACCTGTTTTATAGTGCCTTTATCGGTGATTTTGGTATCCTATGGAAAACTGATGCAAAAGCTAAGAAAGGTAAGAAGAAGCACTTTAAACTTTAAAATGTGTACATATGCTAACATTTGGGATTTTTGTGCTTGATTTCCTATAAAGATCAGACATAAGCAGATCAGATTTCCAGGCAGTAAATGCACTCAGTTTTCATCACTTGTTATATAGTTATCCTTACACATAGGAATTCATGCTATGCTTAGAAATGATTTTTCAAAGTGTGCAGTTTGCATCACTTAACAGTACCTCTCATGAGGCAGATATCACACAAATGACAGAATCTCTGCCTCATAACTAAAGAAATGGAATGATCTGGCATTGGTTTGTTTACAATTGTACTTCAATTCAGTGTTGTTTCTTAAGACTCAAACCAGGTTAATCAGAATTTATCTTAAAATGATTGCATTTGTAAATTTTAAGACTGCTGGCTAATACTCTATAACACTTATATGCAGAATAAGGTCTAGCATTTGTAAATAATGTCATGCTGTTTAGTAAAAAATATTAGATTGCTAAGGAACATTTAAAAGACTTGAGAAATAAGTTTGAATTTTATTTAATGATTATGCTGTTGATCTGATCCAAAAGACAATCTGTGAAAAGTGAAATAGAAGACAATAGAATAGCAAAATTCGTATTTGGGACAGGATTTGGGGACAATATTTTGGGGCAATATTGTATTTCTATTTACTGTAAAGCTGCCTTTTCTTATTGCTTCAATAACAAATTCAGTAAATTTCTTCAATTTACTGATGTTTTGAAAGTATTTGAGATAGTTAAATGCTTGTATTTATTCCCAGAGTAATTTTCTACAAGTAAAACAAAATAGATAGGAAATGGAAAAATATTTTATTTATTCATTACAAAATACAGATTGGCACATGCGTACTTCAGGTGACATCACAGTTCCTCTAAATGGATTTTTCTTGATTTCCTCCGGGATGCATTTAGGGGATACAAGGTTAAACGGCTGTGAGAGGTTGATTTCAGTATTAAGCACAAGAAATTTCTCTGGTGGAATGTGAACTGCAGCACAGACATGTTGCTGCTGGCAGCACTTTGGTGGGGCCGCGCAGTGTCTGCTGGTGGGGAACATGAATTAGAAGATATGGAGATGATTGAAGAAAATCATTGCTGTGGACTCAGACTCTTCTAAGAAAACTTGTAAAATTATGATACAGAAAACAGAAATTATTCTGTTTTCTGAATATCCATCTGCAGGGATGGGGCAGGGCCACCTCTTAGAGGCTGTCCTGGGAGGGACATGGGGTGGCTTGGTGCCCCGGCATGAAAGGGAGGGATGTGAAGCTAACGGGTGGGTGTGTGTGAAGGAAACAAGACCACTCGCCAAGCATCCAGCACTGTGATGGATCTGCCAGAACAGTGGCTAATCTACTACTCAGGTGCTTCAGGAGGTGCACAAAAAGGACTATTTCCTTCCTCTGGGACAGCCACTTAAGAGGCAGCAAATTAAAAACAAAGCAGGTGAAATGAGGAACAAGGTAAACAATGAAGGAAAATGTTACCATCAGTCACAGCAGAAGCCAGTAAATGGTTCTTCTTGCCATTTGGGCCAGGTCGGGATGTCTTCTGGAAGACTGATCAGTGCCATGGAGGAGGTCCCAGTGTTTGGGCCAGAGCCACCATGGTATGATCTTGCGAGGTTGTCTTTTTCTCTCCTCTCTCTGTTAGCCAGAAAGAATAGCAGTAATACTTTTTTTTTTAAATCACACTTTTCAGAATGTTGTGTTTCACACTCCCCTTTCAGCTCAGTGACCACAAGGCCAGGTCACACTGGGGCAGCCTCAGGGAGCCTCATCACAAGTGTAAATCACCGTGGCTTGTGCCAGTCCTTGCCCTTGGCTTTTGTTGGCTTTTACAAAGAGATGTAACTGAGTTGGCCTCTGTTACTTGTAACAGCTTAAAACATGGTTTGGTATAGAAACACCGACCACCTGCAATATATTCTGTAAATTTATAATGAATTGCCATAAGGCTGTATCTCACAACTAACCTATTTTTTTAAAAAAACTGACTATGGTGAACTGCCACCAGAGCTAGGGTCTTGATGTTCCCAACCAACCCTCTTCCCAGACTCTTATTGCCCAGTGCGGACCTGGTTCTGAGCAGCACCATTTCATCCTAGTACAGACTGCTCATCCCTCAGTCGCTGTGACCACAGCTTTACAGTGCCAATAGTAGCTTCCGCTACAACTGCAAAACTAATGAAAGAAAAAGGAAAGCGAAAAAGAGAAAGGAAAACATCTAATTAAGCGTTTACAATGGAGATAAATTAGTATGGCAGCATTGCTTTGTTTGTAAGATAAAATACCAGTATCTGGTTCCTTATCAGTTTCATGTTCTCAGTTTTAAAGACAAAGGAATCCACTGCCATTCATGAAAAGCCATAGCTGAGAAAAAGGTCAGAGATATGAGACAGACTAAACAGTTGAAAGCACAATCCAGGAGATTGTGACTCTGCTGCTGCTGGAACGGAGGCTGGACTGCTCTCTGTGTAGGTACAGTTAATATGAAAAAATGCTATAGAAATGTCATATATTGACAGAGAATATCTTAGGGATACTGCTCCTATCAATATCTAGAGACAAAATGTTTTCTAGTTCGCTTTCCAGCAAGCTAAGAAGTCCAGTTTTAGGCTTTGTGCAGACCCAGAGCTGCTGTAAGCTAAGGTAGCTCCATTGAAGTTAGTGATGTGTGACAAGGTGTTTCACCTAAAGGTGTAGCCCTAATTTCTGTTTCACATTTTTAGAGGTAACTTTTTATCATCAGTCACTGCAGTCACTCATTCTGACAGGGTCATTGTATTCTGTTATTTGGCATCCTAAATAAAGGCCAAATTTTGTCTCTGATTTGCCTAAAATAATTAGGTTTACTTCTCTCTTTTTACTTTAGATGGATTTTAAAGGTATCTCTGCACTGCCCTGGGGTGAGCTGCTGCAGCACCCATGAAGTTACCTGAATTAGATTAACTTTTGTGAGGCTGGACAGCAAACCCATGCCATACTTCATTCCTGATTACTTGGCTGAAGCTTGTGAGTTTCTATGGGCTGCAGTTGTGCTGGGCTGCGATTAGTTTTCTACACAGAGATTGCTCTAATAATTACTTTTTGCTCTTTGGCAGTATAAATATAAAGATACTTAAGCAAAGGATAAGTTAATATTGGCAATATGCAGTAATTCATGTCCATCAGCAGTGACATCGACACCCTGTAGTCCAGTAACAGCATCCTGATGTGCCGTCATGCTCAAGAAGAGCAGATCTTTCCTTCTAGCCTGACAAATGATTAGACTGGGAACTCAAGTCATTGGTTAGAGTCCTTGTTGTTTGTTTTCTAGAGTCTTCTGTCTTTTCTTTAAAGGTATCAGATACACAAGGCTGGCTGGGAACTACCAGGAAACCTGAAAGACAAGTGACCAGAATGGTTGTTGTTATGATCATTGCCTTTCTAATCTGCTGGACGCCATATGCCGCCTTTTCTATTCTAGTCACTGCATACCCCTCCATTGAGCTGGATCCTCGTCTGGCAGCAATTCCAGCTTTCTTTTCCAAGACAGCTACTGTTTATAATCCAATTATTTATGTCTTCATGAACAAACAGGTAACGTATGCTCTCAAAATGTCTTTAACATTAATTATTTTATTTTGTCTTACTTTATAATGAAGTATTTCTACCTACCTACATGTTAGTTAATTAGCATTGCAATATCTAGCATTTTGAAAAAAAATAAATCACTGTGTATCTGTCCACTGGAAGATAGCATAACCCTCTGTGCATTATTGAAATATGAACATGAATAATTATTAGGTTTAGATAGCATAAAGGAAAATCAACCTTTAGTGGACATCAGTTAGTTTTCTGTATGAAAATTCTATTTTTAAGGCTGTCCCAGTACATTTTTGTAATCCTTTAGGAATGCAACACCAGTGAGTTGATTTTGAGGTGGGATGGAAGTTTTCAAGAGCTTGAATTTGAGTTAAAGGAAATACTGTGTTTGTGGCTGCATGTACAGGGAGAGTAGAAGCATTTCACATGCCTATGGGACACGGACCTTTCTTTTCTGGAATGGGGTAGAGGATTGGATACAAAGAAAAAGAATTAATAAGGGGGTGAACTAGGGTGAAATGTGTTCACTGTGGTAACAGGCATGATAATAAACTTGAATAGATTTATGCAATTAATGTGGCTACTGAGAGTGCTGGCATCAGGCAGAGTATAAGAATAAAAGTGAGAAGAAGACAAATGGTAAAGTGATTATGAAATAAGAAGTGATGAATACATTTATTTACTCAGTCCTGCAGAGAAAGCTATTGCTTGTCTTACATCCTGCGAACAGACCCTGACACAGATTGCTTTATAGAGATATTTAAAATTCCTTATGTGTTTTGATTAATTTCCTTTTTTCCAACTTTCTAGTTCAGGAAGTGTCTGATTCAGATGTTCAGCTGCAGTGCTATAGAAACTGCAGGGTCCAACATGAACCCGACTTCAGAGAGAGTGATGCTAACCCAGGAAAAAAGAGGCAGTGAGATGTCCTCCATGGCAGGATGTAGCACCATCTCTAAGAGGAAAATCGGAGATGAATACAGAAACTGCCGATCTGTTGCTCAGTTGAAAGCGACAGAAAAAAAATTATGTCCCATATAGGGTGGGAGATATGCTGTAGCAAAGCATTAATGGTCATATTTCCTTGTTACCATCACTTAATATAAAAAATGTTGTCATTGGGCCATGATGCTCATGTGGACATTGGCTTTGGAGATTCTGGGCTTCTGAGTGCAGAGAGTTTCTTGGCTCTGCGGTTGCAGTCAAACACCCAGCTGTAAGGTGAGTCCTATCCTCCACTGTGTTTCTCTTCCCAATCCACAGCCTGCTTGCTCCTGAAAATACAGCCCCGTGTCACTGTAACACAGCAAGGAGAGGGGTGTTTTATGCTGGTGATAAAACCAGCATAAACTAGCCAGCATGGTGATGGCTTCTTGGTCTGCTGGACAAAATGTGAAGCAACACATGGCTTCAAAATGCTAATGGACAAATAAGAAATATATAGCACACAGCTGACTCAGTTTCAACCAACAGAGGTTCAGGAAGGAACAGGTCTAAGTGCTTTTTCATTCTTTTGGGTACTTTTACTAAAAAAGCAGAGAAAGCCAGAAGCTTCTGCACTTACATCCTTGATGAGAACCTCATCTGGGCCACTAAAATAGCCAGCAGCTTGGACAAGCTATTCAGACTCACAGGCTATTTTATTAAAATCAGCCTTATCAAGAGCTGTTCATATATTCTTTCTGCATTCCCTCTTTGTCTGGAAAATCTCTGCTTATGGCAACTTTTGAAGTAAATTAATATGGACTAGATGATCATTGTAGGTCCCTTCCAGCTGAATTATTCTATTAACTCAACTTTAGAAGAGGAGTTAGTAGGGTAAGTGGAACTGTGCACTTTCACTGTAAAAAGTGAAAATGAACAGAAATTACCAGCTTTTCATGGTTGTATTCCATCTTATTTCTTTAATTCACTCAATGACATGCAGCAATGTACTTAGATTTAGTGGAATGTCACTTAGGCACATGCAAAACCAAACTAGGCCATGAGTATAATAAAGACATACTTTTATTTTAAACAGCCTTTGGTGAACATTGTATGCAGTGTTGCTAAGGCCTGGCATATCGGACTTTGAATCGTGTGTAAGATCTATATTTAACTGAACACACTTTAGAGGAAAAGGCAATGCTTTAGTATGGAAAAACATTATTTCTATATAATATAATGCTAGTCAAAACACATGTTGTTCCAGAGTTGTATACAGAAGCTATATCAGCTACACACTGTACAGGCTTTAGCAATAGAAATGTGATATGGAATGAATCATCCAGTGTTCAGGTTTATGTCAGAAAAAGTTTCTTTACACAGAATAAAGACAATTTATTTCTACTAGATTTTTCTTCTCTTTTTATTTTGTTGGTAGATTTTGAAAAACTATATTGCCTTGAGAAGGAATGACAGGATATTTGTGCAGTACTTTGCTGCATTGGAAGTCAAGAACCATCCCTGCAGCAGATGATGATGTGGGAGATTGGGGAAGCACAGTGCAAAATATGTCCTGAAGCCCTGGTACCTGGCAGAGGCCAACTTCTTGATAATTCTCAGGTACAGAAGGGAAACGCTGCAGCTCCCACAGAGGGTGGAGGGACAGGGAGCATGGCTTGCGGCCACTCTGTCCTTAGCTGGCTCACATGGCTGCTTGCCCACCTGCTCCTGCCTGTGGCCCCTTGTGGGATTCACACCAGCAGGGGTAAAGAACAATTCAGCTCCCAAATGTCTGCACAGTCATGGCTTTCGGATGCATTTTGCTTTAGTTTTGTGAAGGCAACCTAAACACTAAAGCAGTAGTGACAGAAACTGTAAGCTCTTCACTCCTCCTTCTTGTTACCAGCTTTCTCATGGAGACATGTTTTGGGGGTCCCACCATCTGCATCTCTCACTTTTTAAGGGAAGTTGAGCTTGGCTGGGGAGGAAGGATAGACTGTTTCAGGCAATAGTGTCTGACATCCAGGACATGTACTTCTGTAAAGCTATTCCTTAACACTACCTGGACCTGCTCCTTTTGCCCTTTCCCCACATCCCCAGTGCTCTCACAGCCAGCCATGAGTGCAAAGAACCCAACCACGCTCTTTGCTTTGCATTTTATAAAAGCATTCTACACCTCTTCGGACCTTTTCTACAATGTGTCCTTTGCAGAAGATGAGAAGCCATTAGGAAGCAGTGATAGTTGACCATGCAAGGGGTGAACTGCAGACGAAGAGCTGGCAAGCTCCTGTGGTTGGAGACCCAGCACAACAACTGCAAAGCTGAAGGGCAGGACTGGAATGAAGTGAGCTACTGGAGCTACCAGATTGAATTAGCAAAGGTAGGGAGAGTAGGATGGGCACTTCTACCATTGCACCAGAAGAGAGATTGACATCATGGTGAGTTCTCCTCACCCAGTGGTAGCTGTTGCTGTGCCAGACACCACAAGGCATGGATGTGGTCTCTGGCAAGGGGCAAGGCACCAGGAAGAAGACACTGCTTGGAGCAGGTACAACACCAGGGCTCCCTGCTTGAGGCATCATTGTGCAAGCCAGTGGCTGCAGCAGGAATCTTTTTTTTTTTTTTAAACATTTTCCACAAAAGGCAGCCATACGTATGCCATCCAGGCCTCACTACCCTTTACCCTGGAGCTGTCAGACTATGTAGCTACTTAACAATTCCCTTGGTCAGAGAAATTCAGTTGCAAGACATAGAGATGTAATTTGTAACATTTTAAAAACTTATTTTTTAATAAACAATTTTATACATTGTGATATTCCTCTTAACTCATTCTGGACTCAAAATTCATCTGAATTTTATCCCTTTTATATTTTCTGAGGATTATTCAGATTCAAATGCCCTGTTTTCATTTTAGAATGGTAAGATCCACAGAGGGAAGCGCACGTGTGAGAACTCACTACAAGACAGCCATCGTCTTTGTAGTCATCTCACAAAATTTCATGAGGTGATTGTGTTTTATAGTATAATTCAAGCTTAAACCTAAACTATGAACCTCATTCTGACAGCCACATCCTTTCCTGATTCATATTTTTTACCACTAGTCCTGTGGTATCTGGAGCAGAGAAGTAAATAGATATATATGCCTCTTTTAAAAGTTTTGGAAATATTGTGAGATGGGAAGGGTAAAGTATTCAATTATTATTGTATACATATTTTATATATATTGTGTACATATTTTTGTGCTCATTAGTCTGTTTAAACAGTGAGGTATGATTTGAAAGCAAAAATTCTTACATTTTAGACTCAGACTTTCTTTTTCAAGGAAATGTTGATCTAGGTTAATCACATGTTAATGGTATTGGATGTATTAAATCATGAAGAAGTGGCAGAAGTGTTAGAATTTAATTAAAAGCGATAGAACTATTTTATCTCCTGGGAAGGTGACAATATGTAGAATATAGCGCTGTAATACAAAATAAAGTATCAAAACTTAAGTAATGGCAAAGGAAAACACAATGCAAAAATGCATGGAAAACGTTAGAAAATAGCAAGTTAAAAGGAGATTCACCACCTGATAATTCTCTGTATCATTCTCAATCCAAGTCACCCAAGACAAAGTGGTACTGGGGAGCCTTTTAGACTGTTTCACCAAGGAAAACTTGGTTTGTATTTATAAATTAATAAGGACACCACTTTGTAAAGATAGTCAGAGACAGTGTATTGTGGACATCAAAGAGGTATGGCTAAAATAAAATAGAGAGTATGGTTACATGAGCTAAGGCAACATAGCAATAGTGGAAAAAACAGGAAAAAACAAGATTTGAAATTATAACAATTTCAGATATGGCCAGAATTTTGTGCTGAAGTGGAACAAAGGTGGTTTCCCAGGTCAGAGAAGATAGTTCTGTCATTGATAACAGGGCGGTGGAAGAAAGAGTAGCAGCCACGCAAATCTCAGAAGAAATTATCAGACATACTACAGTTTTGGACACACAACTTTGAAATTAATTGTGAAACATTCAGAAAATAAAGGCTGGCTAAAACACAGGACGAGAAAGGATGGAGACACGTTAGCAATAAAAAGGTAGATGTGCATGCTGTTAGTAGAGGAATCCACAGGAGCAGATGTTTAGGTTATACAGGAAAAAGTTTGTTGATTGAACTTAGAGGCTGGCGAGACAAGGAGAAAGTCTCATGCCCTCAGTGACTGGTCAAGGAGTCGTATCGTATCGTAAGGAAAACAATGCTTAGCAGTGTAAGATGCAGTGCAGGATAGCAGGATGGAAGATGTATCAGTACCACAGAAACAAGTAGGAAAGGCAATCTGGAGAACTAGGTTTATAGATGTTAACAGACATTTGTTGAGAAGCAATTTAGCAGAATGAAGCACGTAAAAGCTTGAGAGAGAGGAGTATAATCTGAGCCATAGAGGTAGAACATGGTATATGAGGGCCACTGACTTTCATAGTGTCACAGACAGGAGCTGGTAGGTGGGGATGGTGCAGGGTGCCCAGCAGGTTTCTGGATAGAAGCATTTTTGCATTGTCAAGGGAAGGAAGCAAAGAAGCAGGAGAAACTGAGGACATAAAGAAAATTAAAGAAGTTAATAATTTTGTTAAATATACTGAAAACAGCTGAGCAGGATCTAAATGACACACAAAGGTTCATTACCTAAACCTGTGTTCCTATTGTGTCGTGAGAGTTTATGGAGTAACAGTTCATGTCTAATTCCACATGTAGCTTGTGGCCCGACTACCACTGTTCACGTTTGAATTGTTCTCCTCCAATGGCCCCTCCATCACACTTTAATAGATTACACTTATGGTTGTTTTACATCATTTTGCCACCCTGTTAGAAAAACACTGACATGCAGCAAGCCCAGACCTAAAAATGTAGGCTGCAACAGGGTGATATGAAAATTAGTCGTTCTGAACAAATAGTAAATTAATATTAGATTCTAATTAGTCTTCATTTCATTTGGAGAAGGAATTAATTAGTCTTAATAGGGCCACAGAGGCATCACAAATGTTTTCTTTCCATCAAGCAAAGCCTACATTGAACAATTAATCAATCATTCTCATAAAACTCAGGTTGTTAGCAATATTTCTCACTGTCCATAATTCTGGGAAAAAACATTTTCTTGAACAAAACATTGGCTCTTACCTTCTGCACATACAAACAAATGTTTTTGTAAATGTTTACCAGTTCTCTAGCATTAACAATACCTGTCTCTGGTGAGATGCTGTCTCTATGAGACATTCCCATCTTTGATATAAATGAAGAATCAGTGGGAGTTTTCATGTTAAAATATCTTCAGTAATGCTTTTCAGGAGGATACCTTTTTCTTGATGCTCAAAGAGTACTTTGATCACAAAATCACCTAGGTTGGAAGGTACCTTTTAAGATCATCTAGTCCAACCAATGAAAAAAAACAACAACAAAAACAAACAAAAATACCCCCAAACAAAAAAAAAAAAAAGCCCCAAAACCCACACAAACCATACATCACACACAAAACACCACCAAACCACTACTAATCCATATCCCCGAGCACCATGTCAACTTGTCTCTTGAATACCTCCAGGGGTGGTGCCTCAAACGCCTCCCTGGGCAGCCCATTCCAATGCCTGACAAGCCTTTCAGTAAAGAAATATTTCCTAATATCTAACCTGAACCTCCCCTGGCACAACTTGAAGCCACTACCCATTGTCCTATCATCTGTGACCTGGGAGAAGAGACCGACCCCAGCCTCTCTATAGCCTCCCTACTACAACAGGTAGTTGTAGAGAGTGAGAAGGTCTCCCCTCAGTTTCCTCTTCCCCAGACTGAACACCCCCAGCTCCCTAAGCCTCTCCTCACACTACTTGTTCTCCAGACCCCTCAGCAGCTTTGTTGCCCTTCTTTGGACCTGCTCCAGCCCCTCAGTGTCTTTTTTGTGGTGAGAGGCCCAAAACTGGAAAGAGTACTCAAGGTAGGGGTCTCACCAAGGGGACAATCACCTCTTGGGTCCTACTCACCACACTGTTATTGATACAGGCCAGGATGCTGTTGGCCTTCTTGGCTACCTGGGCACACTGCTAGCTCATGTTCAGCCGACAGTCAACGAACACTCCCAGGTCCTTTTCTGCTGGCCATCTCTCCAGCTGTTCTTCCCCCAGCCTGTAGCACTACCTGGGGTTGTGGCCCAAGTGCACTTGGCCCAATAAGTGCCAACAAGACTTGGCCTTATTGAACCTCATTCTATTGGCCTCAGCCCATCCATCCATCCTGTCCAGATCCCTCTGCAAATCCTCTCTACCCTCCAGCAGATCAACACTCCCACACAATATAACACAATAAAGAAAAATTGTTAGAGTTGCAAGCAAAAAAAAAGGGGAGGGAGGAGGAGGCAGACTGTAACTCTTTTTAAGAGTTACAGCCAGTGAGTGAAGAGACACTTCTTACGTTACATGGTAAGAGCATAGCATGAACATTTTGCTATACACAAAAGTAAGTTATGCAATGGATGGTGTTAAGATCTTAAGATTTCACGCCTGAAAGGTGTGAATACTGCCTAAGTCAATGTGCTCACACTTGACTGTGGACTAATAAACAGCTTATGTGTCCTTAAATTTTTTTTTTGGCCATCAAAAATATGCCTAGAAATCACATCCCTTTTCTAAAAAATGTTTTATAGCATTATCTACAGTTTGCAAAATTAGCAACATAGCACTATGCCATTCTTCTGCTTTGTGATAATTTATTACATTTTAATGATGCAACCTAGATGAAATAACTGCCCTACCTATAAATCTTCCATGACACTGGGGGATAATTAGGTTGTGATTTTTCTTAAAAACATCAGCAATAATTCATCAATTTACTTGTTTATAATGGAAGTAGCTTTTTTTTTTTTAATATTAATTAGGGTTGCCATAAAAGGTACTGTTGTCTTATGAGGTCATGCTGGTTCCTTTGGGATAACAGTAATTTTCCATAGCCCCAAATCTAGAGGAAGAGTACATTTTAAAATGTCATAATATCAACTCACCTCACCGCCTACTAGCAGGGAAGAAAGTGGGGGCTTAGTCACTGAACGATGTTGTTGGTGCTCTGAAAAGTTTTCATGCTCTTGCTCCTTAAAAAGCATTCGTGTTCTTACTCTGGCAATAGACAGCACAGCTTCTCTGGGGATTCACTGCTGCTATTTGAAGATACAAATATCTTAATGCACAGATTTTGTTTCTCCTAAAATCATATGTAACTGCAGAGCACTACTACCTGCTCAAAGTAAAAAGGTGGGGAGAAGGGCAGAAATTCTTATTAAGGACTAGCTCCACCAGAAGTGCAGGATCATTCCAGCATATCTCTGAAGTAGTGGAGATGGAGATTAACTTCTAATTCATCTGTTTGCATCTCATGATAAACAGGTTGTACATTTTGCAAGTATTTTTACTTTGGTTTTTGGTAAAAATGCACTTAACTATATGTCAAAATTTACATTTTTGATTAACCATACCTTGTCCTTGCCCACACTGAGTCTCTGTTGCTAAGGCTCTGAAAGCAGAAAGGCAACTAGCAGTCAAACCAAGTTTGATAAACACATTTCACCATGTTTCTGGCTTTAATTGCATTATTAATTCCTGCTTTTTCTTTGATTCCTGCTTTCTCTTCTGCTCACTGTTTCTCTAAGCTCAGACCAAAACCCCCAAAACAAAACAATTCTGATGTTCTCCTTCAGCTTGCTCTTACCTGCAGTAAGATCCTCTTCAGAGAAGGGCTTTTCTTGCAACAAATACACTTATAAAGGAGTCATGGTTCCGATGGGATCCTTCAGTGAGATGAGATGACTTGTCTAAGTAGGTCCACCATTCACCTATGCTTTGAGTCTCTGTGATATTCCTCTACCACTACTCCACCCCAACTGTTCCTACAGATGTGTGCAGGGCAGACAATTTTGTTCACAGTCTAGATAGAGGAATAAAATACAAATTCATGACCTAAAACCTTTTCTGTCAGTGAAAATGATTATCCAAGAAAACAGTCATGAACATTAAAAATCATTCTCATCTCTATTGATAATGAAGATTCTTAGAAAATTTATGATAATGTTCTTTATTATAATACTTTGTATTATAAATTGTACTATTCTTTCTCTTTATTACATTTATATTGAAGCCTCTTTTCTTTGTCACAAAGAGTTAAAATCTGTAAGAGAATTTAAGAGCCTTTTAGTAATTTGGCACATCAGTTTTAGCTCAGCTATTATCTAGCTGCATCAAGATATTAATGTAGTCATCTCTCTTTAGTCTCAATGAATTGCTATAAAAATGTCAAACAATTAGATTATATTGGCCAACATCACCCTGTTTGATTGAGTACAGATGTAGGCCGTGTCCCTTGAATCATACTGATGAAGAAGCAGAAAGGCTTGTAGAACTCCAGTGCAAATTTATTTCAATATACATACCATTTAGGTTTCCAATGTCACTACTTGCAATACTAATAACCAAAAAATGCTAAATAGGTATTTTCAGATGGAATGAAAGTCAATGTCATTCAGGACAACTATGAATGAACTCTGTTGGAGGCAAACCTATAAAATTAACACAGAAATCAATATGCTGGTACATACATAGACACTGTTCCATTGCACAGATGTAACTATACCAAAGGAGCAAAGTCGGAGTATCTGCATGTGGAGTAGGACCATGAACATCCAAGACTCCTATCTTTGGGTGCTGGCAACCATGGAGATTATGTTCTGCATAGACTGAGACAGAGGAACTGAGCCTTGATCTGATTCACACTTCTGGGTTCACCATCAGGAATAGCTAGGAGATAAAGACCAGGCAAGAATGTGTAATGGAATACAATAGCAAGATTCAAAAATACTTAGATAAAGTAAAATGACAGGAGAAAACATTTCCATTTACTTTTCCAAGACATAAAAGTTGGGGCTGATGTATATGACAACATTGCAAGAGCACCAGTTTACATTTCTTAGACATTGTGAGTGATGCTCTAGCAGGGCAGGTAGAAAAAAACCTGAATATGCCTGCTTTCCTGAAAAATCATTTCACAGCACTCTACCTCAGGTAGTGATGAAGGCTGTTCAGGGATGGGAATTCGAGAAGTATTACTGTGCTGGACATGGACAACCATCTGCATGAAAAAGATGGCTCGGTTCTCTCCCTTTCTGAACTGACTCATGTCATTTTATGTGGATATCACTGATTTCATAGGTAAGAGCACCACCAAGAGTCAGGACATTTTGTTCTAGCTATTTATTAATTATTCATCAACGATTAAGACAGTATGTTTAGATATTTCTTATGACTTCTAAGCAACATCAGGGTCCTGATTCAGTGACCATGTACTGAAACACTTTCCTCTTTAAGTACTATGCCAATATCACACATGGCTATACTCAATCTAGCTGCTACCTCTCTATCAGGATTAATACATACTTCAGCTGCTGCATATGATTCTATGGTTCTACACTTCACACTCATTTGTCTTATATTCTGTAAGCTAATTCAAGGGTTACAAGTCTAGATAAATTCTGAGGACATAACAGAGCTGCAGACATTTTTGGAAATCCATTCTTTACTTCCAACAGAAATTATTAGTTAATTCTCTAACAGTGTATTGACAGGTAGTAAACAAGTACCTGTAGAAAAACAGACTGTTCTGGCTGCTCCCAGAATGCTGAGAACTTCAGCAGACAAGTTCATTAGCAGACTAGAACAAGAGTCAAGATGTCTGCTCTGAGCAGACTAAATGTTTTAATCACAAACCTTTTCCCCCTACATTCCTCTTCCAGGGTGTTGCAGATACCTCTGCCTGTAATTCCACTGTCACTCAAGTTCATAAGTGCTTACCAGCTTGTTCTCCATGCCATCCATAGCAGTTTCCAAACGAACGCTTCTGGCCTACAGTATGGAACCATTTTTCCTCACTGATTGACTGTTATTGTGCCTCACTGTGTTAAGCAGCAAAAGTCGTGAGCAGCGATCTGTTTCTTAAAGCTTGGCATTAAACAGAATAAGAAGAGAGACAATAGCAGCATGGACACTATTGGTGTAGTGTGGTCCCTGTGATATGATTAATACATATGACCTAGTACCCAATACCCAGTCAGAAAATGAAACACCTCTAATATTTTTTTCTATAAGAAGTTCAGTACAGCTTATGATTTTTCAGAAAAATTACTAGCTGTATTTTTGAAAAACCTAGTTTGGGGGTTTTTTTTGCTGCAACACTCCCGACAGTGTAGCCACTATTGACTTATTTCCACAATTGACATACTTGTGCAGAATTAAGAAAAAAAAATTTAAAAAGAATTTTAGACAATAATGGACATAATTTAGATTACTTCAGTGTTCTTATCTGTAGCTTATCTTAGTGCACCAGTAGCATGGAAAAGTTGTTATGACAACTCCAGAATTCTTGAGGTGTTGAATATTAGTACAGTAGGTCGATAAAAAATGGAAGTCTGAACCATCCATTCTGCTAAGAAACTTGTCTTGTGACAGTAACTTCACTTCATTTAAAAATTTAAGTCATCAAAAAGGCTAGATGGAAATACATAACATTATAAAAAATATTTTCAGATGTATGTTCAGAAAATAAACACAAATTCCTCATTAGTGCAGCCCTGTTGGAGATTTCTCTAAAAGCTGTCATCTTTTGGACGTCTAGTTTCTTCTAACAATTTCAAATAGTAAATGTCAAGCATCAAGAAAAGCTTTAGGTCAGAAACATCTGGTTATAGGAAAGAAGGTAGTACTGGAGCTCAGTACTGATCTCGCTTTCAGTTTCAATTTGCCAGTTTTCAGCCTCTTCTGCCATCATGTGTCAGGCTGAAGTAGCATATAAAATAAAAGAGAAGTAAATCACAGTAGTTATTCAGTGGTGGAGAAACATTTCATAAATATTTCCCATAGTAATGGACAATGCCACTGAACTGAAAACTAAGTGAAAAGAGGGGGACATTATATTTGAAAATTTTCAGAAAGCTAGTCAAAAGTCTAATTTCTATTAACAACATCTTAATTCACTGATAGTGACACAAAACACTAAGGTTTAAGATTATGATCATTGAAGATTATTTCCCTTTTAATATCTTGTATCTTCTTAGTCTAAAAATAAGCCTTTACTTCTGAAAGGGGTCTTTATTTTGTTGTCTTCAACTGTATTGAATTTGACACTGACTTAGTACATGTGTACTTTCTTCACAGTGGAAAACTGCATTCTGTGGTAGATGCACTACTGTGAATACAATGTGTATTTTAGTATCTTTAAAATATGCCTGTATGTATTAATAGATGTCAAGATTCAGATTTTAAGGAATATTAGAATTTATATATTACATATTACATACCAGCAAAATTGTTAATATATCATACTGCATTTATGTAAAAATGGGATTAAGTGATCTAAAACTATGCCTCATACCTTAAATCTTACCTCTGGAAAGCTGCAATCTTCTTATACTTAAATGAAGACTTTTGTGTCTACTGCTTTTGAAAATGATTCACAAAAGACCACCTGTGTTCTGCTCTTGCTGTCAGAAAAAGGCTCTATCTACTCATTACCCAAGTAATGACCCAAGTCTTCATCAGACTGGGAAATATTTCATGGCATGTAAACACATCTTCAATTTTAACTTGACCACATTATTAAAATCCATGCTAGTAACCACCTGTTACTGTATCCAGATAAAGACACTTAGTGGGAGGCATGAATTAGTACCTGAAGGAGATGTTAAAGAGCTCTTCCTTCTGGCTTTACAGCTGCTGAGCTTCTCTTTTATCCACAATGTACAGTGGAGGGAATTTGCATTCACATGGGATGCCGGCTCCCCCTGACATCCTCTTCTCTGATAGTTTTCAGGTCAGACCAGCTGCCAAAGCAGGGGTCAGAAGGCTTAGCAGGTTGCAAAGTCATTAAATCAGTGTTCAGACTCAGAAGAATGGGCTGAAATACTCACAGGAATGTATCTTTAGAACAATCTCTGATCTGCTCTGATTTACCTGCCTACAAATACCATCAGCTGCCAAGCTTTGGCATCTGCTCTACCACATCCCTTTGACAAGCGAGGAGAGACGCACCGAGAGGAGCAGCTCTTCCAACTTTGGAGACAGTAACGTGTGATGAAACTGCTTGCAGCAGCTCAATTTTAGAGAAGTTACACCAGGGACTAATGGCAGAGCTTCTTTATGTTTCTTTGTTTTGCTTGTTTATTTGTTTGGTTTTGGTTTATCATTTTGTAACAAACTTCCTGCAGTTCTTCCCTGCAGACCATTTAGAACTACACACTTTTCTTGGACAGCTACTTAATAGAGTCCTAGAGTATTATCAATAAATTCACCACGATTTTTTTTTTTTCTCCTCACATTTTTTAGATTACATAAATTTTAGTGACCAATTCTTTTCATGCTCAAATATATTATGGAATGTCATTTTCTGTTATTAAAGCTAATTGATAATGTGATTTGTTATGTTGCTGAGACATAATTCAGAAAGTTATTTTAAAGGCGTTGATACATGGAATAGCACTAACTGTTTAATATTTCTTGTATGAATGGATACAGAGCAAGGGAATGATGTGGTGCCATGTAGATGAAATATTTTCAGAAGCTTTTATTCTTGTTGCTTGGGCTTGTGCCAATGTCTCTCTAGCAGAGAGCTCATATGTCCTAAGCTGTATCTACTTTAATTTATTCCTTAGTCAGTAGTTAGTATTTTTTCCTCCAAGTGGCTGAACAATGTATAAAATTTTAAGAATTAAGAGTTCATAGTCAAATAAATGGAGATTATTCTGTAGAATACTCCTCCACAAAGTATAAAAGTATTTTTTATTTAATAAATATAACTTATCAGTATAATAAAAATAATTTCTTGGTCTCCTGCAGTGCTGCATCCAGCTCTGGAGCCCTCAGCACAAGGGACACAGACCTGTTGGAGCAGGGCCAGAGGAGGCCATGGAGATGCTGGGAGGGCTGGAGCCCCTCTGTTGTGAGGACAGTCTGAGAGAGTTGGGGAGGTTCAGCCTGGAGAAGAGAAGGCTCTGAGGAGACCTTAGAGCCCCTTCCAGTCCCTCAAGGGGCTCCAGGAAAGCTGGGGAGGGATTTTGGATCAGGGAGGGGAGCCCTAGGAGGAGGGGGAAGAGTTTGACACTGAAAGAGGGGAGATTGAGATGAGATCTCAGGAAGAACTTCTTTGTTGTGAGGGTGGTGAGAGTCTGACCCAGGTTGCCCAGAGAACCTGTGGCTGCCCCATCCCTGGAGGGGTTCAAGGCCAGGTTGGAGCAACCTGGGCTAGTGGGAGGTGTCCCTGCCCAGGGCAGGGGTGGCACTGAGGGGGCTTCAAAGTCCCTTCCCATGCAAGCCATTCTATGATTCTATGATTTCTTGGAACAGAGTTGGCTGACCCTAAAATTGTCAAGTGAGAAGTATTACATCTCTGCAAAAGCTTCTAAATTGCAGAAAATATTTGTGCATGTGACAAAGATGTAATTTTAAGACTTATTTAGCTTCTTAAATGCTGAGACACATTAAGCATATTAAAGTACATTTATCATTAACTCTAAGTGGGGCCTTTTTATGTTTCTAATTAAAACTCACTTTGTCCTCACAGAAGAGTCCTTCTGCCTAAACTTTCAATCACAATCTGAAGGATATCGGAAAATGTTAAGGCTTTAGTTGCTCATTCAAATCAGGTTCTGAAACAGAAATTTTACAGAGCATTTCTTCTCAACCGTTGCTCAGTTCTGTTCCTATTTACTGTCTTTAACAGATAAGCACTCTGAACTCTGAAACTGTACCAGCTGAGCTGCTGAATCCTTCTTTTGCATAAGTAGGTTCTTCTCTTTTTTTTACGTTGCCATAGTAAATGGAAAAGAAGTATAAGAGATATTAATTTGTCTACACTTTTTCTTTTGAAACCATTCCAGATTCTACTATACATCTTTTCCTGAAGTGACTCTTTACGTTCGTACAGTCATGTCACTGCACATTGCTACAAACATAAAATGGAAAAGAAGATATTAGTTCCGGTACTAATTCCTGAAGGAATGAACTAGGTGTCCTCTAATGTCACTGAATTCATATCCACTGGCACCTAAAGTACAGTTTATCACCTACTCGTGCAGTTCTACTACTATTAATGGATTTATTGCACAGAAATATGGAGAATGCTCTCTTAATACCCTAGGCAATTTGGTTACCACTACACTTCATGGCCCGAAGTCCATTATTTTTAATGCCTCAGAAATGCCAGTCAAACATATTATGCAAGTTTGCATGCCATTCACTTTTACTGTACTTACCCAGCATACGTTACCCATTTGCAGGTATTCTGCCACAGTTTCTCCGGTAAGTACTTGCAATATCTGATTCTCAATAAGTAAAGCTTACAGGTCTGACGTTTCCTGGATAAGGCCATGACTCACTATCAATGCTTTCTGATAAAGCAGTGCTGTCAAACTGTAAAGAAATTTTTAGTCATACCCATTCATCTTTCTGACAGAGGTTGTGGCAATGTGGTTAGGCTAAAGTATCAAATACAAATGGGAATAATTTTGGAGAAAATAGATTTTTTGGTAGATTAATTTGGTAAGATAGATTTGGTAGATTATTTCCATCAGTTTCATTAATAAAACCACAGTAGTAAACCATTGAATAAGCCCACTGTACCTGGATATCAATTGTTTTTCTAACCTTTGCAATCTTGCAGTTTTCATCCTGGATTATTTTCAAAGAACACCACTGTAATTTATGAAGCATTAAAACTTTTTTGGACTTCAGTACTTATGAAGTTTCTTATTTTAAGAAGGTCAAAATGAATGTAAATTCATGAAAACTGTAATGCAGCAAGGCAGACAAGGCTTCATGATTGCCATTGAATACACTATTTTTCTAAAACCTTTTACGTTACAGAAAAGGAGACAGCATTCCAGGTAAAAAATATCACTAGCAGTAGGGAAACACAATTTCATAGGAAAGAATGTCTTGGAGAATGATGTGGAAATTAATCTAGGAAGTAATTTTTTAAATTAACAATATAGTGGACCTTCGCTATATTGAGCAAGTGTGGACATTTGCTACATTCAAGAGAAATTGCTTCTTCAAATTCAGAAATACCTGAGCTTCCCAAATACCAAGCATGGGGTTTTATAAAAGCAGGTGCATAATAGTAATGCAATGAAAAGGTACCTGGTAAGACCTAAAAATAATTAAACAAATATATGTGGGAACTTGAGGAAGGGGACTCATCCCAGTTATGTAGTGAAACATGACAAGTGCTGAGACTTGAAAGTATCTTACACTGAATCCTTAATTTTCAGGCTGGATAACTTAGTACAGTCTACATTCTACAGTATTGTTACTGAATGCCCAGATATGTGTTATAAAAAAATATATCTCTTATGTCTAAAAAAAAAAAGAATATTACACATAAAGGCAATAAAAATCACGCATGTTATGGAAAACAGTTTGACAAAGCAGCTGCAGTTCATATAACATCATCTAATTAAATTCTGAGAGCAAAGGGGGAAGGAAGCATAAATTTGTATTCTATTGCCTGCATAAAAAACGTATTTTGCATGTCATGATTTTCTAATTATGGTTTACATAACCCTCTAACTCTTATCAGGTTCTAATTAACTACAGCAAAGCAGGTAGTCAAGAACAGTATCTTATCAGTGCCATTTTAATGGTCTATCAGGAACACCAAAAAATGCATTACAGGAAACAGATATCACCACTTTATTGGAAAAAAAAGAGAGACTCTTTAAATGGTTTTAGTTGCAATAATGATCAAAGCTTTTTATTTTCCATAAGTGCTATACTACTTTACATTTATTTCTACTGTTATCACTACAGATAAAGTGTTAAAGTATGTATTTTAAAAATGCATTGACGATTAACAGAGCATGCTACAAAATCTATACATGTAATAGTCTTATATGGGATTTTGCAATAATTTAGCATATCTTCATCTGTTATTTAGAAAAACAGGGAAATAAAGAAAGCAAAACTGACTCAACTTTTTATTTAATACTACCTTGTTTTCTAATTAAACTACAGCTACCGCTATATAAAAAGTTAAAGATCAATTCACTCAGAATAAGGTGACTTGGTAAATTTTTCAGCTATGCTCCTGACAAATCTTCCATGTAAAAATAAAATAGATCAAGGGAAAGTCTTTCCAAATAGTAGCGTTGTCAACAATACATTCCGATTCTGCTCATGCATCATGCCCAAAAATACTAGCCTAGTTTCCTTTAAGATGTATTGGTAATGACCCAATTCTTTTCAGGGATTCACTGAGTTCGGAAAACATTATAGTACTAACTGAAATCTCTAAAATAAATGTTCTTAGATATTTTCCTGACACTTATTATAATATCTGAATCAGAAATCAGTCTATCAGCAAAATGCACATTTTCTTAAGCTCACCTCTCCTTAGGCCAAATAGAAATAAGTATCTGCCACACCTTTAAATGCAAAGTATGCCCTATCCACAGTGCAGTGATATTCCTAGTATGAAAAGTCTGACACAAATTACATCATCATTATGTTGGGTAAACCGTACAACACACAATTGAAAAATGATGGGCGAGTTGCAGGAAAACTTGAGGAAGTGTGAACAGTCTGCTCTTCTGCTTTGCCTCCAGGAGAGCTATGAGAATCCTCTTCCACTATAAAAATATTTTTAAAACATTATTTTTCTGAATATGACTGAATATAAGAATGCTTTAAGTGTAGTAATTTATCACATCTTCCCTTTGATTAATATTTGTGGTTCTTTTACATTCTTTTTATAACATTAATAACTGCCACTAAATCCAAGAAGCATTTTCTGACAAAACAGAAAACCAGGCAACGTTTCTGACCTAAGCTCCACCTCTCTTCAATTCTACAACAGTTTAAGTTATAATTAAAACTTATTTTATTTACCCTTGTTTTAAGTCCTAAGTCCCATACAATGACAAATATCTATATAATTTTATAAAGAGTATATTAAGAGTTGTTTTACTCAAAAATCCTTCTCCCCTCTCTAACAAGATGCCAGGTGGAATTTTGCATGTATAGTGTGCCCTTTACAATGCAGACTGTTGGGGTTACACTTACTGGTTTGTGGTCCCTAATCTATATAATTTATATTGTTTCTGTCAAGCTCCTGATTTAACTTTTCAGTCACACTACTTCATTTTATTAAAGTTCAGTGGAGCATAAATTTTAGCTTTTGGTCAGCTATGAGAAAGTCTCCCTAAAATTTTATATATGTAAAATACAGCTACTCCAATTATAATACTGTATCAGTGGTCTTCCCACTCTCAATTCTTGTAAGAAGTGTCACAAAAATTTGACTTCATTTATACCTGTGAACTACCCATAAGCCCACTAGGTTCTAGTTAAGGTCAGGTCACTGCCACTCTTCTGTACTAAGCATTTAATCCCTTTCCATTTGAATCTTACTTTTTTGAAGAATATGGACTGTCTGCCCAGATGTTCTACCAATGCTCAACAAACCTGGAAAGAAAGATTAGTTTCTGTTAGGTTTTAAGGAAAGTTTTGATAAACTTTGAAAATATCAACCATAAAGCCTGACATTTTCATATTTAAAACTTAATGAAAAAGGATACCTTTACACATTTAGTTTTGCATCTCTGAAGTTATTCCCAGCTTTTGCTTTCCCCAAAGTCTATGAAACTACAGATTGCCAAGTCCTAGGGCACTGCTCCTCACCACAGAAATCCTATTCTTACCTATTAGTGTGGGTAAACAAACCCACCACTACACCTGATTTAAGTAGGTTACTGTTCAGTTTGAAAGATCAACCTGTCAACAACACGGTGGCTCCTGCACACAGTTTACCTCCTTTGGAAACTCCAGGCAAAATTTGGTGAGAAGCAAAGAAAGAGGAGAGAGGGGAGCTCAGTAGGTATGCACTCCATGAGCGCATATATACAAACATCTGAAACAATATACATGCAAACAAAGATGAATACAAATTCTTACTCTCAGAGAAAATTTCTAGCCTTTCTGCATTCTCTTGCAAGGAAGTGTACCACTGGTTGGCTATTACAGAACGAACACCAGTAAGGCTGAGAAGGACTGCTGTCTCTGTTGGTCTCTCTAAAGCAATATGTAGACAACTAAAGAAAATTAGAAATATGAGATCAATAAACTAAAAATGTACATAATATATAAAAAATATACATTTTCTTTATATATAATGCTTTTTATAGAAGGGGAAAGGAAATGCCAGACTGCATTTAGAGGAGAGGAACAGAGCGTAGAAGAGTGGAAATGAGACATAGTGGACATAATGTAAAAGTATATAAAACCTGCCACCTGTCAACTTAAAAGCAAGGCAAATACAGAGGTGTTTTTGAGGCTAAAAAAAAGCTCTAATTAATAATATTAAAGATTCTGAAAAGGTTATTTAAATTGCCATAATAATTTACTTAAATAAAAAGCTGGCTGATTGTTAAACTGTTTGGTGTATGAAACCTTAGATGGACTCTTAGAGGTTTATCTGTAAAACAGAAGTTTTATACAATTTATTAGCATATTTTGAGAATCTTGAACTCAGAATTGGGAGGTGTGTGTAATGTAGCAATGTTTCTGTGTCATATTTTCTTGATCATTGCCTTCCTATGTAAGGAATGAAGCTACATGATAAAGTGGCTAACTTCTCCCTTAGCTGCAGATATAAGGCTTTCTACTTGCAGAAGTAAATAAGAATATTTACAACTCAAAATTTTAACTTTTCTTTGAAATAAAAATAATCTGCCTTATTGTGGACTTCATAAAAATAAACTTTATCATACCTTTTGTGACTATCAGAGTTTGTAATTCTTTGATAACTTTCCTTTGATCGCACCAGATCTAGAAGTATCATCAAATCGCATCCTGGAAAAAATATGTCATAGCAATAGTACTTGCACTATGTCCAAAATGATACATATAAGTCAGTTAGGCCTTTCTTAAGTTAATGACTTTCTTGAACACAGTCTAAGCAACTAATTTAAAATTTGTATTATCTTATATATTTCAGCCAAAATGTTTAAGTATTGGCTCTACAGAAGATTCAAACTTAGCAAGACAACAGTAATTTTACCAGTTAACAAGTAAAATTTGTGCAAGTGGTGAGAAAATAGAACAATCCTTTGAGGATGAAAATCAATACATTTGAAATTAATTTATTCTCCATTAAAGAAAATAAGACACACTGGAGAATTAATCCTGACATATTTTAAGAGCAGGACACAGGATGAGGGTTAACAAGGTGCCAGGAACTTTCCAAAAGTGCCAGATCTGTAAATATCTACAGACATCTGAAACCTCATTTACAAGAGTGACCAATGTATTCAAAAAGACACATTTTCTTGGTTTCCAGTAGTATTTACATGTACATGTTTAAATCTCTTGGAAAATCAATGCTTCCTGAAGAAGCTTCCTGTTGCTTTGTAGGGCTTCACAGACTAATGTGTACTCTCCTTCTCCAATTCACATCTCAACACAATACAGCAATATGGCAATTCAGCTCCCCTGACAAAGTCAGCACAACTCCAAAATTGAGCTTCTTCCAGATGTGCGAGGGAAACAGGAGGAGAAAGGAAGACTAGGAATTCGATAAAACAGTTCTGAATCTAACCTTTTTGTTACAATATCAGAAAGACTAATGAGTTGTGAAGAAGCAGAGAAACAAAACAACTTCTCAGGGCCTACAAATGCTCCTTAATACCCAAGTAGTCATTCAGCGTTAGCCCAGTCTTGACAGACAATTCTGCTTTGCCTGAGTAGAGATTGAGGAATATTTGAGAAGTGGTATTGCAGAAGTTGTTCTTAACAAATACTTTGCTACCAAATAGTAAATTCCACAGAAAAGGAGAGAAGTTACTGGGAAAACCCTCAAGATGATGACTCAGTTTTTGGAATATAAGAAATTCCAAACTTACTTGTGAGGAATAACAAGAAATCTGTGCAATTGAATAAAATTTACATAATGCAAAGTTTTTCTGATTAAAACCCTGGATCTTGAAAAAAGCTCTTAATTTCTAACATCAATACCGTGATAATAATACAGTATGATACAAACGCATCTGGGAACAAAAGATGGTGTAATTAAAAAAATAGTTTTCAATTTGCTTATCTCACTTGGGATGTTCATAGCAACCAGTCTGTCGAGTAGAATGTGAGACATGAATCTTTCCATCCCATAAAACAGAAATGCACTACAGTTTGTCAGCATCTGCTCCCATTCAGCTTGGCTGAAAGGAAGGAAGGAAGAAAAGAAGTTACTTTTGTGTTAATATTTTACAAGAATATTTTTCAGAAACTATCCATAGCAAACATTTCAGTATTATTTACTCCAGAAATATGTATAAGAAAAGTCAACATGCAAAGCAAGGAGAGAAACAAGATCACAGAATTCTATGGAGAGTGTAATAACTCATATGGACTATTAATAATAATTTTTGTAATACAGAAGTATACATCTCTTAGTAAACAAGAGGCATAGTGTAGGTAAATATTTTAGGTAAATAACAGACTCCACTAGAAAAACCCCAAAATCATTGTTGTATGTATTTTACATCTTTGAAATAACAGTATTTAGTCTAACAGGAATATTCATATATGCACCCATCTGGATATGAAGAAATTGGGTTTTAAAAAGAGATGCAAATAATCAGTCTTGCTGTCAGCAAAAGCTATGCAATTTGGTAACATGTAACCCTCTTTGTAATTGCTATGAAGAAACACCAGGGTAACTATACAGTGATTTTACCCGAGTAGAGAAGATTTCAAAGGACTGATTAAACCAGCAGTTATAGATGGTCCAGTGATGACTGTGTTGACTCACTTACAGCATTGTCACTGCTGTCAAGATTCCTTTGATCTCTCTAACACTATGATCTTTACTGTAAAGTACTTCTATAAAAAACAAAGTGCGCTTATGAATAAAATCCATAAAATGGTAAGTTTCACGATTAGATGTTTGAAATTGTAAATTAAGAGATGTATCTGCACCACTTTGCTTCTGAAATCCGTGCTCCAATTATAGAGCTGCTTAGAGATGCTATAGTTTTTAAAATTTGGATTTGAAAACAGTTACAAGCAAAGCCAGAAATTACATTTATACTCACTATTCATCAAAGACTGCACCAGTAGACTTTTTGTCAAAATTTGATTATCAACATGTACAGCTAAATCACCTCGTGGCAATGTATTTCAGATCCCTAAAACATTCTACCTATAAATCTGTGTTTGTAACAAAGACAATGGTTAGCTATGTGTTTAACAGCTCAGTAAAACATGAGCCTATTTTATGACAGGAGCCTCTGGGAACAGACACCATTTTAAAAAGTAAACATGGATAAAACACAAAAGCAGACAGAGTATTACAAACCTCGGAGCATGTATATTGCCAATAACTCCTTCCCACTTCAGTGTAAATTGGTCATGGTATTTTTCCAGGATTTCCTTTATTTTTTGGCAAGGACTTAAAGCTCCTGTAACAACACAATTTCATCATTATAAGCTTAGCATGCTACAAAGGTTGTTGGGCGATCAATTTCAATCATTTTAAACTGAAAATATAATATTTCGGTAGCTTGTGGAAAAAAAACATCATTTAATACACATTACCTGGTTCTCTTCCTTCATTATAGGGATCCACAATATCTGATTAACAGTTAAGTGTAAACAATGCAATGTAAACAACAAGAAAAGAAAGTTTAACCGATACAGAGCTAATAGTTGTGAAAGGATACATTTAAAATTATGAGTCTCAACAGGCAAGTAATTAGAGGGTAAATCATGATTAATTGATGTCTACAATCAAAAAGAATACATATCCTATTACATGCAGAAGTCTCAATCAAATATTAACAATATTGCATTTTTGTGTCAACAACTAACAAAAAGATCCTCTAAAGTTTTGAAGATAGGATAAAAGCAACATGATACTCAAGTCAAGGGGAAATAAAAGCATATGCAATTCTGCATTATCTACAATGCATATACATACAATACAGATATATACACGTGTCTGCACATATAGATATATATGCATACATACATATGCATTTATAAAAATATGTGCATACAGTATATTAAATCTATTATATTGTTGGGGGAGATATTTCAGTAACTTTAAGCAGCTTGGGAGGTTGTTAAATGTGTCACATTTACACAGAGAATATGATTTTTCAAAGAAACAACTCATTATTGCAAAATCAACAAGCAGCAAAATTCTTTGGACTTATGTGATGTTTATTGCATTTCAGAATTCTAGCATATATAACGAGCTTCTATGCAAGCTGATGGCAGTTCTTTAACATTTTTTTTAGACAAAAGGAAGAGCTATGCCTATTGAGTTTATTTTAAAAATGTGGAAAGTTCACCGTCTTGACATTCTTTTTCTCATGAGCTTTTGTTTTTGTTTCTTTAGATACTTCAACACCTGTTTTAACTTCAGTCTCTGTGGAATCGAAAATAACAGGTTATTTGTAATATATAGACAGTTTTAGAAAATACAGTTTTCTTAAAGGGTCACTTACGTTTGTTATGATGTAATAATAATAACATATTAAACTAGAAAAAAAATAATAATTTCACATGACAGCAAAGCAAGGACATTCCCCAAACCGTCTTGCCTAAAAATAATGGCTTGAAAGTGGAAAACAAGCAAGAGATGTGATCCCTCAGACATGCAAATGCTTCATTACACTGCAGATTTAGGACTGAGTTGAACAGTGATTACCAAAGCACTTGCTAAGCCTACTGCTGTGTCTATTCATTGTTGATGTTACTGGAATACCTGTAGAAGCTTCTGAGAGACACGTTTCATATTCTAATCTGATTTTTTTATTTCTTTAAGGGATTTTTAAAAAACACAGAAATTTCTCATTGTATTACTTGAAGTATGACTCACGTAGTTATCGCTGGAGTGCACAGCACACTGGTGGAAGTTTTGAGATAGGCATTATTAGTCATATGGCTAGTGCTTCTCTCCTCATTCACTAGCTACTTTCATAATTGCATGAACAGAGACTTTTCAACTATGCTTCCTCTCATTTATCCACTTTTAAAATTATGCAACCATAACAAGTTTCACTTTAAAAGAAGGCAAAACAGAAATGGAAAGAAACCCCTGCATATTCTAAAACTATTTCTAACAGACCTATAACAGTATAGGAATATGTATGCCGACTAAAAAAGATTCTGATCTCAGGTTATCCGCGATTCTGTCCTTTTAGAAAGGAGGAGTGAAATGGGAAACCAGAGGACCAGTTATACTAACGGTGCTAAATATTACATATCTGAACTCAATACAACAACCTCTCTGGAACAGAATACTTTCATGGTACAGAGTGAGATTTTCTAAATTTAGCTTATTGTTTAGCTTAGGTCCACTAGCTTTAATAAATTGAGTTAAAATGTGTTTTTATTTATATATGAGCAAAACAGGACTTCAAATTTTTAACTTCAGTAACAGAAAATGTCTTTGATTTATAAAAAAAACAAACCCTGCAAAGTGCCTGGATTTATCATTCACTTTTAGAATAAATAAAGAAATGAGTTTTAAGATGCCAAAAGCACAAGTCTACAAACTACCTCACTGAACAAATTTATTTTACCAAAGAGTTTATACAGGGTGCAAGTGTCTGCAGCAATGAAATAAGCCCATAAAGCCTGTGGGATCTGATTCTGCTCATGCAGAGCACAAGAATCACTGGACTGACCCGAGCCTTTAACACAACCTTAGCTATACAGAGAAGTATTTCAATTATCAGAAGCCTTTTACATTGGGTATTTTGAGCAAAATCTTACACTACTGTTAAAGAAAATTAACAGAAGTCTAATATCTTATTTAATTTTTTTAGTGCTGCTGAAAACAGCTTTAAGGAGTTTAAGACCATACTTGGATAACCTGAAACTTTGCAAGCCATTTTAGATACCACTGAGTTGTATACAATTCTTTAATATGTAAAGGTTATTTTAAATTAGCTAGCACTGGAACTACCATCTATCTCTGCATTATTAAAATAAATTTACTGTACTATCTGTTCCATTGAAAATACTGGAAACCAATTGTGTGTGACAGTCTTCCAGTAAAATATAATACACCATTCATATTACTTAAATTTTAAGTATCTTGTTTCCCTGCATCATTATGCCAATGCAAAGAATGCTTATCTCATAGTACCTGATTTAGCTCGATTGTAGAGAATCTGGAGAGAAAAATCTCTGGATACAGAACTTATTCCTTCCTCTTTAAAGATATTCAGAGCTTCCAAAGGCAATTCCATAAATAATATATCTCCTAGTAATACCACACACAATCCTAAATCCATAGGTGTACCTGAAGAAATGAGACAGAAAATGATTGAGATTTAGTTGTTTTCAGTATGTATATAAATAATTGAAATTGGATGTAAAAACCTAAATTTCCTCTATTGTATGACACCCGAACTCCACTTTACTGCAGATTAAGTGCATTATGCAAAAGTATTTCTTTTGATACTGTCACTCCTAAGATGTTGTCAAACCTCTATGCATATGCACTTGTGAACACTGACTCTTCAGAGGTGAAAACATCCCCGTATTAATAACCAACCATCTCAGATTGAAGTCCAGGTGTAAGCAACATATTTAAAAAAATGATATTTGGAAATGCAAAATTGCCTTAGCAATATTTGGCTAAACAGTATATATTTGTACAGGAGCTCTTATTCAGTACTAACTGTGTCTTACTGTAGGAAACTTCTGTTTCTGTTATTTAGAAAAAAAAAAAAGAAAAGCATTGAATATCATTATGACAATATATTCCTGTTGTACAGAGAAGTTACAGATCCATGGAAGACAAGTTATTCACTCTTTGCCAAAGGAGGGAAGCAGCCAGCTACCAGATTACAGAACAAAACTCTTGCAGGTAAAAGCAAATGCAAGTGTGTATCTTTTTCTTGTAACTTTTAACCGAGAAACTTCCCTGCTCCCACCATAAAGCAAAAAACTCATCCCCAAAACAAGCCACAGAATTGGTTGCCTCTTCCCTTGGAACCCCTTGAGGGACATATTCCAATGTTAGGCTTGCATTAAAGCACTCAACCTGTGAGAGTCCATAAAATAAAAATCAGGAACAGTCAAAACAAAAAGACGTCAGCAGACTTTAAAAAAAAAGTTATTTCTTTCGGCATTTCTCCTGAAAAGACTGTTTGTAACAAAGCCATTTTATTTAGCTGTCTAAAGCGTGTATAATTTAGAAGACCATATGTACATGCAGAAGGATATATCCATCCAGCGTATAAATAATTTCTTTGAAAGTATACTAAAATACTTGCTGATAAGACCATTGTGAAAGCCTTTTTTCATCTCCCTGGCAAAAAATTGAAACTAAAATGACAGGATTTTGATATCTGTCCATACACCCATACACATACATATATTGTACTCAAGAGAGCACATACCCTGTGTTGTAATGTGTTTGGTGTCCTTGTCTTTCACTTTGGTTTTTCTTGATTCAGTTGCTGAAACTGATGTCCTCTGTTCTCTGGAAAGAGGAATTACAGTGAAAATATTACCAGCCCTAATACCTGCTTCAATCTCAATGAAATTTTACACAGAGGATGTACACCCTTTGGAGTTCCTGTCCTCTGTAAATTCCATTCTTAACTAGTTAAATTATAATGTTTCATCCTGAACACAATTGTATAATACAACTCCAGCTGGAGAATGGCACTTGTTAGAAACGGCCATCATATGGTTCTATCCTGTTAGTCTTGCATATCCTGCAAATACTGTCTTTCAATAAGTAAAAAGTTCATTCAATGGGGTCTGTTCTTGTTAAAACCATTCTTGTATTTGTAGGAGTTGAGCAGCTATTCTGGTTTCACCAATGATGATAAAACAATTATAATTGTCTTACCTGATACCAGAAAAATCAAATTGTGACAGGACTGGTTTCAGATATTCTTCCATAATTTCTAATATTTCAGCAAAATCTGATATCACATCATGCCCATTATCCTCTTTTTTATCTGTTGGAGTCTATCACACACACAGCAACAGAAAACAGAATACTTATAAAATGCTATTTAACAAGGATGGGGGGTGTATTATGTTAAATCAGAGGCTAAATCAAATAATTTGAAACATCATAAAATGGAAAATATAAATAAAGTCAGTTTTAAACCTACTCAACTTCAAAGCACCACTCCTATCAGCTTTTTGCTTATATTCCAACATAGGAATATTCCAAATATTCCAACATAGGAATCAGTCAAGATGCCCAAATTTATTACTTAAGTGATTAATATACTTTTTCAATTTCAATGGGGAATGGCAGAGAAGTCCAGCAGAAAGAAAAGATAACGTGGTGCTCCAAAAACAGAAGAAATTGTGAAAGGACAACTTTGAGAAGTTTGAAACAGAAACCACAAGATGAAGGAAGACTCAGGAAATGAAAATGTATGGAGAGATCAGCAGAGGCAATTTAGGAAAAAACCAAACAGAACGAAGGAAATAAATAAGGAGAGAATAAAATCACTTAGGAAAAGATGACACTAAAAACTGAAGCTTCTAAAAGCCAATATAGAGGAACACAAAAACACTAACTGGAAAAATGAGCTCAACTAAACGGCAAAGAGTGTTGGTGTTAATGAATGGACTTCTCACCCAAAGGTCTGTTTGTGTGGCTCCATGCAGGTTGCATCCATAACTATCGATAGTTGAAATGCACAGGCATTTTAAAAACCTAAGCCACTTTTTTTTTCATCTGTTATACCCAACACTACCTTATCACCTTTTCTTTATTTATGCAATTACAGCAATCTTTAAATGACCTGCCATTACAATACAGGCTGGCCATGGACAAGAGAAAAAGCGATCAACACTTCAACAATCTGCAATAATTGGTATTTTAACTGAAAGAAGCTAACATGATGAATAAAATATTTATAATTCAAGAAACAGAGGTGTCAAAGTTGTGATTAAAGTAATGAAAACTTGTACAGAAAATTCAATATGATCTGTATCTTTTACCTTTAATGATGGAAATAAGTCTATACCAACTTTTCTTACTACACTATATTTGACAGTGAGTTTTGATTTATATTGGAAAACATAAATTTTATCTAACAGATCTGCAGTTAAAGTAAATTAGAATGCCAGGATGTAGACTTGTACATTTCCCATTTAGAAAACCTTCTCTTACCTTGCAGCTTAAAAGCTAATGAGAAAGACACTGAAAGGCTTTTCCAACTTGCTTTCACTGATTGTGAAGAACAATGTCTGTATACAACTGAGCCTTCTTACCTTTTATCATCTAGAATTTAAGAGTGTTCATAGCTAGAAACTTGGAATTCCAATTGAAGCAAAATTTTGTGACTAACAGACCTGAATCAACTGTGATCAAATCAACAGCTATAGTGCAACAGATACTATGTGCCCTAGAAAGACTTTTTGTGTTGGAAATCAGCAATAAATCTCTGGTTAAGATAGATTTGAGATCTGTTGTTTTTTTCCTTGGGACAGCTGGAGCTTTCATGTGATATGAAAGCCAAGATACATTTGGAAATGCAAATCTTAGAGGTACAGCACATTTTCAAGTAAATGATCTCAATTGCATCATTTTTCAATTCTAATAAACTACTAAACATTTCAAAGCTGCTGAATGACAACTGAAAACAGAATAAAACAGCAAGATTAAATTTTGAAGCAGAGTACACAGCATTTAGTAACTGTGAAGACTAGACACTTCTGCTTGGAATAAACCGAAAATTCTGCATAAATAGTGTTTATAATAGCTTTTAAGTACGTATTTTTTACCCTATTTTAAAAATAAGGTAATCAAATACATTACCACATCTGTTTTGGAGATACACTCTTCCAGGTTTGGAATGCCAGTCTGCCTAAGATGACTCTTCATTTTTTGCTTCTTGTAAACATGCACTTTTTCCAACAATTCACAAAACACATCAGGATTCACGGGAAATCGAGAAACTTTAGCTTGCACTATTAAAAGGAGAATAACACTATCTTAAGACTCTCTTTGAGATATCACATTTGTACTGAAAGACATGATTGTACAGAGACCATCAGTTTCCAAAGCCATGGTATTCTTTGAAAATGAAGTAACTATTTATATACATATTTAGTACAAGACATATCCACAGAAATGTACAATTTAAAAAATATCTGTAATTATTTATCTGTAACAACTTTAGCCTTCAAATATAAACAAAATTTCTGTGAATTATGACAAGATGCATTTTATCTGAGAATTAAACACATGTATTTAGGTATTTCCTTTTTTCTGGTATGAGAGCTACAATTATTTTAAACATTATTTTTAAACTTTATTGACTAAAACAATGAAAGTTATGAGCCTTCTCATAACATCAGTGCAATCATTTTTATCTCTTAAATGTAAGAGGCACTCACCCCTTGGCTGAGTGGGTTTTCCTTTTTGCTGTGCAGTACTTGCTTTGGGCTTCTCAATCAATGAACTGTACAAATTTGATCTATGGAAAGCAGAAAACTGCTGAGTAGATTATTTGACTGGGTAAATTATATGACTGTTCAGCCATGTTTATATGAAGCAAATTTATTAGATGAGTAATTATTACCCTCTAATTTAATGTGCTCAAAAATACTCTCAAGATGCAATATTTACCCGTACCTTGGGGTGCAAAAACCTGCAAAATCTAACTAGAACAAACTGAGAGCTGTGAGGAAAATTCTTTCATCACTATATATGCCCTGAGTTACATTTTTATTTCTTCTATGTTGTTTAGGAATTCTCTAGGAATTTTCACAATTGGTAAAGGCATTCATAGCCAGCTGCTATAGCTCAATTTATATGCAGTCACTAATTAGGCCACAGTAATGAGAAAATTTGTGGCTTTATAAAACTAAGTATGACCCCACCCTAACATTTTCAAGGACAGAAGCAATAAGAGCTGGTGACTATTAACAGAATTTTGGAGGATACCGAGAATGGCCTGAAACCTTTCAAGTGACCTCTGGAGCTTAAAGAGGTAATTGGGGAAATGAAATTACAGAAAAATGTACAGCTTTGAGCTGCAGGCTGTTTATTTATATATTAATTTGTTCACTATCCTAGAAATCAAGTGCAGCAAAATTAGAAGTATAATGCAATAAACAACAAACCCAGTGATTATTTACAAGTAAAAAAAGATAATATTTGTAAGAAACAGAATACGAAACCAAAATGTGGTATTTTATACCTGTCTTCTGAATGCTGAAGAATAATTATGTAGAAATTAGAAGACAATTCATCCATTATATTAAAATGTTCAACAGGAATAAAGAGATTTCTCCATGCCTGTACAATAATTCAAAAGTAAAATTATTTTCATGGATTTTATAAACCTAGGAAAGAAGGTGCTAATATTAAAAAAAAAAAAAAGCCACCACAAACACTCAGCAGCTGAGCCCATTCAGGAGGCTTGTCCAAACACAGAAACTCTTTTTCATTGTGTGGGTCATGGAGCATTGGCACAGGCTGCCCAGGGAGGCTGTGGAGTCTGCATTCCTGGAGACTTTCAGAACCCCTTTGAACATGGTCCAGGCTCTATGTTTCCCTGCCTGAGCAGGGGAATGACAAGGTGCTGGAGCAACGGAGCAGGAATTGCATCCTTAAAATCTCACTTCTGACTTAAATTACATAGGTCATGCCACACAGATGGCCTACCATAAACAAAACCACAGTACAGGATAGTATATACCATACTCATAAAAATGTATTTTGATTTATGACCAAGTCAATCCATGATTCAAATAAAGAGTAGGAAGAGGCTTAATATTGACAAGGAGTGACATTTTAAACTTTTTTTAAAAAAAAACACAAACCTTTCTGGGCAGGATAGTAACTGAATTAGCAGAATTTTTTGCCCAATAAAAGACATGACTACTTATGGTTTTGGTACCTTGATAAGCATAAGAAAATAAGAAAAAAAAAAAGGAAAAAGAAAGTTTAATTGAGTTTAAAGATTATATTTAATGAGTTTAGAGATTACTCAATATTACTTAATTCCAGGATTAATTGAAACAATATATATATCTGTGTGTGTATATATATGCATATGTATAGACAGCGTCTCTGTGTGTATAACATACATATAAACCCCTAGTAAGCAGCACATCTCAGAAAGTTACCATTGAAGTAGCAGTCAGTTGTTGTTCCACATTTTTTAGAAGATCACTTGTGTTTCTGTTTTGTTTCAGATGATTCTGAAGATGCAGTAATGCTGCAAGCTGAGAGCTGCTGGTGTTAGATGTAGCTGTTAGAAGGATATGCTTCATCATCATAGATGCTGAACAGCTCTGTAAAATGTTTATATCTAGTTATTTTCCCTCCCCAAAACAATGTAAATACATATATACCCTATGATTGTTATAACATACACCTATGTTAAAGAAGAAGTCTCTTGCTTGAAAGGTGAGATGGATAAACAAAAGCGTGTCTGCTGTTTGTGCTTACAACCTAACATAAACAGTCTGGCAATAACTTATGAAGATTTCCTAAATATGAATAGATAAAACTGACTTCTTTGACTGCATTTATCATCTGTGTTCCTGCATATTGTGATCCAAGGTCTACATGGAAAGGTAAATGCCTGAGATTTGAACCTGGCCTCTCAAGCAAGCCGAGTCTTTTCATGTTTCTGTGCCTTTTACTGTATAGCCATCACATCACACATTTTACCAGACTTCCTACAAAGAGCAATATAAAGGGTAAGACTCTGTATCCTTTTCTTTCAGGAAACATACTAATCCTGTCCTTTGAACAGATTCTGTCTAAGAGCTGAAGTAGCTGAAGTATCTTTTTTTTTTTTTTTCTTTTAATGCAGCTGTCACATTAGAAAAAAAACAAACTAACTTCAGGTTGACCTAATAAAAAATTCCAAAGGGAGGCCTAATATTGACATGGAGTGGCGTTTAAACTTTTTTTTTTTTTAAATACAAAACTTTCTGGGCAGGATAGTAACTGAATTAACAGAATTTTTTGCCTAGTAAAAGACATGACTACTCATGGGTTTGGTGCTTTGATATGCATTCTACTTAGCATGGTACTAACAAGTATGAAAGCAAATCATAAACAATATGGTGTGCTGTAGGAATACAGGAATAAAGGACTGAACCACGAAACCCAGTGTTAGCTGTTTTCTAATTTATCAGAAGACCTATCTAGTCCCTTCCATCTGTGGGTGGAGGTATTTGCAAACCTCAGTGCTGACACAGGGTGCTTATTGTCTGACATAATTTCCTGGTTCCCTTGATGTGCCGGGAAGGAAATTAGTATATGGTGCATTTTTCTATCTCTACAATGGAGATGATGGTGTAAGAAGCATGTATTATCTGCTCCCGATGTAGGGAATGTATACCTTACAGCCTTTGCTCATCTTCTCTGTGATGAAGGCACATACTCACAATTCATACTCCTTCAAGCCATCTATGGGGCCATGCTGAGTTGGTGCAGATTTGACAAACTGCATGTAAATCCTTCCTATCTACTTCAAAATAATGAATGAACAAATCCAGAGATACTTTTTAAAAATTATTTGCTAGAGAAGGATGAAACAGTGTTTTGTGGTAACATATTATCTTAGCTAATGACATTATTGAATGTATTCATATTAAAATCTTTTTAACATACGCAATCATCAATGAAAACACCAAATCAAACACAGCAGATACTAGAATTGGTAAAGAACCACTGATCTATAGAATTCAGCAAACATATGATCTATTTGATTACGTGTATTACTCACTAGTTCTTATATGTATCCGTACATTGTGTTCTGTATGACCAATGTTTGGGCTATAAGAATAGATATTTTTGCTTATGTAATTTAAGCCACCCTTTTTATACTGGAAAGAAGCAAAATACATTAGCTGCATTACCTGATGAAGTGCCAAAAACTGACTAGTTGAAAGTGGATCAAACTGTCGAAAGGATTCAACCATTTCAAAACTAGCAGAAGCCAGAACATCAGTAATATTATGACTGAATGCAATACCCATACACTGTAGCAAAGCTTCACTGGATTGAGAGAGATATCTCTGAGCCAATTTATGCTCCTTCTAGATGATAAAAATAAAAAGGTTTCTATAAAAAATGAATTAATACTAAATATTTGTTATATGTATACGGATTACTTGTGTGATAGAAAAGGTAAAGTATTACTTTTTCATGACTAGTTTTAAGGCATTTACTTAATGTATGATCACAATGTGCAAATACAGATTACGACATTAAAAAAAATAAGTGTTTTAGTAAGACACTTTCTTCAATATAAAATGCATACTTAGCAGAACAGTATTTAAATTCCAGGCAACCCGAGCTACTCAGAACAAAGGAATTTTATGTCCATTCTCAGTACTGTTGTTTTGATTGACAGTTAACTATATTTCATATAAATAAACCACAAATCTCTTATCTCATGAACTTACTGATTATAGTAGCAACACAAACTGTACGTTCCCGATTCCTAGCATGCTTTGAACTGCTGCAGTTAACAGAGATCAGCTCACCACACAATACAACCTGTATTTTATAAGAATTTTACAAATGTTTTGGCATAGAAGTTATTTCTTTGTTCCCGGTCTGCAAAATGTATATCGTCCCTTAGCAAAGCATGTCTGTGAAGCAGAGAGCAAAAGCCTGTGCAGCTTGTCCGGGCTGCTGCATGATACACTGGGAAACCAGTGAAGGAGAAATTATTTCCCTGGGAGTAACTGGGAAAGCTCAGTCAGGAGCTCCCAGAGCATGTAATGAGGGGCAGGGCAGAGACACATCAGAGCAGTGACGGAAAGATGGTTTTTGGGGGCTGTTTTGGAGATGTTTTTCTTATGTAAGATCAAATTTATGTTACAAACATTTCCATTACCAGTTCAAACAGAATTGATAAGGTGACTGTTACTCCATAGAAAGAAAGCACTCAAATTTGCACGTACTCTCACATACCTTTAATTCCTGCATTTTCATCCTATGCTTATCATATTCACATTTATTAATTGGTAAACTGCCATCTGTCACTTCCTGTTCACTGCATTCTGCTGGACTCAGTAAAGATTTTGCAATGTCTGATTTAGCTTCTTCCTAGTCATTGCAATATAAGAAAAGACAAATTAATCATTCCACTAAGTATGGCTGGCTTCATTTCTTTTGTGAAAGCCCACATGAAAACTCATCTTAAAAGAAATTTTAAGATGAGAGATTTAGCAATATTATCAGGCACTGCAATTTCTTAATATGTTATGATGACAATATCAATACTGGAAAGCAAAAAGCCCCCCCATACAACCTCTAAGATTTTGATTTTCTGGTATTTGCTCACAGTTAATTTCTTCCGAACACTTTAATTCATCACTGAATTTATGACTGAATCAATTTTTCTTTTCTTATGTGATGTTCGTACTACAACACAAAAGGAAATTACTAATCTGAGTTTTAAATCTAGAAGTCATTATTGCCTGTTTGCATGTATTCAAAACCAACCTACCTAGCCCTTTAAGGCATTCAAGGAATTTTTTTTTTTCCTCTCTTTTGAAAATACTGTAATTAGCATATCTCAGGAACAAATAAAATCATTACATGAGGATGGCATGTAGGCAGAATCATTTTTCTGAAATTACTTAGTTCAGTATACATTCTTATTGTGGCTTGCATGCAATATATAAAACCTGGTTTTAAATAAAGAGTAGTATTGTACAAGTGTATACAGAAAAAATATTGTGGCAGATAGATTTTACACATAGGAATGAATTTAAATGCAGAAAAGAATGCATACCATAACATTTGTCTTCCAGTAAATCTCTGAATGTACAGGATCTACATTAATGGCAAGTAAACGAAGAGTTTTTCCAGTGAGATACAGGCACTTGGATTTGATGTCAGGACAGCCTGTACAAAGACTTTGTACATTTGCTAACTGAGCCAGTGTAATGTGACCCACAGTGCATTCCATGTGCTCCCAATCCTGGTAAAATACATATTTATGTTTATTTGCTTATATATATCCACACATACAGAAACATGTTTTTTAAAAAAATGTAAAAAATATAAATTTACATACAAACAAATTTGTTAAATGTAATGATACCCTCAACTGCAAACGAGCTGTCTTTAATAGATATACAAATTCACTAGCAAAAAAAAGTACACTGCAACATCCACAAGCAGAAAACAATCAGTGCTGAGCAAAACATGGCATGACAGGAAGGTACTGCAATGAATTAAGGGCATACAATGCTTTCCTGCAACAGCTTTTCCTATTGATGTTGTCAGAGATAGAATAACGGGCAAGAATTACTGCTCTGATCCAGTGGGGCATGTATTATGTTCTTATTTGTCAGCTCAGCTAGGCAGTTCTGCTTACACTAAACTGTTTCAAAAACATACAATAATGCCAACCCCCCTTCACCCCAGCAATTATAAAGCCTCAAGTAATTCCCCTGCAACTTTTAGTGGTTTCTAAGTCCCTGCATCTGAGAAGCGAAATCTTTCTAAGAAAACAAAAACAAAAAAAACCCCAATAAACCATTCCCAAGACAAAAACCACACACTTAAGCGTTCTTTGCCAAAGAAGTACATGAATGGTCTGGAGACCCATTTCCTCAGTAGTGGAAGAAGTTCTGCTATGGAGAACATCCCTGTGAAAGTTTGTTATACCTCTTACATGCAAACCATAGGACTAAATATTTTGTATTACCTGTTCTGTTGCATCATCTTCAATAGTTCCCCTTACGAATGCCTCCACAATTTTATGAGGGGATATTTCTCCCACTTTTTTAAGCTTCTTCTCAGTAATAACAAGATGAAAAATATCCAAAAGAATTTCTACAAGATTTATTTTCCTGTTAGCTAGTTGCCTCATTAGTGGGATACTAACATTTGTAGTCTGAAATGCCAAAGAAAGTAGAATTCTAATTTCAAATACTTTTGCAATTTTACCTGATGAGAAGTTAGAACGTTGCATTTCTTTTAACTAAAGAAGCAAACATTTTAACAATAACATATCAACAGGTCAGAGATATTGCTATGAAGATATTTAAGTAATTTAAAAGATAAAATCCAATGTCAAATATATTACAAAGCAATCAAAATACCTGCATAGAAAAATAGCAGCTGGGTTTTTGCTTTTCCTGTTTTATATATTTGGTGCAAATATCTAATTCCAAAGGAGTTATAAATGTATATGTAAACCCAGAATTTTAATATTAACACTTTTGTTAGCTGTACAAAAATACTTGCTCTTTAAAAAAGGCAAAGCAGGATGAAAAAAAAAAAGCTGGATGCCAGAGAATAATAATGTTACACACTATCAAAGTAGTCTGCAGGCTCTCATTACCCAAAATACACTATTTTGAAGACAGGTTTTCTTTCTTTACATAATCTTCTGTGTAATCTTTTTTTTTTTTTCTTCTGAGATATTAACACTTCATTGTGGAGAATTTTAAACTTGTGAGGTATTTATAGAATCAAAAATATCTCTAGATTTTGTCTTTTGTAGCTCTTAGATAAATTTTAAAACTCAATAAAATTGACAAAGATCAAACAAATCCTCTCATTTCTGCTTCTGCTCTTCCCTTTTGAAAGTATAAATTCTTTTGAGATGCAATGCTTCCTTCTATATTCAAACAATGCCTATCATTATAGGAAGAGAAACTCATTTGGGGCTTCCAGGAATTACACAAGAATGAGTGAATGTTATATACAACTAAATTAGATTTCTTTTCCATGAGTAGGAAAAAAAAGAGAATAAATATATCTCCATACCTCATTAACTGCAAATAAGCTACAAACATTATGAAACACTTCCTCTGTTTTGGATACTGCCCTCTGAGCTAAGTTATATGCATCTAGATAGTGACTATGTTTTTCTTTTTCATTCCTTTCATGCTTGGCAACCATCCTGAAAAAAACCAACATAAGCCCACATAAACTAATGTAAGAAAGCATTTATTTTTAGGGTATCAACACTACTGAATACATATAATAAAATTATTTGATTAATAGATAAATTGACTGGTTGAAAGATAAAATACATTAATTTTGTACACATGTTTTCTAAATGTTCAGATAAGAAGAGTGAACACTCACACATTAATTTCTCAAGGTATTTTTCGTGAAACTGCAGCACTGCAATGAAAGTGCAAGATGCCAAGACAAAAAGAGAAGGCAGGCAGCTAAATTCTAGAGCATGTATTCACCAAGGGAAAAAAAGGCAGAATAGCCAGGTACAAAATATACCACAATGATTTTAAGGGCACATCCTGGAAAAACCTGGGAGTCATGGCATACTGCATTTTGCAATTTTGCTGTTGCAGCAATTTCTGCAGTAAGAACCATTTCAGTAGAATTGCAGTAGAATTGCAAAAGCCTATCAACACTTGAGAATGATCGGTGTGACTGCCAAAAATGCCTTTACAGAAGGGAAGACAAAAAAAACTGACTCAAGAGACTTTGTTTTGATCTCAAAAACAGTACAAAAAACTCACTAGTGCCATGTACAAATAACTCTGCCTCCACTGAAAGGAATTTTTGTTTCTACAGAATTTTGCTGAACATAGAACACATCAAGAATGCAAACAGATGTATAGCGCCAAGATATAAAACTTAACAATATTACCTGCTCTTTTCCATCTTTAGTTAGACTATAAAAATGTAAACAACACACTTCTTGAACTAGTTAAATAAAATTTTTCATCTGAGGTATAACCTTACCTGTGAATATTTGCACGTTCTAGCAGTATCTCAGCACTGCAGTTTCTATGCCCACAATGGAAGAAGTCCTCTTCAATTTGAACCAATTTATTGTATGACTCCTGTAGCATATGTGGCAGCTGACAAGACTCAGCATTAATTGTCATACAATCTTGGATAAAATGTATCTGAATAAGTGTTTTCCTAGGAATAAAAATTAAGTACAAGATAGTAGTCAGAAAGTACTGGTTGTGTTTGAAACCAAACATGTTTCTCTCTGCTCTCCTTTATAAGAAAATTAGAAAAAGCCTCTTCATTTTTTAAATCTGTGCTCTACAAATTATAGTAGGTCATGAAAAAGTTCAAAATATTCTATTTTTAGATTAGAATTGATGTGTCACTTGCTCCACATACCTAGTAATTCAAACTGCCTAGACCTATTCAGTCTTGTAAGTACAGTTGCGCTGAGAAGGCTATTAATCTTCCCTTTCTAATCCAAAAGTTTCACATTCCTCTGAAGAGTAGTGTAAATGTTACCCATACTTCTTTTACCAACACATGTTGAGAGCTTACTACTTGGATTTCAGTGTAACCCAAATCACTGTTTAGCTTCACCATAAAAAGACTTCTTGAATCACAGTGAGAAATAGGTCAGTACTGCAGACTATAACATTGTTGTGGTAATATCTGTGTTCAAACAGGTACCTGTGCACAGGGAGAAGTGTCTTTTACTCCTTTGGGTAACACACATCACAAACTATGCACAATAGGTTGTGTTATCTGAACTAGCTTACTAACTTAACAGATAGTAGGGCTGCAGACAAGAATAAAGACATTGGAAAGGAAATTTAAATTAAAATAAAATAATAAACATAAATTACTTAGAAGAAAAATATCTGAGAATCCACAGAATGCAACATACCAAAATAAAGATAAATGCCAAAAATGACCATATATTTGCAATGTAGCTGCAGAGTAGAACCTGGGTGTATTTTAATGAAAAGACAGTTACCTGGCTTCAAGGGATGTAATTATAAAACCCAAATCCGACTGTCTGTTAGGTCTCTTGAGTAAAGTACATCTGAGCACATTTACAGTACGTTCCAGTATCTCACAAGCCTGCAGGTAACATAAGAAACTGCATAATTCTATTTCAAATGTCTGTGTATAATATCAAACATTTATCTAGAAATCTCAAATTTTGTATAGAATATATTAAGTACCTTTCCCTAATATACCCCAGGATAACTGATTCTTGACAACTGCCTATCAGTCTAGAACGTATGCATTATGTACATATTTAGGTATTTTGATATGCACATACACGCAAGGAGGGAAGATGAAGCCAGACTCAGAGGTACACAGCAAAAGAACAAGGGGCAACAAGCCCAACTGGGAAAAAGGGAATTATAAACAGATGCTCCAGTATTTGGCCACCTTCCTAGTCACTTGGGTTCTTTCTGGGGGAGGGAGGGTATGTAACAAAGGCCCAGAAAGGTTGTGGAATCTCCATTCTTGGAGATACTTGAAAAGTAGCCATATATTGCCCAGAGCAACTTGATTCAACAGTGATTTCACTTCAAAATTGCCCCTGCTTTCCCTGGGATTAGACCAGATGGCTTCTAACCTAAACAGTCATTCGATTCTGTATTTCACTTGCATCATCTTAGGGACCGATTCTTGCACCCTTACTTACTAGCACATTCATCCACAAGTAAACCTTACACTACTATAGATTTGCCACCTGGGGATGTAAAAGAAGTCCCCAACTAACAATTCTGAGTGAAAAATCCCTTAGATGACGCTCAAAACCTCAGCCACAGATTTGTACTTACTAAAAAATTTTGTTGCTGCAATCATATTGGTCAGATATATGGAGGAAAAAACCACACATCTCACACATTTCATTAATAGCTAAACTGGTAAAACCTTAGTAAATACACTCACTGGTAAACCAGGTATTTTGTCCTTCAAGGATTGTAAATTTGAGTTCAGTCCAAATCAAAATAATCCCTCTATACAAAACAGACTCACACAGATTATCAATAAAGGACAGATCATCATAGACACAAGTAGATTATATTTATGCTGAAACTCATGAAAGTTAAGGGTTAAACAGTAAAGGGATATTTTAATGTTAAGGGTCAAGTAGGAAAACGTTTTTAATAAATACATTATACTTACAGTAGTATAAAAATACAGAAATATAATTTGTAAAACTATTACAAATTATAATATAGGAAATAATATTTATAGTCTTTATTAAGTACAGAAAATAAACACATCAATTTTAACAGAATTATCCGAGTTCAAAAGCATTGTAACCAAGAGAATCAGATCTCTGGGATTTAGTTACATATACTAGATTTCAATAGAAGAATAAACAGTTTATCATAATAATATCCTAAATGTCTGTGGGTAAAACCTGTTTCTTACTGGCCTGCATCTGTTTAGAATCTGTAATTAATGTTTTGTTGAATGCACAACAGAGAAAACAACAATAACTGGATTTGACAGCTAATTTTGCTTTTATTAAAAAGCAAAAGCTGCAACTTTTCACTGAAAGAGACACCACTGCTGCAAAAAAACCCAACTATCAAGCCCAAATCTGCTTCCTTACCAAGCTCTGTTTCCCTTCTCCCTCCTCCTCTAGAATCGCATCTACGAGTCTCAGAGTGCTGTTGTACCAAAACCACTCATTTCCTCCCAGAAGTTGGGCTTTCTCCAGCAGTGCCCGAGCTTGGCCGTGGTTTCTCTCCAAGTTAGCCAACACAGAGAATAGGTACAAGCACCTCGACACATCATTTGGGGTCCTCAGTTCCTAGGAAGAAAGATGTGTCCTACATATAAAAGATTCACTATTGCTATTCATATTTATTTCTATTCATATTTCAGATTAAACTTATGAATAAGCACAGAAATAAGCGAATGGTATTTCCTCAATCATCTGTATCATTTCTTAGTTACATCTTATATTACTCTTTTTCAAAAACAAAGTGTCTACTTCTTATCAAGGACTTCAAATAAACTTTATATTTCTTCATGTTCCCACATGTTCTAGCCTAGAAGTTAAATAAGCTATTTTTCTACTATTATTTAATATGTATGTATCTGCTGCCAGTTGTCAGTATCTGATGAAGAAATGGGGTGCTAAAAATTTTTTAATGAACTGGGATCTAGATACACTAGAGGCCCAGTAAATTTACAATGCTACTTTATGCTAGTTACAAACTATATACTAGTACCATACAAGAGAAAGATCTCGTGGACAGTACAGATAGTATACTAGCATACAGATATACAGGGTACTAGTAACAAATCGTATCATTAAAATTAGCGTCTTAATGTCTTTTGAACTTTTCTCAATGTACAATACTAAATTAATGTGTAAATATCAGACATATATTATTAATGAATATATTATTCATGTATTACTATTCAAAGTACACATGATTCATGTTAGATACACACAGGCAGCTTTTACTTGCATGAGAAAAATTACTATGTGGAATGACAGGATAACAATTAAATTTTCTCTTTAGAAGTAAAGAGTTTTTTGCAATAATTATGTTTCAGAAACCTGTATAACTGAGAGGACAGCTGTAATGGAGAATGGTAGATGTAGGAAGTATATCTTTAATGTAAACCCTTCATAATAATGAGATGGACATATGGACACTTACTTCAGATCTGCCAGAGATCTAAGTCATAATTTCAATGTCAGCAGCAGTTTATCAAAACACAGAAGTAAAATCATAACAAAATTCAAAATTATATAACTAGGCTTTCAAATGATCAACATATTGAGAAGATGGAGCTGAATGCTCTCTCTCTGAGTAAATCTTGAACATCTCAAAACTATTTAACAAACAAGGTTTGGATATACACACATCTTCCAAGGTCACTGCAAAGCAGGAAGAAGTGTTGACACTCCTTCACAATTTAAAATAATTTTCAGACAATACCCATAAAATTGGACTTAAGTGCAATATGTTTAAATGTATGCCTTATGCATGTTGAAACTCAAATGACATAGGCTTGGGGCAGGAGAAAGTTCAGTTTTGCAATTTGATTTTAAGGAATGACTGCATTAAAAATGAACATTTTTCCTACATATTTTCTTAATTTTTCTTTTTCTACTTTATTTCTGATGTACCTGAGTTGCAGCATGGGCCTCCGAAAGCAGAAGTCTTGCTGGTTGATACAAGCCTAGCTGAATTAGTACTTCAGCTTTTTCTATCCATAAGAAAGGGAATGAAAGTGCACTGAGTCCTTTTCCTGTTACTGTATTTAACTCAAAAAACTGAAAAAAAACAAAATACACTCTCAAAACCTTCAAAACTGAAGTAGAGGGAATAAAAATTGTGGTTAACTATCATATCAAATTCTTGATATAGACGACAGTCCAGCTCTATTTTCTAACTTCAAAATTCAAAATTGTATTCCAGGAAAAACAGGCTTACTGTAAGATTTGGATTTTGTAATCCTTAAAAGCCATTCAACTAGTAAGTATATACTATTTAACCCAAATTTAAAACAGATTAACTACTTCAGATCAGCTACTGCTGCAAAGAAGTTGATTCTTGGTAATAACTAAATCAATGAAATAGAAAAAACTTTGCAAGAGTTAAAAGTGACTCAAGAGGGATTAGTAATGAGAAAAAAAGAGATATTTTACATGCAGAGGAATGGAAAAATATGCAAAGAGAGCAAAATGATATAATGAATACAAGGACAGAAACACCATGATAAAGAGAAAAGTGGGGGTAAGCTTTAAGAATTATCAGTAAGGCAAATCTCTTTTCCTAGGTTTCTAAAGAAGAGATAAAGCTGAAATATTTTCATGCCTTTAAAACTATATACACAAAACAGCAAACTAGTATGTAGTGATATAATGAAGAGAGGAAGAAAAGAAAACTGAGACCAAGAGCGAATACAATGTCTTTTTTGCCTCTTTGTCCTTTCCATTGTTTTGCATTAGTCCCAAATTCCATTTGTAGAAAAATAATTTTACTTTGTATGAATACAGAATATTTTTATTGTTCCACAATAGAAATAATATGCCAGTCAGACCCAGCTCATGTTCAGCTGAATTTTAGTAGTATGCATTTGTAATGATTCTTTGTGTTAATGTATTTCTCAAGTATAAAATTATTTAAAAACAAGCTAGCAAGTATATAAAAATAAAATTGCAGAGTGATTTATTAAAGAAACTGAAGCAGAAATAAAGACCTTTTCACTTGAAGCATTCAGCTGAGCATTTTCAAAAAATATTTTTCTTTCTTCTTTCTCAGTAGGTAGGTTTTTTTCTTTTTTCAGTGCAATCTCTTGCCTACACCTAAATCACAAAAAATAAAAAGTAAATGAAAGTATATTTTTAAAGTATTTCATAATGAAGTATTAGGGTGTTAGGCATCTTTACTATGCACCTACTCTGTGGATAGATATAAAACAATCATACACAGAATTTTAGGGCATAGCTAATATACCAAATTTGTATTAACAGATCGTGTTTTTTAATAATTCCCCCCCCCCCCCCCCCCCCCCCCCCCCCCCNNTAAAATCCCCCCCCCCCCCCCCCCCAACTGTAGGGAAAAAAGACCAAATAATACAGCCTCTGTAGTGCAAATACATACATTGCTTGTTCTAATTCACTAATGTATGTTTCTCCAGAAGCTTTCTCATGATACAAAGATGCCTGATTCAGTTTTAGATCTGAACATAACAGGGAGATTCTAGGAATAAAAAGAAGAAATGTTTAACAAGCTATCAGATTCCTTCAGATGTTTCTTCAAATAAAGAAGTTACCTATACAGAGCACACATTCCATGTCAGTCCTACCTCCTTATGTCTTGATTAATATTGCCAATAATAAAAACTTTAAATAAAAAAGAGGGAAATGCAGTCCTTATAATTATCCATTGATAGAGGTCATAGAAATACAGAACGATTTGGTTTAGAAGGCACATTTTTAAGATCATCCCTGCTGTGGGCAGAGGCAATTCTCAGTAGATCAGCTGTTCAAAGTCCTGTCCAACTGACATGGAACACTTCCAGTAAGGGGGCATCCAGCAGTATCCCCAGTCTATCCATCAAACCTTACCTCTCCAGTTTAGCAGCAAAATGATGTGGTAAAAGTACAAAAATATTTACAGTAAGGTTTCACTACGGCATGCAAAAAAACCCATACATACGTGTGCTAACTTATCTTTCTGTATTGAATAAAGAGCAATAGATTCATGTACACCTATCTGATCATATACAAAAACTAGGTGTGTATATATATATATATATATAAAAAATACCATGAAATAAAAACGAATATTGAAGAGTCAACAAAAAATTTGTCTGGAAAGCTTGGCTACAAATCAATTTCCTATTAGTAAATCACTTTTAATTTTCTAAGACATCAACTCAGTAATCATTTGGCAACCCAGATACACACATAGATTTGTATACGTTAATATTTATCTGTTTTGTTATGTGGGATCAGTTTCAGTCATTTTAAAAACACATTATGTGGCATTCCACATGCTATCAGGAATTAAGCAAACAATTACTGCTTACAACTGTTAAATATTAAGCAAACGTATGCTATGTATTTCAAAAAAGCATGATTAAGTGTTTGAACTAAAACATTGATAATTTGCCATTGTATGCATATTAAATATTTTTGAATCAAAACTTTTAGGGCTTATCATCCATAAAAATAGCAGAATTTTGTTCACAAAGGTAAATCTCTATAAAAGAGAATGTTCTCGTCGGGGATACTTATTTGTACCTTAAGCTAAGATCTTGCATATTTTTGACGCAAGATGGGAGCCTGCCTTTTGAATACTTAAAAGATAATACATTTATTGACATTCTTTCTGTACTTCACTTTTTTCAGTTAGGTGACAATAAGGCATTACAAAAATTATGTAGTGGCTTGAGTTCATAATCTTGTACACCCTTCCTCATGGAGATCACATTTAGTAACGGGTAACGTAGTGGCTTTAACTCCACAAGAAAGCCAGCTCATCAAAACATTAAAATGTATAAAAAAGAAATGAAAAGAAATAGAAAACATTAAAAATATGAAACAACAAGTGACAAAAAGCCTTCTTATTATTTAGGGAAATATTAAAGGAAGGTCTACTTCATTTGGTTTCTCTTTTATTTAAAATAAATAAAGGATACAAACCTAAGATGATAAAGATCAGACAGACTTCTACATTCCACAACTTCATTAGCAATAACTTCAGCTAGCTGGAAGACGGGAAGAATCAAGTGGGGGCAAAAAATTTTCTGTAGTTCCTTAGCTAAAAGGTCCATAAAATACAAAGTGCAAGTCTGAAAAGAATTTTTTAAAATTTCAATCAGTATAAACATAATTTTGTAGGGAATAAATTTTAAATTAATGATTACATTTTAAGTTCCAAAATTCACATAAAATAAAATAAGTTAAACAAGCTTTCAAGCTGAAACAGCAGCTAGGAACACAGAAAGACAGCAAATTTATTCTGTAAGATAAGTTCATTTCAGAATGCAGAGGACAGACTAACACTTTCTAAAATATTAATTGATACTATGACACTGAAGTATTTTTGACAGCTGTCTGAACATATTCTTTATCACACCCACTTCTGTGGGTTTTCTAATCTGAGATGCAACACAGATCTCTGCTACTCATTTTTTTGCTAAATAATAAATACTCTAGAATTTTGAGAAGTGTGCTTACAGGATTTGGGAAATTATGCCTGTTAATACCATAACTATTTGTTTTCTGTCTAAAAGTATCTCTGATTTCTTTGGGACAGTCATAATGAGCCCATTCTTCCACACTTGCTGGTAAGCTATGAACCAATCCTTTCCCTTTAGGCTTCTCTTTCAGAACAGAAAATTCAACCTATAATAAAAAATAAGAACATTTATGAGACCAAATTAACATTCTTGTTGGTATTAAATACTCAGCTAACTTTAAGAAAAAGGTATCTGCTTAATATCCTTTGAAGAGTCATCTTCGGTTTTTTTGACCTCTAGACTGTGCATTTTAAAAAACGGCAGCATTTTGACCAATACAGCAAACAAAATAAAGAAAAAGTATCTGTAAATTTATGAACCTGTCAAGTCCATGTAAAAGTATGATATCCAGACTCTCAGAGAAATTCTTCACAGGGTATGAGAGTCTTTAAAGGAAATTATCTGAATTATTCAACAAATGAGTCCAGGGAAGCACCTCTTAGAAACAGATTATTGCTTTCATTCCACAAGAAAGGGTTCTTACTTGTTTCTCTTTCTTTTTGTTCTTCTCTTTTTTAGGACCAGTTATTGACTGTACCTTCTGAGGAACTGTAAGTTGTGAAGACTTTGATAATACTTTTGTAATAGGTTCTGATGCTGACAAAGATACCTAGATAACCCAATAATTACAGTTAATTACTTACAATTTTCAGTAATAATGTAAATTTCAAGCAATAATAATTATTCACTGTAAGTCACTATCTACAGCTACTAACAATTATCAAAATTATCTCATGGCAGAAGCGCTTTCTTCGTAGAACTAAAATTTCAAAGACTCCTGGATGCTCGCACTGTTTGTACAAGCATTTAGGATGACCAAGACAAAGCATTTCAGCAATTGAAAAGATGGCATCAATTCTTGTGGTAAATACTTCTGCTATTTTCTTAACCTATATGGTTGCAAATTCAATTCTTTTTTTTTTTTTTTTTTTTTAAACTGCCAGTTTATATTGCTTAATCTTCTACAAGGGATGAATTTCGCAGCACAGTAATCCAGAAGATTGCAAAGAGCCACTCTGTTCTCCTTCTGGATTAGTCTTCTATAATGTTAATAATGAATATTATAGAAAAGAAATTTCTAAATATTTAAGCATATGAAAGCGTCCATTGAACATTTCTCTGTGCATGCAATAGCACAGCTTCTGATCTTACCTAAATAAAATTAGAAAAAAAAAACCTAACAAAACACGTTAATTTCAGATTAATATATTTTGCTGGAGGGATCAACAGTAGAGCACAAAATATGAACAAAAAATAATGCTGGATGCTGCACAACTTGTGAAAATTTTAAATTAAAGGTAAAACTTGTCTTTAAAAAAAGCCAAAGGCAGCTTATTTGTCTTGGATTATTATGGTTTTTAGAGAACATTTTAATATAACATAAATAACTACTGAGTTATTTATGGAGTCCTAAACTCTTGAGAGTCACTTTAGAAATTGACATCTGCAGTCAAGTCTGCTTTACTCTCTACTCCAAAACAGGATTAGGCTGTCCTGTGGTACTAATATTCCTTTAAAGCCAGACGGTGGTTATTTTTCTCACAGTACTGTTCAGCTGTAAATATGAGTTCTTAGAATTATTGTCATTGTCCTGCAACTGGCACTGACAGCTAGTTTAACTGTTATTTTTTAAATTTTTAATAGTTTATTCAAACAGTAATACTCATTTAAGGTATCTTTTTTCTCTATTAAAACACTCAGACAATCAAGTTCAGGATATTAAAAATTATGCTTATGTAAAACTTGAAAATATCAATTTTCAACTCCTGTCTTCCAAATCAAATGTTAGAGTCTAAACTAACTTCACAATGAAAAGTTGATCATAATTACAAGAGTAACAAATTGCAGACTTTTACAGCTAATTGGAATAAAACTTCACAAGTTCTACCTTACTGATATAGTTGATATGCCCCATCTATAGCACTAGGATTATTTCTATAATGATTTGTGGCATTACTATTATCAAGTGTCGATTTAGGATCTTCAAAGATTTACTCATATTTAATGTATAATTGTTTTCCTATGATTTTTGCTATGATTCCCATGATTTCCAATAGCCATTTAAATTAGGCCTCACATCAGTGACATATGAATTTGTCTGATTTGAAATGCTGTAACAATGAAAAGGTGATTAGAGATTAATAATCTGTGAATACTGCCTGCCTACACTTTTTCTCAAAACTTAACAAAGTGACACCTTAATTTAACTGTCACACAATTCCTTTCGGTCAAATGACAGCCCCTTTGGCTCAACCTTAGTGATGGTCTATCCAAAATTACTGTTCCTCAGAGCTTCAGCAATGTCTTCAACATGTATTCTTAAACAAATTAAAAATCCAAAATTTTAGAACTTTTGGCATGAAATTTATGAATGTACTCTGAGAAACAATGGGCCTCTGCTTTTATCCTTAATGTCTCTTCTCTGTTTTCCTGAGAGAAATTACTTTCGTGTTCAATCCTTAAACCTGAGAAAATATAATTATACCATAAAACTAGAAATTCTAAAGATGTAGTTAAAACATCAAATGAATAGCTGGCACCAAAATTACACAATATAACTTGAAATATACTGGCCACATTATAATATATAATGTAACAATATAATAATGTCATACAACCTTACCTGCCAGATACGGACGATACAAGCACATGCCAACAGACAGTGCTGCTGATGAAAAGGAGAACTATGACCAGAAAGTAAAGCCATTAAGGTCTGTGCTCTGAAGAAAGCTTCCAATTGTTTAATATTACTAAAATCTTCCAAATTAATTTTGGGCATGATACCATTTGCTCCAATGTCTACCTTCAAATTTTCTGTTGGTGAAAATTTTTGTATTGTATTTTTTTCTGTTAAAAAAATTAACATGTTCACAGTGATGGTATTAAAAAATGTATTCAAAAATTTCTGAATTTAAAATGAGAATTTTTATGGAAAAAAAACCAGAAAAATGGAAATCCATCTACTAAGGATGTTCTTATGGTCACGCAACGCTACTTGTACCATGTTTTCAACGAATAACGTACAGATATGTATATTAAATGGGTACTAGTTAAGGGCAAGGGAAGTGCAATAGAAAGATAACCAAATCTGGGCACAGAAACCATTTCCTACAATTACATCTGGCCCTCCATGAGAACACATTGAAACAAACTGCCAAGTGCTGCCAGCACCTCACAACTCAGGAACCTCTGTGTCAGACAAAAGCTGTATCCTCCTGCACCAAAAGGCAGAGGGTACATCTCTATGACACAACACAGAAGTCACAATTGTGTTTAAGCTAGCATTGAAGAAGTAACAGTGAATATTGGAGAAAGTATGGCCAAGTTGGTGCTATTTTTTGGGGTAACTAAGTTGTAAATTAAAAATATCTCTCATGCTGCTGAGAAATTTTTCTGAAGGGCATACACCTTTTACATACCTTCTTCTTGTGAGGATTGCATAGAAAATTTCATATGTAGCAAGAGATCTACCACCCAGTGCAGAGGTTTAATAACATCACTGAGGCAAAATTGGTTACAATATAGCCATTCAGCAAATTCCATCAGATAATCAACTTTCTGCCATTCATTTTCTTGTTTCTATAAAAGTAATAAAGGAAGCTATTTGGTGATGTAAACGATCAAATTGAAATTCAGAAGTTCAATATAGTTTTAATAGAAGTAAAAACTAGTAATTTCACAGTTAGTTTTATTGGCTTCACATAATCAGAGTTATGCTCAACAGAATGAAACAGAAAAGTCCAACAGCTAATTCTTTGCGCTATCAAAACTTCTTGCAATTGGCTACGCTTAGATATTTTTCTTTGACAGAACTCAACTGAATTTTTACTGCATACCAAGATACACAGATTTCCACTTGAAGAGCAATTTCAACATTATAAAAAGTAATGGTTAAGTGTATGGCCTTTCAAACAGCTCAATTATATACTTCACAGAAGTTGCAACCCCATGAATCCCTCAAGTAACATCATTCTATCAGCATTTGTAAAACATACACAGCAAAAACCAACAAACCTGCAAAGCAATGATTGCATTTTGAAAACAGATTAGCTGTCCAAAGATGCTTTTGGAGACTGGTACCAAATGACGCCACATATGTGACAAATAATCTTCAGTTTTATCTCTGAATTTCTCAATGTCCATCATAAAATTGCATCCCAATCCTGCCTTCACTGTAGCCATATATTTAAAAATCAGCCTAGAAAAAGACCAAAAAAATTGCAAATTAATTGTATCTGTAAAGTAACTTTGCAAGTCAGACATAAACATTAGTACAGTACAGAGATATAAAATTCATAAACTGACATAAAATGGCATAATTATTTGAACTTCGATAAGACTATTAAACAGTACACAAGATAATTGAGTTTCCATTTAACATTAACAGGTTTACAGCTAGGAAAATTAAAGTTTCTGCTATATAGCCACAATTCATGTGCCTATTCTCTTGGAAAAGTAAGATACTATTTAAATGTAAGTTTTAAAAAAAATAAATTTACAACTATTATGAACAGATTAAGGATAAGAACACTGACAACATATGTCTTTTTCATCAAAAAGACACAAGAGTGTTTTCTGGTATAAGAACTAACAGGCTGACAAAAACTAATCATAATATTTTCCCAATGCAAAAAAAAAAAAAAAAAATACTCAGAGTTCTATACTTCTCAAGAATCAGGATGCTTATTTAATAAAAAGAAGTCAACCAACTTACAGCTTGTGTCTTGTCTGAGGCAAAACTTGAATGGCTTCATCCAGGACTTTTAGTGCTGTCTCCCAATCAGCTTTATCAGCATATATGTGGAATAATAACCCATATAAGGAGGCTCTTAATGTCAGATCTTCCTCAGCGCCTTTGAAATATAATCAAATGATTTATTAATATACTGCAGAATTAGAGTAATGATATTACAAAATACTGGTTTTTATTTTAATACCAGATAAAAGAAGGAAGAACATGCCTGGGAGAAAACATCCAACTGACAGCCCAATACTTTGAAAATCCTTTGTAATCCACTGATGCAAAGGCAATGTATCTTTCTTCTCCTAAAAAGATGAAAAAGAAGAAGAAAAAAAATCACCTTTATCTTTTGGTTAACATACGTCTTTAAGCACTATACTTTTGTTTCATTTGTACACTAACTAATATGAACTATTAACATCTTACATATAATGTGAAACCACATGTGAAAACCACAGCCATTTCTCCTGAATGAGTTGTGTAATTAAAATCCAACACAGCAATAACTAGACTCAGTAATATTCACTCAGTTACATTTATTAAGTAGTATGTTCCAGAGAATCACAGAACAGCTGAGGATGGCAGGGAACTCTCAGGCCTCTCCAGCCTGCTCAAAACAGGTTGCTCTGGGCCCTGTCCCATTGTCTTCTGAGTACTCCAAGCAGAGATCCACAACCTTTCATTCAAAAATGAGTAACAGCTTATTTTTTCAGACTATTTTCAGATAATTTTTAAAAGGTGACTTAATGTCTTTTGTCCCTTATAAGGTCTCCCCAGAGCCATCTCTTCTCCAGGCTGAACCCACCCAACTCTTTCAACTCCCCCTCAGCAGAGGGATGTTGGATGCTGGAGCAGAGGGGCTCCAGCCCTCCCAGCATCTCCGTGGCCTTCTCTGGTCCTGCTCCAACAGCTCCATGTCCCTCCTGTGCTGAGACCGCAGAGCCGGAGGCAGCAGAATATGCCCCCGCTTGCCCTGCTGGCTATGCTGCTGGGGATGTCTTGCTTTTTAGTACAACTTATTGAGGATTCACTCTGAAAATATGCTGCGATAGTGTGTTAACTTTGCACATAATGAAGTATTTATTTCTATTGGTTTTAAAGATATCACCTCTGTAAATAACTAAACCTTTAGAACTGTGTCTATAGTTAATTACTGTTATACATCCAAACACTGTCAGAGTTCCATTAAGTTTACAATTTTCACTGTGCTTCCAAGTAGAGAGCATACTCAGTTCTACCTCGTACTCACCCAGAATCAAGCACACCAGTCACCACCTCTCAATATTTGTGATCTGTACTTGGCTTGAGGAAAAATCAAAATTAAAGTTTTCTATTCTAGTACTACACTCCTTGATGAACTGAGATGCAGGCTCATATTGGTATCACTGAGCTTGAATGCAAGAGTTATTAATATACCCTTCAAGTTCTAATTGAACTTGTGCCCATGAACTTGTGCACAGAACAACTCACATCAGCTTCACTGATGTGTAAATCAAATCTATAAAGAAAAATCGATCAGCTCCAGGGAATTCTGAAGTAATGAAAGTTGTAAATATGTGGGGATGTTTCAGTGTGCAGAAGAAATTTCGTATGGCAGGATGCATTACATGATACACACCACAAACATGTTGTTCCAAAGGTATGACTTCAGTTTACACATGCTTCTCATAACCAACCAGTATTTAATTTTGTCACTGACTCCCAGCACAGCTTGAATAATAACTTCCTACTGCCAAAATGCTAAATACTCTGTTAAAAACTGAAGATGTGCAAAGTAAAAATTCCTTTTTGCAGGTAGAAGATAAATTTGAATCTGCAGGTGTGGAGAACCTTAATTAAAACCAGAAGAATCACCAAATGGAAAAAAAAGAGAATGCCATTCCCTGTATATGTGGATGTGTGCTATGTGAATGCAGGCAGGAAACTATATAGGTGTTCATGAAAAAGAAGCCACTTTCCTCTCTTAGGAAAGGTATCTTGAAGAATGCACTCAGAGCTTTAGAGCAAACCATAATTTTTCTTTATCATCAGCACCAATTGCTAAACACAAGAACTAGCAATACCTATTAGATATTACCTGTTTATTTTTAGATTCTGCTTTAATTATGTTCTTAAGAATTATTTCAGTAGGTTCTTTAAACTGCTCTCTGTCATGCGGAGAACTTAACAAAGGTAAGCATGTATTCCAAAAGTGTCTAGCTGCAAACATGACAAGGGAATAATTTCCAGCTTCACCTGCATACCTGAAGAAAATAAAGTACAGTTTAATAAAGGAAAACAATCACAATCTAGCCAAAATAAAGGATTTTACTTCTACAAACATCCAGGTTTACCTGATCTAGGCACTAGCATATATAATCTCAGCAATGAGAGCATAAGTGCAGTCAAGCAGCAGAGCAGGTTTCTTACAGAGGTTGTAGTCTCCATTCCTGGAGGTTCTCAATCCCAGAACAGCCAAAGCCCTGGGCTGGCCCTGCTTTGAGTGTGAGTTTGGACTTACAGCCCTTCTGAGGTCCCTTCCAACCCCATTTTCCTATGATCCTGTGACATTACAAGATCAGCTATGTGGAAGATATGGTATTTGATAAATTTACTAAACTGTAAAAACCTGTCAAATCCTCTGTTAAGCATTTCAACTGATAACCACTTTGATTTTTATCTGTCTTTGGAGAGAATATGTTGATCCCCAAGTCTGTAGATCAAATTTGAGGTATGTTTTATATTAGTCTTCTTTCAAAATAAAACATACCTGGCACTCTGAACAAAGGCTTCTGATGCTGCCACACGCAAATGTTTTCTTCCAGACAAATTTTCCATTATACTCTTTCCTTGTATACAGGCCGCAGTGCTTAACATTTCTTGTCTTGCTCTGCTACTAGTCCTGAATAAAGGCAAATAATTAAAGAAGTGCTAGTCATACAGTCTAAGAATATGCCAGTTCCTATTAAGGTTGATTTCAAGTTGTTGCTAAATAGATGCCCCTACTTTTGGAAGTTAAAGGCTTCTACTGACTTTTTGTTTTTTGAAATGAGAAATTATTTGAAAACCTGAACATTTTGTGAAAAGATAACAGAAATAAAATACCTTTTTTCACAGTTCTTATGAAAATAACTAAGAAATCACATAAAAAAATTGTTATCTACATTCAGCAAGGGGGAGGGGATAGATTTGGGTTTTTTCCTTATTATTCACTATTGTACATGAAACTAAATATTAGTACAAAGTAAAACTTACAAAGGCAACCAATTAAAAAATTAAATAGGGAAAATTATATAAGTTTTGATAATTTCTTTTGGAATTGGTCTCACATATGTCTGGTAAAGTATGCACGCTGGAGAAATTGCTTTGGATTATAGTCCCCTACATCTAAAAGAAAATAAAGCAGATTTCAGTCCTGGCAGTTAGTCAGTAAGGAAGTAAGTAAATATATTTGGTATTTTGGTTAATAGTGATTTTGTAAGAAACAAAGTAATTCTTGCAAATTGCAAGATTTTTTTTAATGCCTTAATTACATTGTGCAACCTCATCTAGAAATACAGACAATCTAGTTGGCCTAGTTCCCACCCTATGGTGAGAACTATCATGCACTTAGGATTTGTGTTCATGAGAAGACACCAGTGGGTACAAGTTAACAACGATAACAATAAAGTTAAAAATCAGTACTTAACTCTTCTTTGTCCCAAAGTTCTGCTTTACCATGGAAAGACTAAGGTTATCTTCCATTTCTACGGAAACAGCATTGACAATCCATACCTACTTTTCTTTGTCAAATAATCAAACATCTTATCCGTCACTAGTTTGCAGATTGCTAGGTACACAGCAAGTATTTCCTCAATTTCTGTAATGTTCTGAAACTATATTTCATACTAAGATATCTTCCTTGGTTTTACATGTTTTTCCCTATGTAGCAAACAACTATGAATTGCAAAAAGCAATTCTCTCTAAAAATAGAAATTATTTTTCAGAGAGAAAAAAGAACAATGTATTATATTCAAAGTGTTTTACCTGTTTCTTTCAACTTTCCTACATTCCAACAAATTGTTACTAAATGGAGTTGATTCCTTCCTCTTTTGATAAAATCCCATTCTGATTTTGGAGGAAAATATACTAAAAAACAAAAGGATCTTTTGATCCTTTCTTTTTAAAGAACTTTTTAAAACAAAGGACTCCATCCACAGATCCATTTATATATGAAACCTTTTCTTTTCTTTGAGATAAATATTTTAAATTATCAGTTAAGTAACATACTGGGCTTTTGAAGAACTGAGTTACATTCATATTGCACTCATACACAAAGGTGATAATAAAGACCATAAAAACCACCTGACACCAGAGCAGCTGCCATCACCTACTGCTACTCACAGCTCCCGCTGAATACACAGGTCCTTTGTGTATTTGGGACAGTTTAGCACTGGAAGCAATTTGCATCAGAAAAAGAACTAGAATAAGCAACTCTCTGCTTGGAAATTAAAAGTTTAAAATGACCATGATTGCCAGACACCATTTCAGAAAAGCAATACTCCTCAGGAAGATGCTCAAACACACACATATGACTCACTTGGATAACAAAATTCATATATATTCCTGAAGTGGGTCCAGAGCCACAATCTGGATCTCACACTGCCTTTTACTCAGGCTATGCTGTGGAGTTAAAACATCATCTGCAGTGCTTATATAACTGGTAGTGACAGAGTCAGCAGAAGTATGAAAATTTCAGTTTTACCTCTAATTGTACAGTTTCTTTGTTAAAAAGATTCTTTCATTTTAGATGCATTACTTCAGAAGTTAGTTCAAGTATACCATAGTGTCATGGAAAATTCCATGTACTTACATTTCATATTTATTAGTATCTCTATTGTGGAAAAAATTCTCATCTGTTTGCAAGATCCTTTTGGAACAAGTTGTCACTATTTCATAGTCACGTGATACATATGCAAAGTATGCAAGTCGTGTCAGTGTCTGCAATTCCACTAAGGAATCTGACCAACTGCATTCTAAAGCCAATTTCACTAACTGGGGAGGGGAAAAAAGATTAAAAAAGAAAAGAGTTAAAATCTCAGGTTTTTATCATGCTCTTTTCTATAGCACTTATATGCTTACAGCTGTACCTTCCAAGATAGAACCTGGAACAAGTATATGATAAAACAATCTAGAAAACCAAAATGTTACAAGAACAACCAAAATATCCAATAGAGAAGCATCACTCACCCTGTAGTAAGTATTATAATAGTGTATGTATGTTCAGGTGTAAGTATGCATGCCTTTTGACCAGCAGTATCTGCCAGGACATACATAAATATGTCTTCAGTTCTCTTCTGAAAAATCAGTGGAACAGGAGTTCTCAAATTCAGAGTCCATTTTAGTTAAGCCAAAGGTAAGAATTTCACTGAATTTCACTGAATATTTTTAGAGTTGGAAGGGACCGTAGAGATCATCTAGTCCAACTCCCCCACCGAAGCAGGATTGCCCAGAGCTAGAGCACATCATACAGGACTGCAAGTGGTTTCACAACAACACTGTTTCATATATAGTTTCATGCTTTTGCATGTGTCAGGCAGAAAGTTCCATATTTTTAAGATAAAGGGAATTGTTAATGAATTGGTCAAAATGAGGGTACTACAGTACTGCTCTCCAAAAACTAACCCCCTGAAGTAATAGCCAATTTAACTCATAGTATTCGGCATAAATCAGTAGACCAACTACGTTTAGATACCTCTATATTCTTAAGAACCCATATTCTAGTCTTCAGAAAGACAGACTTCTACAAAAGTGTAAGACAGTGTTACCACGTTCCTAGCTAAATACGTCTTAGTCTTTTAAGAAAGCTTTTTATCAGGAGGCAGGAATTATAAACGTTGTAATCAAACAGGTAAGACTACAATTCACAGTTTTGAAAGTACAGGGTATAAACCTTTCTACATCACTTTTATTCTTCTTTAATAGCTCGGGAACCAACAGTATCACAGGAAAAGTGTGACACTATTCAGCATGACTAATCATGGAAGACTGATCAAAAGCAAATACTTTAAGAAGCTATGAAATATGACATAAAACTCACCCAAAAGCCACCCAACTCTTTAAATTGTTAGAGACTGTAGTTTTGTTCTACCTTGCAACTGCCAAAAGTAAATTCAATATAAGATGAAGTTTTCTGTTGAAATTCTGAATACTTCCAATACAAACCCCAAAATACGGCTCTCTACAACTTCCTGGAAGGAGATTGCAGCAAGTGTGAGTCCGTCTCTTCTCCCAAGGAACAGGCGATGGGACAAGAAGAAACAGCCTCAAATTGCACCAAGAGAGGTTTAGATTCGGTATTAGAAAAAATTCTTCACTGAAAGCACTGTCAAGCCTTGGAATAGGCTGTCCAGAGAAGTGGTGGAGTCACCATCTCTGGAGGGATGCAGATGTGGTGCTGAGGGGGGACATGGTTTGGTGGTGGACTTGGCAATGTTGTGTTAACAGTTGGATTTGATGATCTTGAAGGTCTATTCCAACCTAAATGATTCTATAACTATATAAAGTCTTCTCCACAAAGAAATGGAAGGTCAGAAGTGTAGTTCTTGTACAGAATTAATTTGAGCCCATTATGCTCATCTGAAGGGTTATGAAAATAATCTGTTAGAGACATGGGAATAATTCTAATACTGGCATTCTAATGCTTGTTTTTAGATAAATGAAAATATTCAGTCACAAAAATCTTCTACCCTTCATAACTATTTACTCTCTTGGAAAGTTTTAAAGGAAATAATGGTACAATAAAAGTTTCAAAATGAATTCTGCTTCTATCTAAAACTGAAACTGAAAACACATTTATATTATGCAATTTCTTAAAACTCAAGATTTAATAAAACAAAACTAAATACCTGAGATAAGCTAGGCACAGTGAAATCCATGAGGCCCAAGCCGTTACATGAATACATTTCTAAACCAACAAGAACTCTTGCCATAGGATTTTGTGCTCCATTGTTATTCTAAACAGAAATTAAAAATTCACGTTAACAGATATTATTTTTTTTGCAAGCAAAAATTAAGGACATCAATTGAGATGACAAGGTAATAATAACTATGTTTGAAAACCTCAATGTGCATTAAGCAAGTCTTCATCTCTTTGTGTCCTTAAAATGGGGGATTTTATGTATTTATTTACTTTTAGTTAACATTGTGAACTCTGAACTACTACAGTTTCAACATTAAAAAACCAGCAACAATAAAATTAATGTAAATTCCATATATCAGTGAGGGATTAAGGTTTTATAGACAGAATAAAATAAAAAGATAGGAATAAAACATTAATTTCCAATTTACTAGGTCTGTATTCCAAATACAAAGAGACCATATTAAATATTGGTATAAATATAGCAGATTTTCCTTAACATTTTTATGTAGAAATTTTATTATTTTAAATGTATAAACACAAAACCAACTTTGTTAAACAGTCATCATATGACAGACATCACCATAATTATTCTTAACAGCTAAAAACAGAAGGTAGACTCAATGCTATGTCCAATGTGAAAAATTTCCTGTATTCCATAAAAATTTACGGGAACTACAGTGAAAATTTATTTTCAACACTGTATTCTCAACACTGTATTCAAATATATAGAAGAAAATACACATTGATAATTGCAGTCACTATGAAATGAATTTATGAATTTTATTTTAATTTTTAAAGAAAAGTTTCAACATTATGTAGGATTTCACAGATATAATACCTCCTCCTCAGTCCCAAATTCATGTCTGATCTGCTGCTGATTTAACTGCTTTGCTTTCACCCAGGTAGCAATGACCTGCTGTTGTGTAGCAATTGGTACTGCTTCATTATGTACGGTTCCAGTTGTCACATTTAGGGCAAATTCACAAATCTAAAACCAGTAAGAAAAAAAAAAAAGAAACACTGAAACAGGAGAAGTGTGGGAAGCTCTTTGTATGGAAATCTATTTTGTATGCCATCTATTAGTTACTTCTAAATTGTTGCACATGCATCTCTAAGTCTGACTCCATCTCATGTATAAGTCAAACCACATAGCAAATAGAAGTTACTCAGCCCCAGCTGGAAAAGAATGTGCATTTTGGGAGGACCTGTGGTGCGACTTTAAAAGATAGTAGCTTATTTTTTGCAAAAATTTCCATAATTTAATTTTTATGAATTATCATATAAGACAGGAGACAAAAAAAGCTACCAAAAAATGAGGGCTTTGTACCTCTAAGGCAGCTTTGATATCAGGAAGTCCACTGGGATCTACTGAAAAAGATTGGATGACATTTGCTTTTTCATATTTCTTTACTGTAGCTTTTGTGCTTCTGTCTGTTGCTGTATCGCTTCTTTTCTTCTCAGCAAGTTTTGGCTTTGGAATCCAACAAAGAATTAAGCCCCGAGCCAAAGCATTACATAACATCAATAAAATTGTAGTACTTCTGTAGAAGAAAACAAAAATCAGAAGTGCATACTGCAGTAGATCAAAACAAGAGGAAGCAATAAAGTTCATTACTTTACAGTAAGAAACATTAGTTGAAAATGTAGATTTTGTTTTTAGAAAGCAAATTTATGGATGTTACACAGATCTTTCCATTGGAAAAGCAGTTAAAATGGTTAAACATACAAAAACATCCACAGCCAACTTTCATAGTTTACATAATTTTTCATCTCTTTCTATAATTGAAGCTTCTTATTCCCCCTCACTGAAAAAAAAAATAAAATAAAATCATACTTACATCAGACAAACACATTTAAAATATAATCTTTTATTAAAGATTAAAATATAATCTTTTTATTTAATATAAAAATAATAACTATTTCCTAAAAAAGTAACCTAAGCCAAATCCCTCGCATAAATCTATTTATTTATTACACTGTGTATTATACTGTATTAGTCTTCGTGCCAATCAACTGCTGAGCTGGAATTACCTTTTTGGGGTGGGTTGGTTTTTTTGAGAAAAGACAAACTCTATTGTGACTAATAGGTTATTGCTAATACGTGCTAATATAAATATCAGAATTAATAACCAGGTATTAGCAGTCTTCATTTCTGCACTAGCTGCACTTTTGGTTTAGTTCTCCAATACCATCAAAAGAGTTTTCTTTGCTGCTGGTCCTAACGGCCTGCCTAGTGCTGAGGTCACTGTTAAAAACATGCTAAAATTTGTAGGATTTTTTGACAGTCAGGCTTTGACTTGCACATCTCCTCTGTCATAGTCAATGATTCTCCCATTGCATTTACTATAGAACAGAATTTCTCTAAACCACTGTGGAAGCCATGTTCCCATTTTTACAGTCTATTAAAATGCATATTCCCCTTATATTTTTTCTCTTATATTTCAGAACCAGTAGTAACCACCTTACCCTGATGGGAAATATTTACAATGAACTATATTTACAATATGATTCAACTTCAGACCAACTGACAGCAACCAAACACATTTTGAGCTGTAAACTTGCAGACTAAAAAAAACTTTCCTAATTCTTACTGACTAGCCTAACAAAACATTATTTCACATGCACATGTTGTTATTCCACAATGAAGAGAAAATCATATTGCTTAACATGAATATGGCTTATAGTGAGGAGTAACAAAGAACAAATGGAAAGGATTAAAAAATAATTTTTACACCACAAAATGATTTATCTTCTGAACTCCTCTGTATATACCAAAGTCATTCTACTAATAAAAGCCAGCAATGACTCCTTCATAGCACAAGGTGATTTACATTTGTAAAAATACTGTTTTAGAAAAAAAGAGCATGTTCATAACCAAACATCTAAATTTACCCATTGTGCCCAACAGTCTTGATGGCCCCAAGAAGAGTCTGCAGATACTCAATGATTTCCCTCTGTCTTCCTGAAGAGATGAGATGTCTGTTGTAGTTCAAGACATACACCACAGCATTGTGAACAATCCAAGCTTCATTCAGTTCTTCTCCTATTTCAGCTGCACGCTGGAAGTTTTCCATAGCGTATTGAGATAAGTAGTCTATCCATAAACTATAAAATTAATATAAATAAGATGTTATTCCAAAACTTCAACACTAGAAGGAATTATGCCGTAAGGTTATATATGCAGTAGCACATCTCAATCAATAGCAACAATTTTTAAAAACTATTTTTCAGTTGCAGTTATTAAGTCTTCATCCATTAAGTTGTATTTTACTTAGATGAGAAGATGACTCGGGAAAGGAATTAGTATCAACATAAAATGAAGAGTCTCTGACACTCAAATGCTATTAGCTTAAAAAATAGTGGCTACAACTTATTCTTCATGAACATGGGTTTTCAAAATCCATGTGTGAATCCACACATCAGTGCTAGAAATCATTAAATATCTATGACAGGGCTCTGCTTGAATACAGACACAAGTAAGGCATTCCACTCAAGTGTTAAGGAGTCATCTTATTCACTTAACAATTGCATGTGTTCTTGCACTCAAAGATATCTCCAGATGCTCTGAAATACTAAATTCATTTTTAAAAACCAGCTTTTTCATAGTCTATGCATTAAATTTCTTTCAATAACTTTATTTCTCTTTTTTTTTCCTTAATTATCAAGATGTACCATTACTTAGAACAAACAATATTAATAATACAGTCTTGAATTACCATAAATGGCCAAAATCACAAACTGATGCAGAGTAATTACTATGTCAAAAATGGATACAGCAGGATACAGCAGACAAAAGTGCTTTTTTTGCTATGAGTCTTTAATCCAATTGGGTAAAATCAAAACTGCTTAATAGCAAATTTTGGAACGGAATCTTCATCTTCTTTGTCCCTTGGTTCTGAGCAGTTTATACTTTTTCCCATTTACTAAACATTCGCAAGCAGACAGCGTGAGAAACTTTTATTAATCCTCAGACTTAATAAACAGGGACAGGACTTTGAATGCAATCGCAGTCAAAAAAAGGCTAATACTAGTACAAATGTGAACAGGAGAGAGTTTAAAGATCATATTCAGAATCCTCCCCCCTCTCCTCTTTTGCAAGAAATAATCGTGTGAGACCAGAAAGAAAATGATACTTTCTATGTTCTACTCTCCTTTATTAATTTCAGTCGACTGGATAAAAGAGACTAAGCTTTGCAAACTGAAGTAATTATTTGTATGTATTCAAGTACTAAGATATCATTATAGTATAGGAACTATAAGGCAAGATAAAAAGGTTTTTTTTTATTTGAAGAAATATATTTTTAAACATAGAATGTCACGGTTTAAATGTCAGTATTACAAAACAAATTTAACAGTTTTTAAGTTTGGGATCCTAAATTCTAGTTTCAGAAAAATACATGTTAAATGAAAAATAAAATGTACACTCCAGTATGAAAGTAAACTAAAGAAAAACCTATTTCAAACAATATTTTTAGATTCTTTTCCTTGCTCTGTTACCATGAATACCTAAAAATATGAAGCATCTGTTGATAATGAATTTTAATAAGAAGAAATAACTCTTGCAATTATCATCTGTGTGCGATAATAACAATCTGTTAGAGTTACTAGGTCCTGCTATGTATTAATGAAAAGCACCTGTATGTTTTCCATTCTGGATCATTTTCAGGAAGATATGAAACATATCCTGGACGATACTGGCTTCTATCTTCTGGAGGTACAGCATGATCATTCAGTTCAACTCCCTGCAACCTTAACAAATTAATAGTTGCCTGAAAAGATATAGAGAAATACATTTTCTACCCAGGTTATCACTGTAAAAATAGACTGCATCTTGGCTTAGTGTTGTTACCTCTTCAAAATTTAAAAAATACAAAATGCTTTTGCAGATATTGTACAGGCATATATGACTATATTAAACACAGTGTAAAATAATTCATAATCTTCCGATTTTTTACAGCTAATTTTAGTAAAGAATTTGAGAATGTTGGAACGTTAAGGATCCAGAAGTATGTCACACGTCAAACATTTACAATAGAATCCCTTGTAAAAAAATCTTATCACCACCTGCAGTGAAACTATTGCTACAGTTACTTTCACACAATATTTCAGTACAGGTGCTTCATGAAACTAACTTATTCCTTTAGCTCCTGTGGAGATAAACAATAATTAAACTCAAAATTCCAGTGCTTCAGGATTTATTCATGAAAGTATACATAAAACAAAGCTAAATGAAACAAATATGAATTTCAGCTATGTAATTTATTTACCTCTGCATTAATGAATCTTATTTCTGCTAATATTCTGAGTAAGTCTCTTTCAAAAGAGAAGGAGTTAGCAGGTAGTAACGATTCCCCTGGTAAACTGTCACCTTCATCATCCATCATAGCTGTACTAGCTTTCTTCTTCTGTGCTAAAAAAAATATAAACCAATCAATCCATCCATTATTATTGCCATGCAAAACAGAAAAAAAAAAATCAGCTTAATTTTAAGATGTAAAAATCCCTACACGTTCTTAAATCCATAAGAAGGAGGTAACAAGTGCAGATTTAAAATTATTTCACTCAACTTTTCTTTTCATCGATACAATTTAATGCACTCAGAAACCATTTTTCTCAAGCAGAGCTGAGAAAGGTACTACTTACCTGTGATTTTACCAGATTTTGCATAAACTTCAATATATGCAGTAAATAACTTGCTCCAGTCATAATGTGCATACTGAAATTACATGAATATGAATATAACCTATGGACTCCAGTTCAATTTTATTGCTTCAATGGAAGTGGAGTGCTGGACATTATGTAGTAGATAAAACCTCACGGATGGGGTTGACCTTCTGGCAACATACACATCAATGATGAGAAAAATAGCATTATTTTTCTTCGGTTTAATAATGAAGAGAGGGAACCAAAATTATTTTAATATAAACACAAAGTAAAAGCATAAAAGCTGTCACAGTGGATTCCTTCTACATTGTTGGACAATAGCATGTGTTTGAGGAAAGGCATAGAAATAGGATACACAAAGCTCCTTTTTTTCCCTACCATTCTTCATTGTCCCAGTCTCTTCCTTTGCCTTCTATGACTTGTGGCTAGAGCCCTTGCCAGTGAAGACTGAGGCAGAAAAGTTATTGAGTACCTCAGCCTTCGCCATATCCCAGGTAACCAGGTCTCCTGTTTCCTTCCAGAAAGGGACTGCATTTTCCCTACTCTTCCTTTTATCACTAACGTACCTGTAGAAGCTCTTCTTGTTGCCCTTCATGTCCCTGGCCAGCTTTAATTCTATCTGGGCTTTATCTTTCCTAATCTGATCCCTGGCTGCTCAGACAATTTCTCTGTATTCCTCTCAGGCTAAGTGTCTTTGCTTCCACCTTGTATGCTTCCTTTTTCTTTTTAAGTTTGTCCAAGAGCTACTTGATCATCCACACAGGTCTCCTGGCGTTTTTGCCTGACTTCCTCTTAGTTGGGATCCATCACTCCCGAGTTTGGAGCAGGTGATCCTTGAATATTAGCCAGCTTTCATGGACCACTCTTCCCTCCAGGGTATTATCCCATGGCACTCTGCTAAGCAGATCCCTGAAGAGGCCAAAGCCTGCTCTCCCAAAATCCAAGGCAGAGAGCTTGCTGTGCGCCCTCCTCACTACCCTAAGGATCTTGAACTCAACCATCTCATGGTCAGTGCAGCCATGGCTGCCCTTGCACATCACATTCCCCATCAGCACCACCATGTTGGTGAGAAAAGCTCCAGCATGGCAACTCTCCTTGTTGGCTGCTCTTATCACTTGGAGAAAGAAGCTATCATCAACACATTCCAGGAACCTCCCAAGTTGCTTATGCTCTGCTGTGTTGTCCCTCCAAGGGATATTGAGGTGACTGAAGTCCCTCAAGAGGACCAGGGCCTGTGAATGTGAGACTGCTCCTATCTGTCTGTAGAGGACATTGTCTGCTCGGTCTTCCTGTACAGGTAGCATGTAGCAGATCCCCACTATAACGTCACCTCTCACTGCCCTCCCTTTAACATGACTCAAACTCTCAATGGGACATGGCTCGTCTCAAGATGCAAAACTTGTGAAATAAAACAGGTAGATCAATGCCCTATTTTAGGTCAACCCTGGAAACAATCTAGAGAAAAAATGTGGAATAGGTTCAATTAACACTGGTTGGAGAGAAAAAAAAAAAATAGCCAACAGGGTGTGTATTAGAATTTCATCTATCCTTAAAGGTGAGTTTTATAAACTCCAAGGCAAAAAACAAATTTAACAGTGATCAGGTAAGGTAAAAGTCAGCAAGCAGCTAGTGGCTTGAAAGTGCTCTTTCCCCGATCTGAGCTCTTTTAACATGCCCAGTAGGTTTTTTAGCAGATCCTCAAGGAACAAGGCACAAATAATGTTGGATACCTCAGAGGAACCACTAATAAGGGAATAAAGGTTAAAAAATGTTACCACGTAAGCCTCATAAGAAGTGACTGGTAATTCATTTTTTTCCAGCTTCGGCAGCTAATTAAGTGTGTCAGAGATGGATAATATGGATAGATGACCATTATGGAATTAACCTGTTTTCTTAGATAGGTAGATAAATTTCATATAAGTACTTTTCTGTAGCACTAGTGAAACACTTCTGAAGGCGAAGTATGGTTTCAACAGAAAAATATAGCAACTGATTTCAAAAATCAGAGGTAGAAAGAATATTCCATGTATGCCAACATGCAGTGACAGACCAGAGTGTCAGGGAACTTTGGGAATGTGAGGGAAGTAAATAATAATATTGGCTGACTCCTTCAACTAATTCTAATAAATAAGGAAAGGGTTCCTCTTGCAATGTTTAAAATAATTTGTTCACTTACGTTTTTTAGGTTTTGTTACCTTCCTAAATAAAGTATCATCATACAAGAGACAAAATTTGCATGCTGCACGGCAGACATCCCATACTTCTTGTTTACGTGCAACTTTTGCCAAATTTGCCCAAAGTATAATTCTACCAAAGAAAAAGCATACATAAAATTATTTAAATTCTACGCTTCAGGATCGCAATAAAATCATATCAATAATGATAACCATCACAAATAAAGTTTTAAATCTAATATAAATTAATAAATGGAAGACTTCTTATCAGTAGCAAAGGTAATGCTATTTCTTAATTTAAAAAAGAAATTCCCTCAACATAGCATGAAAGTAACTATTTCAAAACTGATGTCGAGAATTTCAAAATAAGTCTTCACAAGTTTGGATTTAGAATTTTTTTGAAAATAATTTAGTTTAAACTTCATCACAGGCATTTTTAGTGCAGTAAAAAAAATGAAACACTTCCTTTTAAATAAAGAATGCTGAAATGATAAACAAATTGTCCAATCAAAATCTGATTTTCCTACATTAATCTTTCTAAATCTAGAATGGACTATTTAATTTCTTTATCAAAAAAGTTGCAGTGTGCAATGTGGTACAAGGATCTAAAAAGACTCTTCAGCAAAGTTTCAATTGTACATGAAGTTATTCAGTCTTCTAGCCTTAATCCACTCATTCTGGGTGTCCAGTTCATATCAATAGAATAGATGAGTTCATGGTGCATGTGAACAGCAAAAGCATACACACACAGCATGTGAACAACACAGAGCTTTTCAGACATAAAGTTAAACACTCACTTAAATGCTTTGCCAGGGCTGAGTTAAGCATTCAGTCCCTCACAAGACACCATAACGGCTGCAATAAGGAACTTCCCTGTTAGAGATTTCCATACGAGAAGAAATAAACACTTCTTGTCTATAGTAATTACCTCTCTCTGTCATTTTCATTTCTTGAATGTTTCAAATATTCATCAACTTTCTCCATGCATTTAATATGATGATGTGCTTTTGCACAGAGGTTGCTTATTTTACTCCCACTTTTACCTAAGGAAACTTAGCAAAGAAAAAAGAATTTAAGGTATTTTAAGGTAAGAATTTTTAAGTATCAGATACTAAAAAATCCACATGAAGGGTATCAAAGTTGACTCATAACTACTTTCTGAAACACTTCAAATCCAGCCCTATTTTCAGAACTTCAAGCTTTACAAAAAGCAACTAACCAACATAAAATACCCACACCCTCAAGCTTCTATTCTGTTTTTCCTATATATTCCGATATAGTTGTCCAGTACAATAACTGATTTATGTTTTCTGGGCCCCCAAATATTTCAAGGACACCTCTTTTCTCATAGAACATGCATTGCTCTAATTAGCCTTAGTCAAAAGCAAATGGATGAAGTTACATGCAAAGTTCACATTCATGCTGAATTTTAAGAACACTTATCTAATCAAACACATTTTCAATCAATACTAAAGTTTGATGTTTTCTTTTAATTTGAGAACATTGACTTTTGTTTTACTTAGTAAGATAATTGGGCAAAAATATTAGACAAAGAATTTACCATATAAAAATGATTCAAGGAAGGAACAAGTTAGCCCCCTGAGTTAGAAAATTACTCCAGTGGCACATACACATCAAAAAAGATATTATTTTTTGCAGTGTAATGACATAGAGGAGATGCTTTGCATTAGAATAGAAGTAACTTGATGTGACTGAGTTTGTACATTCACTAACATGTAATGCAGACTGAGTAAGTTTTAATTCGATTCTCAAAAAATTTGACAAAGTATAGCAGCAAATACGTATAAAGTATTTCTGGTTTTAAAATATTGGTATAAGCAGGTTCATTTACATTGACTTACAATGAAAAGATGAAGGCATAATGTCTTACCGTTCTCATTAAAAATATTTTTCAATGCATTATCCAGCATATGATAAAACTATGTTATTTACCTATACACACAGATCAACTGACAGAAATTTTTCAGTATAATACATAATGACAGTAATATCATGTAAGGCTTTAGGGTAAAGAATTGTGAATTTAAAAAGTACATCCTTCTCTGGATCTGTGGGCATAAGTCTCACTAAAGTAGGCCAGCATATACATCAAAAAAGAAAGAAATGTTAATGCATAGATATCTCTGCAACTTAAAAGAAAAAATAACCCAATAGATTTGGTGGCCTGTCCTATATTTTAATAATACAGTCACATATGTGTTTTCTTACTCCTTCAATAAGTATGTTTGTTTGCTGTAATGTAAGTGTCATGGAAAAGCAAAAAGCTCACTGTTTGGATGACAGCCTCAGGAACAACTTTCAAAACAAAGCTAAGTTTTACAAAATATTGCATCACACAAAAAGAATTGTAATATTACGATAATCTCACTCTTTTTAATCTTATCTTGGAAGATTTTTCTGAAGTTTGGATACAATGTTATAGTTCTCGACTCAAAATTCAAGAGTAAGTAAAAATACATGAAAGATTCTATTGATGGCACAAATACAATGCATTTTTTCACCTTAAATCAGGTATGAGAATGTTTTCCAACAAAATAATTTTCACATACTTAAAGGCACTGCATGAAGTAGGATTGTTGACTCTGTAAATAACACTCTTACTTGTAAGTTATGGGTTGATCCAGTTTGAAATGAGAATTTGCAAGGTAATAATTTTCACGTGGCTGAAGAGGTGGCACAAGAGAACTGTGTGGCCTCCCGTGGTACCAGTGGGTGCTTTGGGAGTTACAGGACTCCTTCTGCAGCCTTGCCTTCCTCCAGCATCATCTCCACTGTGGGAGTATGCTGTTATACTCAGAAAGTTAATTAAAATAGTTACACACTTGCTTTATTGCCAAGATAAGCTAAAACAGTTCGAGCAATCTGGAAAATCTGTTCACTCTTCCTCAAAACAGGATGCTGTTACAGTCACAAACTGAAGCTGTTTGTGGCATAAGTAACATGCCTATTTGTGATCCATGCTTTACAAAGTAAAAAAATAATTTATGCCTAAATCTCTGTGTAAAACTCGCTCTCTCAAAAGAAATATTTTAGAATAGAAATACAATTACAGTACCCTGTACTCTATGTAATTAACACAGAATATTATGGAGTTAAACTTCTGAAAAAACTACTTAAAATTGACCTTGGGAAAGGCTGCACATAGTGAAAACATTTGGGAGTTGCACACACTGAAAATAAAATTACAACACAACTTACAGCACAATAATAAGATTCAGATTAATTTAGAGGGGAAAATAGAAACATTTCCTCTTCCAGTGTCAGAATATAAATCTTAGATCACTAGTGAAATCAATAGGAGCTTTGCCACAGAATTCAGCAGAACTGTCACTTCACCTGCATTGCAATATTCTCACATTGCCACTAGACATTACGTCCAACCTTTAAGACCGTGCAAAGGAGTCACAGTCAAGGGTAGTAACTTTTAGTCACACATACATACATTACCTTTAGCTTCATTTTCACTGTCAAGGGCTGTTTGAAATGAATCAGGAGCTAGTGCACAACCTGCATTTACCAGAAGGGATCTCCTTTTCCTCAGATTATCCTTCTGTTTTCCCCTTTTAGCCTATATAAAGAAAAGAACTAATTGTTTTAAGGTTCTTTTTTATTATATTCCTATTTATATATCTTATTTACTAAACATAACAAAACGCATATCATAGAACTTGGTACTACTAAAAAACACCTATAGGAATTGTGTGTCTTCATGTATCTTACACAACACTGCAGTATTACTGTTGTTGAAAGTGAATGCAGAACTTTGGTTCTCTTGACATGCATAAATCAAAGATAACTGAATAGAAAATACTGTCCATACTCCTCACAGATCTCGACAGTATATTCCTCAGTGTGAAACGTCATTATGTTACACTTTCTTAAGTAAAGATTAATATTTATTCAGAAGCCAACAACAACATATGCAATGTGCAATAACTAGGAATTGCTACAAAATATAAAAATCCCTAGTGCACTCAGAATTGTCCAAAGTCAGAGGAGGTGTAAATGCTTTTTTTCTAAAAAATAACATTTAAACAGAGAAAGCTTGCATGGAAAAGCATTAAAAATAGACAAAAAATCGTCACTTTTCATTGTCTTAACAATAGACATATCAACTCACCAGCAGCTTTCCAGTACTGATTGAACGCACAGTCCAGTGAATACATCTTAATTTCTGTGTATACCACAAAATGGTGCAGAGCTGCGATTTCTTTTAGCCAGCTAATAGTCAGTTGCCTATTTGATTATTTTTTTCTGGCGCTGAACTACCACAACAGAATTAGATGCAGCAACTCTTGACAATGTCTACGCTGTGACTTTACATTATATTATTTAGCATCATTTATAGGTATGATATAATACTGATTTATGTCAAAGAGAGCTAGGATGCTTATCTATTTGGCCACTGCTCCCCTCATTAATTGAAACACTGTTCCATGCAACAAAACCTTAATTGTTAACAATTATGAATACGCTTCTCTTTTGCTAATATTGTTCTAACTAATAGCTTTCCCTCCCCTATCGCAATGTGTGAAGCAGCAGGAGAGAATTCAGAGTTTTTGCAAGGCAACCAGCCAATGACAATTTGCTGAAAGCAAGCTGATGCTGGCTCTACTAAAGTGCAATTCTACTTAACAGCTGACTTTCCTGTGCCAGAATTTCATAAGCAAACCTATTTCAGCTGTTGACCTTATTCTTCATGATTACCTGTTCAGTCATTATTACTGCCCGATCCTCTAGACGCTCAGGTGACTTATACAGTATAGTGTGCAAACAAAGACGGTTAAAAGTCAATCTTAGGTGTTCTTGATACTGTCCACTGTTGTTTAGATATATGGCTTTTTGCAAGTGTTCCACAGCTGCCTCTATTCTTTCCTCATCTTCTTCAATACGAGCTATTTCCATATGAACTTGGCAACGCAACAAAATCAACATGCTAAGGATTTAAATTTAAATGTAAACTGTTAAAATGAGGCAAACTAAAATTCTTAGACTTAACAATTACCCAAAAGTGCAACTCAATAATTAAGAGTGGCTCCAGTATGAAAACTTACTTGTCTCTTACTTTAACTTACTTGTCTCTTTTATTTTCACTATCATGCCTTTTTAATGAAATTACTTAGAAAATTTAACTGCATTTTCCTTCCATTAACCCTGCATAAGAGAACAGAGCCACAAGGAAGCAACACATCTTGTAGACATATGATCTTTATGTATTACTCTTTTTCAGTACCACACTGAAGTTACCACTTAAGTATGCAAATCAAGTGAACAGATTTTCTGAAGTATTTATTAACTCCTAGATAGAGCATAATGTACTAGATCACAACCACTTTTGATAAAAGTTTACTCTTTCTTGGTGACTTTTGAGCAGAACCTAATACTTCCATTGATGTAGCCCTGACTGTACAAGGTCACCACTATCAAAGACTTGCAAACTCTCTGTGAGCAGTGTCTCTGCCAGATGTTGCTGAAAGCTGCCTTCAAGGCCTGCATGTTCTCCAGACCCAGGGACACTGCTCCCTCTCCATCACCTGCCCCAGGGAGCTGCTCAAAGCTGTGAGCTCTACATGCTACTTTACATCATTTCCAGGAAGAAAAATAAAAAGTCAGGTAAATTAAAGCAATATTATGAAACAGAACAGAAAGAAGGCTTTAAAGACCAAGTTCTGTCATGAGAAAAAATGAATGTATGTCTACATTAGATCTGATCCGACAGAGCAAATATTGCCCTTTTACGGCTGACAAAAGTGGGGACAATTAATGCTACAATCAAAACAAAAATGAAGACCGGCTAATTGAGAGGGACATGTGACTTCATTCAGTCTCTAGTGACAGTACCACACCTCAGAGCTGAGGGTGAGTCTATTGTTTGATAGGAACATACAGATAACAAAACCCCAAACCCTAATTCTTCAAAACCCTAACCTGCAAACTTCTAGAGCAAAATTGTCATTACTGACATTTAGTATAAATACCAGTCATATGATGATATTGCAGTCATTATAAGGAAAGCATAGCATAAGAAATGCTTAAATAATGGAATTGTCAGAGTTGGAAGGGACCTCTAGAGAACATCTAGTCCAACTCTCCTGCTAAAACAGGACTGCCCATAGCACATCACTCAGGAAGGCATCCAGGGGGTGCTTGAAGATTTCCAGAGAAGGGGACTCCACACCCTCCCTAGGCAGCCTCTTCCAGGGCTCTGGCACCTTCACCAAAAGAAGTTTTTCCTCATATTTGAGTGGAACTTCCCATGCTCCAGCTTGTGCCTGTTGCCCCTCGTCCTGTCACTGGGAACCACTGAACATCCTCCTTCAACCCACCCTTTAGATACTTGGAAGCACTAGTATCCCCTCAGCCTTCTCTTCTCCAAGCTCAAGAGTCCTAGCTCTGTCAGCCTTTCCTCATAAGGGAGGTGCTCTAATCCCTTAATCATCTTTGTTGACAACGCTGGACTCTCTCCAGCAGTTCCCTGTCTCTCTTGAACTGGGGAGCCCAGAACTGGACACAGGATTCCAGTTGTGGCCTCACCAGTTCAAAGCAGAGGGGGAGAGTGAACTCCCTCGACCTACTGGCCACGCTCTTCCCTACACAACCCAGGATCCCATTGGCCATTGTTGTCCTTAAAAGTGCTTTCCAGCAAGTGCACCCCTAACCTGTATTGGTGCCTGGCATTCTTCCTCCCCAGGTGCAGGACCCTACATTTGCCCTTGTTGAACATCATTATGTTCTCATCTGCCCAGCTCTCCAGCCTGTCCAGGTCACACTGGAGTGTCGGCCAGCCCTCCCAGTATGTGATGATACCAAGTATCAACAGCAAACTTGCTGAGGATATACACTCTGTCCCCTCATCCAGGTCACTGCAGAAGAATAATACAATATAGACTTTTTATACGTGTATATCCGTCTCAGGCTTCTGTTTCATCTTTATGCAAAGAAAAATGTACATTTTAGAAACAATGAAAGCATATTCCTCTCACCTTTCTCTGTAATACTTTTATCAGAAAACATCTACTATTCTGCTCAAACAACAGACTATGTCGATTGTAAGTAGCTCTATTACAAAAGTTAAGATCTTTGTTCTTAGTAGTCAGCCTATGCATAGGTCCAAACTTAACTAAGTAACACATACTAAGGTTTTCTTGTTCCACTCAAATTAACAAAAAAGGTGAAACTATTTAGGTGCTTAAGGTTAAGCAAGAAAATTCCAAGAAGAATCTAGAAAAACTATGCATTTCCTTAATATTGTAAGTTTTTCAATTAAAAAGAAGCATCACAAAAGATACAAGAAGTGTCATGTTTGATATGTAATACAGCAGCTATATGGTTTGGATTTTTTTTAAAGTAATTTTATAATTGTATGCTTTTAACCAGCAAAAGTGATGTCAATACAAGAATCTAAACCACATTCCAACACGTTTACTCAGAGGGCAGCTTTGGAATTTTCTCACATAATTTTGATTAACTACAGTTTTTTTCAGTTCCTAACAAATTTCAGTGTTTGCTATAGGCCATTATACAGTGTGATATTTTACCTAAAATAAACCTATATTTAAATGATTAATGAGGAAATAGAGGCCATTAATTTATTACAAGCTAGTGGAAAATTTTCAAAGATGCTTAACATCATAGAGCTTGAGCTTCTAAATGACTCTGAGGCTTAGTCATTAGACCTTTCAAAGCAACAAATAAAAAAGTACAAAGCATAGAAAATTACCTGTCAATCTCTTCAAGGACATCAGCCACTGATATCAATGGCTTTCGCAGATGCTGATGCAAATTGTGTTGTAGTAATGGTAAGCACAGATTCCACTGGGTTGTACAAACAACCTGAATCACATCAGGATCTCCCAACTGAACTGCACGTTTTAAGATTAACTCAAGATTTTTTATCAATTCCAGCTGAGCCTATACAAATGAAAAAATAATTAGCATATATTGCATTTAATGAATAACAGTACTTATAAGTTTCTCCAAATTTTAATGTTAGGGCTGTTTCCAATAGAAAGAAGTTTCTCAGCCAGCAGACTGTGGAAACTTTTTTTTAATATTAAAAATAAAAAGTCTTTTTTTCAATAGGCATTGATAACTAAGGAGTATTTCTTTTAGGTACTCCATGTTACTATTATGTATTTCAGACAGGAGTCTGTCAGCTATTCTTCTTTCTTATGATAAACAGAAATTGATAATTTTGAAATATCTGTGAATTCAGAAGGCTTAGGTATTTTTTTATATATTAAGCCACAAATGCAGTGTAGGAGAGGATAAACAGAAATATTATGAATGGGATTCACCACGCTGTCCATTAAACTTGGTTCCTATTAAATCTAAAAGCAAATCCTTACCTACAGTAACAAACACTTGCCAATTATTTTCTTTTTAGAGGTCATGCAATAAAAAAAAAAAAATCCAACAAAAAACTCTCCAACTGCATACATTGTTGGAATATTTAGAAATACCTAAATATCCTATTTTTTTATTTAAGCAGTATTAGTAGCGTTTCTTATTATAAGGAATTAATGACATTTTTTTCCAAAAGATGAGTGGAATTTCTGAACTTGAAAATGAGGAGAGTTTTAGGCAGAAGTAAATTTATACACTAATGCTATTGATTTCTGTGAAGCACATTCATACTTCCCATTTTAGGAACTTTAGGTGCCTCTAATAGCTATTCTAAATTGATTGTTGTAGGCATCTATCTAATCCCATTGATAATATTAACAATTTAGGCTTTTGCTTTTGATGGTCTGATTATAACTGAGTCAACTGCCTATAATTGTAAGGTAGAAATGTAAGAAAATCCTCCCCAGTGAGACAGTTTATCAGGAATACTCTGCATTTCTCTGACACAAGAATTTGTATGAGATAACCCATAAAATGCAATAATAGTTGCATTGGACTCGATGATCCCTATGGATCCCTTGCAACTTGAACTAGTCTATAAAAACACCTCCCACAAATGTAAAATATGAAAACAATAGAGTGTTACCTTTGCACGCCTCAATGGAAATTACTCTTGGAAAGTCATATATTATGAACCTCTATAGTCAGACAGAAGACTTAAGGGAGAAATATACAGCTGCTGTTTATTTTTCCCTGTTTTCCTCTTGGTAGCCCAATAAGAAAGAATATAAAGTTTAAAATAATGTCTGATTAGTATAATGTAATTCAGACACACAAGCCTGATGCAATTTTCCACATTCAACAAATTAAAACTTCTACTTTTCTCTCAAAGTTAAAGAACATACCTCAACAACTCCTTTGGTGTACGTCCTAATTTTACTGCCAATTTTTTTTATTTCATATTCGCATTCCAGGCATTCTATTTCAATAAGTTTCCCTTGCTCCTATGAAGTATTAATATACCAAATGCTAATTTTAATAATTAAAAAGGAACACAATGAACACAAGGAACAGAAAAAACAAATCTCGGAGCCAGCTGGACAAAAGAATCAATAAGGACACACAGTTTGAAAAACCAGTAATTAGGGAGACCACTCAAAATTGTAATCTAAGAATATCCATACAGTTAGTATATAACAAATCAAATAATAGAAATAATAGTTTGCTAGAAAGTGCATTGTCTCTACTAAAGGAAACTAGAAAAACCTATAGGAACAAACACTATAAGAAAAGATCCACACAAACAAAAGGGTTAGCAAGTGCAGTCTCTGGACCAACATCTCTGCATTTCTCACTCCAATGACAGAACTATTCTGCTTAAATCCTACTTTCCAGAAAAGATACAACTTTTTTTTGGGTAAGTTTTTTTGCAGTCCTCCTTCCATCAGTCCCCTTCATGCTCCAGACAAATGTTCCATTTTCTCCTCATCAAAATTAGAATTAATGCGCTGTTCGGCAAGGCTGATATTGTACTCATAAAGACTAAAGCGAATGTGCATAACTTTAACTGCTTTTGGAGCTTATATCTCAGTGACCAATTGCAATATCAATGGGTAAACTGGTTAAATCTTCAAGATCTGCAGGCAGTGTTTAGCTTCCAAACTGTTCCACAGTTAACATTTAAAACACATAGGCAAAAATTTACAGTCAACATTTACTTGAAAAAAATAAGTGCACTGTTAATTACCCTATTCTACCTATACCTTACCTTGTATACCCTACCTATACCTTGTAGGTAAGGTATTGATCATTTATCCAAGTAATTGGATATTGAATTGATCATTGATCACTTATCCAAGTAATTATTTATATTAATGAATATATAAACAATACAGAGATGTACAGAAGATCCCAGAATCACCAGTATTATTTTTAAGGAATAACCACAAAGGAGGGGTATAAAAAAATATATAAAATCTGTAATTAATATTAATACTTACAGTAATGCCAGCTCTCTTCAAATCAAGTATACAATCGTATGCAAGCTTAATGCAGTTTACTTTCATAGAAAAACGAGCTAATTCCAGAATCAAAGGAATCCTTCAAAAAATAGAAACATCACTTCCGAGAATCTGATATCACTCTTTTATGGAATTAGAAAAACACTATATGAAATTAACTTTGTGCAATATATCTGAAAATACACCCTGAAGTCATCTGAATATTAGAGGACATGTGATTATACTAGTAATATTCAGAGTTAACACGGAAAAAAGGAAAAATATTAGAGTTGGCTACATGAAAAATATGAGAGTTCATCCGTTTATGGAAAAGAGTAAATACACTAATACTGTAGTATTGCACAAACTGTTCCTGAAGAACATAAAAAGATACAGAATGAAATTCATGCAGCACAAAGATGAGGACATAGCAAATAAAGATTGCAGGTAATTCTGTGAATACAATGCAGTCGGGCACACAACTTAAAACAATCAAATCCATCGGTCAATTATTTAGGAACTAAGACCAGAGAAGCCACACAGTAGGAGACTGTGCTCTGACTGCTTGGATCTCTGTAAATAACCAGATGACCTCAGTGTACTGTCTGGGATAGAAGTAATGAGATATGTGAATATCATCAAAGAAGATTGACCTTAACAAGTAAAAATGAAGTATTCAATATGCAACAGCTGTGATGTAACTATCGGAACAGAAAGTTCAGTTTAGTTTGCATTCAAAACCATGTTAAAGAATTGGGAAAGGCCCCAAGAAAAGCTACAAATAAACTAAAGTCTGAAAAGCCCTTGTCAATCCTACAACCTGTGAAAAAATCTCATGTTATCAACAAGAAAGGGTTATTGAAAGATTCAATCACATTATACAAACAGCTATATGGAAGAAGATATTTAATCTCAGGTTCTTTAATAAATCCTAGTAGTATTTTTGTCTTTTTTAAGATGACCTAATCGTTAACACAACACAAACTATTATAACTAAGTAGGAGTTCAGTCTCTTCAAGGCCAACAGGAATTTTGACAGACTTCAGTGGAAGAAGGATTAGCTTCAGCATCAACTTTCATGGGGTTATGACAAGTAAAACTTACTTCATACTGAGAACAGATCCTGGAGGCACATTGTATTGTTTCAAGAGTACATACACAGAATTCAGACTTGTGGTAGCATCACTTGGAAATTCATTTGTGTCCCACTGCCTGCAATATATTAGGAATTGATCATCATTTTTCACAAGAAAAATTGAATTAAAAATGTGATATAACTCTCCTAACTTTAGAATGCATGGCTCTTAGTGCAATGTATCAGTGGGACACCTGCATTTTGAAATATCAAAGAAAAAAACCATTTAAAAAAGTAGTCAACAAAACCTACTTCAGTATGCCAAGTAAGCTACTAGGAGACAGCCAGGTACAAAGCACAAAGAACATTGCAACATAAGAATTATTATTTCAGATGGTAAAGTAAATTTTATTGCAGAAGCAAAGAAAAGCAGTGGGCAGAACTTTCCTATAATGGCAACATAAATTAATCCACTTTTGCTAAGAAAAGAATTAATACTTTTAAAAATGGGGAACTGTCAAGACATTAAAAAAAATACCCAAAATCGCAAGTCTGATTTTCCAAATTGTTTTATGTCTTTAAAATTTAAAAGGTTTAAGTAGTATATTGCTTCCCATCCTTGCAATTCATGCATTATATTTTAAGTGTGCTTTCCCCCCTTCACTTTTACTCTCTTACTGAACCACAATCTGTTGGATACAAAAACATCTTTCAGTAACTTGAATTCTTTCTCCTGAGAGTATCTGTACTACACAGTATTCCCTACATCCCCAAAGAACTATCTCAATTTTTAGCTGAGGCAGTTGTGACAGTTATTACTGAAATTGTCGTTATAGTTTTCAGAAACTAATCTTTGCAGTAGGTTTTTCTACTGGCATATAGGATACCAGAACCCCACTCTACCTCTATAATACCAAGCAAAGTACAAGTGAAAGGATACATTTTAATACTTACAATTTTAACATCTGCATTTTATAAATAACCGACAAATGGAGGGAGTTTTCTATTTCCTTCTCTACCTGGAAAATATCCATTAGTTTGTGATATACCTATAAAACAGAAATTTCCTTATTAATTGCCTAATAAGCAAACTAAGGGCAGACACTCAAAACAGCTAAAATAAAGCAGGTATGCTGACTGTAGGCTTTTTCATGGACTTTAAGGGCAGCGAGGCTACTACGATAACCTCTGTTGTTCTTCATAGATATCACAAAGTTCATTTAGTAGAGCTATGCTAATCTTCACATGCATTTTTAGTAACACCTTTTGATAGCATTCATTCTGAAATCACCTCATCCAGCTAAGAGAAATGAGCCCTACTCAAATTTATCTGTAAGTATAAATTACACATAACAAAAAATATTATGAAGAAATGACAATAAACTGTAGTTATTTCAATTTAACTGTAGCGTTACACATTACACATGTGCACATAATTTCTTCTGAAACTGATTACTTAAACTGTACCAGGCAGTAAGTTCTGCAGGACTGACGTATGCTGCTAGCAAAGCACTCAGCAGTGTGGGTCATACTTCTGTAGCCCTGCTGAGACACACAGCCCAGGTACAACTTTAGAACTACTTTATTCTTCTGCCTAAGGCCACTCAAATAGTTTCACTCAACACTGCTTCCAAAAAGTAAAAAAGTCATTTTGACCTTGCCTAAATCATAGAATCATATGGGGTTGGAAGGGATCTCTGGAGATCATCTAGTCCAACCCCCTCACCAGAGTGGGTCTACCTAGAGCACGTTGCACAGACACTTGTCCAGGCACAGGAACTTGTCCAGGCACAGGAACTTGTCCAGGCACAGGAACTTGTCCAGGCACTTTGAATGTCTCCAGAGAAGGAGATTCCATCACCTCTCTGGGCTGCCTGTTCCAGTGCTCTACCACTCTCACAGTAAAGGAGTTCCTCCTCATGTTTAGGTGGAGCTTCTTATACTCAAGTTTGTGCCCATTTCCTCTTGTCTGTCACTGGGCACCACTGAAAAAAAGACCAGCCCCGTCCTCCTGACACCCTCCTTTTAAGTATTTGTAAGCATTTATCAGGTCCCCCCTAAGTCTTCTCAAGACTAAAAAGACCCAAGCTCCTCAGCCTTTCCTCATAGGAGAGATGCTCCAGGCCCTTAATCATCTTTGTGGCCCTTTGTTGTACCCTCCCCAGCAATTCCCTGTCCTTCTTGAACTGGGGAGCCCAGAATTGGACACAGCATTCCAGATGGGGCCTCACCAGGGCAGAGTAGAGGGGCAGGATGACCTCCCTTGGCCTGCTGGCCACGCTCTTCTTGATGCACCCCAGGATGCCATTGGCCTTTTTGTCCACCAGGGCACATTGCTGGCTTGTGGTCATCCTGTTGTCCATAAGAACTCCCAGGTCTTTCTCCTCAGAGATGCTCTCCAGCAGGTCACCCCCAACCTGTCCTGGTGCAGGGGGTTATTTCTCCCCGGGTGCAGCATCCTACACTTGCCCTTGTTAAATTTCATTAGGTTTCTCTTGGCCCATCTCTCCAGCCTGTCCAGGTTTCGCTGGATGGCGGCACAGCCTTCTGGGGTGTCAGCCACCCCTCCTAGTTTTGTGTCATTTGCAACTTGCTGAGGGTACATTCCATCCCTTCGTTCAGGTCATTGATGAATATATTGAAGAGGATTGGACCCAGTATTGCACCTCCAAAACTTTGTAGATTGGGTCTCTTAATGCAAAGGTTAGAGAACATTACATTATAAATATATGCTCTTGAAATGCAGATATTTGGAGTGGACAGAACAAGACAACAGGCAGTGTTTACTGCCTGCAACTTCCAAGTTTTATTTGCCTATTTCTGCTTTTGCCACATTCACCTTCACCCTCTTAGTTCGCAAATTAAGGCCATATAAGAAATGGGAACTAGTCATATGCTCCAATTCCAAGAACTATTTATAGAGTTCTGGTTGGGTCATTTAAGTATTTATCAGCATAAGAAAAATGAAGAGATGCTAAATATGCCTTCAATGGCATAAGGCAGGCTAAGTTGCACATGCTACAGCTTGTATGTTAATAGTAATTATTCCCAAACAGAATTTTTAGGGTTAGCAACAGTTATCTTGATGATATCATATTGTATTAAAGTAACACAGAGCAGTAGGAAGCTCTTTAGCTTATAGTATCAAAAATATACAAATTGTAAAATTTACTGCATATCTACTGTGTTGTTTGGTAGCTCAAAAGATTTATATTAAGGAAACAATATATTTAGTAAGTATAACTATGATCTATGAAATGTAGACAAAGGTCCTGTCTTATGGGAGTTTAAAATATTTTACAGCATTACCATTAGAGAAAATATTTGAGCATATTTATCTGGAACATTTTCCTTAATAAAGCTTGCTGCAGTAGATGAAAACTCTTTTGCCTCTTTCAGTTCTGAAGCATCAAGGAAGCACTCGAGTAAATTTCTGCAGATCAAATAAATATTTGTATTACATTTTTATGAATGCTTTCTGAAATAATTCCTCTTTATATTTTTTCAAAAGACTCTTTATATTTAAGGTACCACTTCTAAAGGCAGTACAAGCAATTAGTGCTATAAAGCATCGATTCAACACGAAAGAGTTCCTCTAACTTACACATCTTTGTTTTTTCCAGAGATATACACTGTTAAGATACATTTATTGCAGATCACAAAAATGATCTTGGAAAAGGAGATTTTTGTGAAAACTTTTCTCAACAGGACACCTGGAATTTAAACTATTAATTATTTAAAGTTGTGTGAAAAAAACATTTCTTCTTAAAAGGACTGCACATAAGCAATGACTCAAACACTACATCCAAAAATGACTCTGATACTGCAGATGGGACCTAGGGCAACTGCCTCTGCCACTAAAACTTTAACCTCAAAGTAAATATTAAAATGAAGGACCTTTTATGTTAAGTGTACATTTATACACCTTTAAAAAGTTATGAATTAAGTTTTCCACAATAAATGTCTCAACACTGTTACCAACAAGATATACGTTATTAAAGACTACATCAGAGGCGTCACATGTACAAGAGGACTATGGAATGCCCACATGAAAAAGTACAATTACAGAATCACAGAATCATCCTGGTTGGAAGAGACCTCTGAGATCATCGAGTCCAACCACAACTAAACTTACATCATGAGTTCTGCTCTCCATTCCTTGTCTGGCTCTTCAGTTTGGTTTAATGCATTAACAATCTGAGAAAGGCTGGGAATAAGACAACGGCAGAATCCAGGCTTAAGATATGGTCTCACAAGTTGCCAATACAGAACGGAGGCATTATATACCAAAAAATAGTATCTGAAAACCAAGAATCAATAATTTAGTATTTCATAGACTTAGATAAACACAAAATTACAGACCAAGTATTTCAAGACTCTTATGAGAAGTAAAAATTAGAACTTTGGCTATGTGTTTGGATAAGAACCAATCCTGACTAAGAACTGAGAACACAAGTATCACACAAGAAGAATATGGTAACTCTTGCAACTACACTCTACCCAGTAATTAACCATTTAAAATACGCTAACAGGGTGCTGTCCTTCTACTGAGAAAAAATATAAAGGGGGAAGAAATACTCAGAGAGATCTGCCAGCCTTACATAGGTTGATTCATCCCATCTGTTTCAGTCTGTTTAGTATTCCTATAATGTTGTAGCACACGCAGCAGTTACAGAAGTGCAGTAACAAAATAGAAGGAAAATCCACAAAAGCAAAAAAAAAAAACCCAATACAACGCAAGTCCAGACCATCTAGCAAAAATCTGAGACACAAACTATGAAAACCTTACTCAGTAACACTTCCTGATATTTAAAGATTTAATTTCAGCAGGGCCTACCTTTTGTCATGGGTGGCAAAATCTATTGCCTTCATAAAGAACAGCACAAACTTTTCAAACTCTTCCTAGAACAGAACAAAAAAAAATGTTAATGCAATTTGAATGTGGCTTATATAAATACAGGCATTTTTCCCATTTCAAAATGTGAACATCTCATGATCTTCCATTTTCAGACCAACTTCAAATAAAACATACTGCCATGATAAGCTGCTGTTGCATGTAAGCAGAATAACTAAAAATTGGAGCATTGCCTATGTTTTCCTGATTTCAAATTTTAAGGCTGTATTTTCAGTTTGTTTGATTCTGCCAAACTTCAGTTATCAGGACTGACTCTCATCAGTATGACCAACAACTGTATGTAAACATGTATGTTATCAGGGGGAATCTCATCAGTATGTTCAAATACCAGAAAGGAGGGTGTAAAGAAGATGGATGGGTCATAAAAAGGGATTTTTGAAAGCCTAAGAGAAAGATGCAGTGGAAATGGCAAAGCGGGGTGGGACTGGATGGGCGGGATGGGGATGACACCAGAGGGCTCTCTATCCTGAGACTAACTGAATTAACTGAAAACTGCAAGAGAGCTGGGACTGATTTACTGGACTCTGAGACTGGCACAAGGCAGCTACTGATCAATGAGCAGGAACCACCTAGGCAAAGCCAAAACCAGGATTAAGAGCCTAAGAAGTATTGGATACTAAAGCAGAAAAGCTGCACTTGGCCCATAAGCATCTTAACCAGCTAACAGGATTCCTTGAGTTGGAAACCAAAATAAGAACAAATTTAGGTTTTCTGAGTAAATGATGGTCACTAGTCATACAGCATGAGACCATGTGCCACTCCTATTTTCATAAATGATCTAGGAACAGAGCAGTTAACACACTTTACAACTGATAAAAAGTGTGTCTTTCAGGGAAAGGATTCTAGCTCAGACATTAATTGAAACTCTTAACTCAAAGAAACTGCAGCAATATTTGTCCAGGAAACTTGTGAATACAAACATTAAGGCCATTTTAGGGGGTTAGGTATCACAGACAAATTGTCAAAGCTGACTGACCACCTTATGAGGACAAGTGAAATACTGAGGACAGAAAACAGATCCCACTCCATTTTAAATTCAGTGGGAGGTAAAGACAGCTCATCATGTGCGGACAGAGCATCACTAAATGGCAACAGACAGAAGCCTTTAGAAGCAGAATTATCCTGTTGAGCCACTACCGGAAAGCTTCATCTCTCATTTCAAAAGCCTCCTGTGGTGGAAGGACAGTGCCACAGAAGAGAATGAACTGTGCAGCTTCCCTGAGCGCCCCTTTAGTCCTCTGTTTCCCACGATTCTGTGAAATGCTTACTGTGATCCTGAATAAAACTGGTAACCAATTACAGTTAAATTTGGTCTGAAAGTATCATATTGATGTAAAAAGTGAAAAGGTTGACTTTAAAACAATAGACCATTTGAAAAATTTAGCAAGCATTCTTTTTTTCCTCAAAATATTGCAGTATAATTCAGCTGCTGATTTTTTTTTACTTCCAAAATAATATTTTTTCCTTGGATTTTTTCCCCAGTCCTGTCTATTTTAAATGACGGAAAGCAATGCATAAGAACCTAGGAAGAAATACTCTTAAAAACTGGCTTAATATAATGCAATCTTCATAATTTCTCACCAAATTATCTGTGGAGAGTGGAGTATGCAACTGCCCTTGGCACAAATACGCTCTGCCAAGAAACTGGTTCACAGGAAATCTTCCTTTAAAATACATCTGTAGACAGTCACTGCTCATTTCCAGATATCCCAGCTAAGACCAAAAAGAGCATTTTAATATTTAAAAAATGCAACAAATACTTAATTAAGAATTGTTAGTTTTTAAAAATGCATGCCTACTCAAAGTGTAACATCTAACTGCATACTAGTATACAAACAACACTCCATAAAGTTGCATATTAGATCTGGTAAAAAGCCATTAAGATTTATTAAAATTTAAAGCTAAACTTTTGTCATTCCAAAAGTACAGACAAATAGCTCCTTTATTTAACAAAACTCCTGAGTCACTCAGTCATAGAACTCCTTCCAGTATACAAAAAAATGTTTCATTTTTTATTAATCCAGTAACAGAATTGTTAACATAAAGACAAAATTTTTAGTAGAAATTATTTTTAAAAGAACATATATTAGCCTGCAGGATTTTATATAGATGTCAGCGCTGCACCTCAATATTCAGACAACAGATAGAATTTGAGTGGCTTGCAGCTTGGGAATAAAAAATTGTTTTATTAGAAACTCTGTCTGCTTGAAATCCAACCACTTGTACCAGTGGACTAAAAACTAAAAAATACTTCAAGATTAACAACCTGTACCACATTTTAGCTCAATTAGCAACAATCTTTCATAATGAGAATATCACCTTTCCTTCTTTTGCTCAGTATGGACTGTTCACAAACACATTTTCTTCAGTTGCTGACATTAGCTTTCCATAACAAAAAAAAAAAAACAAAACAACAAAACCAGGCATGGCAAACTATTTTATATTACTGTGGCATACCTTGCACTTTAAGAATATTTTTTAAGTAGTAACTTTAACAACTGCAAATGCAATATGTCATATAAATAAATTTTGTTATTCAATACAAACTGCCGAATTACAAACCTGAAACGCTTGTTCAGCACATAAAACATATAAGTCGGTACTGAAGTTATTTGATGAGTCAAGTGCAGACCTTCCTTGATGGGCTGATTTAATCAACTCATAAGCATTCTTCAAAGCCTGAACATCTGAAATAAAAAATGAATAAAGTTTGTAACAGTCAATTTATGCTTCAAAGTAGACTGACACCGATGATTGCATTATTTCAAATCAACGAACGTTATTCAAAGTCAGTCATGGTTCTAATATGAAGCATCAACGACTCTCTTGGCATTTCAAATCACTGATAGCATACAAGGAAGTGAGCTACTTTGAAGGCCTGAATCAGAATTCCCTGAAGTCACCAGCACTCTTTCTGCTGCCAGAAATTCGAGATTCGATCTTTAAAGCTGAGTGGAGTATGAAGTAAACCTGAGTGGAAGAAAGCTAAATAAAGAACACTAAAGCAGTTAGTTTTTTCTTCATAGCTAAGAAGAATTCAGAGAGGGAACACATTTTCTATATAATTAGAAACAAACCGGATTAAGACCAACCAGTTTTCACGTTCAAAGTAGGATGTTTATTGTACTTATTTCAGAGAGCGGCAGCACCTCGCAGCCGCCGGCCCCCTCTTACCGCGGTGGCCCTGCGCAGTCCGCAGCCGCTCCCTCACGGGGAGATCCATCCCGCAGCCGTCCGCCCCCCGGGGGACACGGGGGCCTTTACCGACGAGACGGGCTGCGGACGGTGTCCCGACCCCGCTTCTACGCCCGAGCTCTCCCTCTCCGCCTCACCTGCTGCCGTTACAGCCGCGCGCGTATCCTGGCAACGCTCCCTCAACAGCCCCGCCCCGGTACCCGGTGACGTGCCCGATTCCAATTCCCCAACGCAAAGAGAGAGTAAAGAGAATGAGAAATAGTACAGACCTAATACCCTCTAACGAGAGCCGTACAGGCCTCACGCGAACCACTGGTTTGCTCCTTTTGCATTAATTTTTCTTGTCTGTTTCATGCTCTGGTTTGCAGATTCAGACATCTCATTTCATGCATTACAAGTTTGTCTTTCTCAATGGGCTTTTCTGTAGCGTGTTTTTTTAACGTCTAAGAACAAAAATGTGTTTCTGCAAGATTTTCTCACCCGTTGCTCCTCCCGCCCCGCGCCGGGACCTCCGGGGCTGTGCTCCCCGCGCTGCGGGGCCGTCCCGCCGCACCACCGCCCCTGCAGCTCCCCTGCGGCTCGGGGATGAGTCGTACGTTCTGTTTAGCCCCGAGCTGCAGACTAACACAAAGCCATGATGCACAGAGAGAAGAGCAAAGGGGAGAGACAAAATTTCTAGGCAGCGGAAAGATTTCGACAAAGTGAAAGTAGTGTTATCTATAAACACTATGAATCTTTTTATTTATAAATTGATCGTGAACAGGTAACTTCATTTCCATTCTTAATTGTCTGAACAAGAGCTTAAATAAATCTATTTAGATTAAAAATGTTTATTATATATTCCTAGAAAGCATTCATAATTACAGCAGTAAATCTAATGAGGAGTGGAAAGAAGTATTTAAGGGAGAGAGGGGACAGCAAATGATAAATATCCAATAACACATCTGTTGTTTGTGCTGTCAACTAGTAGTCAAAAAAAACCCCAATTGCTTATCATATTTTGTCTCCATCTCTTCCTCTAACCATCCCACAACGTAACTGGATCAGATCAGAACTCCGGACAGTTAGCATTGCTTCGGAAGAGATGGCAGCAGAAAGCTAAATAAGCGTTTAAAACAGGGTATTGAGGTATTTCTTCAGAAAGAAATGCCCCAAGGTTCCAGCAACCGCTCCCTCCGGGTTCCCACGGCACAGGCCCTTCCGCCCCGCGCATGCGCCCGCCGACGCCCCGCGCATGCGCCCGCCGACGCCCCACTTGCCCAGCGGGCGCGTCCTTCAGCGCGGCGGTGGCGTCATGGATGGGGTTTGGGTGTTTCTGCTGGCCCTGTTGCTGCCGCGTCTGACTGACGGGACCCCTGGGACCCCGACAGGCATCCCGCCCGGCACCCCACCCCGGACCCCACCCGGTACCGCTGACACCCTCGGCATCCCACCCACCACCACCCCCGGTACCCCCTCCGGTACCACCGGCTTTTCCCGCCCCTCCGGCGGCGGCAGGTGGGCGGCGAACGGGCCGGCGCTGTGGCGGCCCGGCCAGAGCAGGGCCTGGCGGGGCTGTGGGGAGGCTGTTGGCGGCGGAACTGGGGAGTCGTATTTCGGGGAAAAAGGGACTTTAATACGCGATGGAGGACTGCGAAGCGGTCACGCACTGCGGGGTGCTGTCAGGGGGACGGCGGCTTCAGCTGTTCGGAGAGTAAAATCTGCGGGTGAAGCCTGTCTGCAGGCTGCGGTGTGAGAGGGAGCCATAATACACAGACACTGGGTTTCTTCACCGCTTTTTGTTCCAGGGAATTTCAGCGTGATTTCTAAATATATAGAGTATCCACAAAGTTACCGCAAGGATGAGAGAGGCTTTCTGTAACCGATTATCAACGCAAATTGTACAGTATGTACATCATGTAAGCTGATGAAAAGTAATACAGTGTTCTGTTGGTGGCATTTAATAATGTCAAATATGAAATTATGGAAGAATAGCCTCCTTAACATTTTAATGGGGGAACTGGGGCTTGTCTTTCCAGGTCTGTGAGCCAAGTGTGCGTGGAACAGTCGCTGCTGTTCAGGAGTAACACCCCTTACCCCACTGATACCGTTGCTGGCCCTGGTGGGCATGATCTCTTCTGTGTGCAGCTGGATGACTGTGAGTACCTTCCACATTCATTTGTGGAAACCTACATTTCATCAGTAGGTTGCCTCCTCTCAGGGAATCTTTTTTTAAAACTTGCATGTTACGATTGTCACTAATTGTTCGGCTGTTACAGTTCCAGAGAGACCATAGTGAATCGGAGTCCCATCACCAAAGACAAACAAACAAAAAGATCGTTGCACTTAGTTTAAGGATTGGGTCTGGCTAAACACAAATCAGCCTTTATCAATTGGTTCTGATTCTGAGTTTCATCACTTACTTTCTACACTTAGAGCAGCAAATAAGGATTGATATTTGAAATACATCACTATTCTCCTTTTCAGAAAGTGATTTCTTCTCATATCTTGGATTCTTTATTTCATATACTTACTTTCAAACTTTCATTTCTGCTGGCAATGATTTTTCTCTAGTAACCATATACCCTCATTGGGTATGCCATTGACACTTTCTTCTCTTTCTGCTTTCCACATTGCACTTGATTTGATGTCCACCTCTGGCATTCATTGGAACTCATGAGGGTCTCACATTTGAATGCTTAACATTTTCTCTTTTGAGTCTTTTGCCTGGGAGTTTTGATCCACAGTCCCATCTATGTCTGACCTAAATCATAGAACATTTTAGACTGGGGGGGGGAAGGGGGCCCCTCAGGGGGTTAACTGATTCAACAACTAGTCAAAACAGCGTTAACTTCCTATTATCTAGTCCTACTTTCACCTTTTCACAGATACTGCTTGAATGTTTTGCATACATGGAAGAGCAAAGAAACAGTCAGAGCCTCACAGTACATAGTATGATAAGTAGTAGTGCTAGAACTTCACCCATTGCAATTTTCAGTAAGTCTCAGAGTAAAGATGAATTTCAGTGGGGCCACAGCTGAAAGTGCTATCAGGCTTCTGGGTATTCCAGTCTGTAACTTGGAAGTAGCTAAATTTTATCCTTTTCCCACACCACCCATAGTACCATAAAAATAGGATTAGAAAGATTCTGAATTTGTAATCTCATCCTGAAGAAGGATCACCTGTGTCCAGATTGATGGTACCAGATTTTTCTGTCCATTTAATATTTGGACCCTGTATCTAGCATGTGATTAGGCTTAATGAACAAGCCCTAGACATGTGCATTAGGTGTAGCACACCAAGGAACAACAGAATTCACTGCTCACAAGGCCTTTTCCTTTTCTGTGCTTCTTGTTGCAAGAATGTCTTGGAAAGACTTTATTTGGGATCACCTAAAGGATGATAAAGTTTTCTGGTAGAAAAGGCCTTCTCCCTGTTGGCCTTCCCCAAGGAAATACATAAATACATACGTTCTCATCAACTGTGGAAGGCTTTCCAGGGTGAATGGTGACATGAGCTACCACTGCCAGAACCATAATCAAGCCAGCTCCGGATGCCCTCCTGGAAAAGCCAAGTTGGGAGTAGACTCTGAACCTAATGAATTATCATCGCCAGTAACAAAGAGATTGTGATGCCCAAGTTTCTTTTTGACCTGTCACTTGTTAAACAGGAGAAGAGACTGACTTCCCCCTTGCTAAAACCTCCTTTCAGGGAGCTGTATAGAGCAAATCCTATTTCATTTTGCTTTTAGTGAACTCACATATTGGTAGTGTTTTGTCATTAAAATGTTATGTTTGTCTAATTTGGGCATCTTACAGAACTTAGAGCACATATTAGGATGGTTGTTTTCCATTGTTTTTATGCTTTTTGGATAGTCAGGTTTGTGTATTAACACCTGTTAATGAAACAGTGCAAGCTGCTCATTATATCATCCTGTTCATAGTTCATATTAGCCTGTTAGCAGTGTTTCTATGGATTAACTCATATAAGGCACTGTCTATCTTATAATTATTGAAGTTGTTGCTTTTAAAAATACTGGCATGATATTTACTTCAATCTGTCTTTTCTAGTAATTTGATATTGGCGGATTTTTTTTTTTCCTCTTTTCAACCTTTAGCAAAGCTGAACTATTTCCGACAGCCACAGGACATCAAAGAATATAATTTTTTTAAGTTCTTGGAGAAATATGGCAGACAGTCTTTCTTAGCACCATCACAAGTCCAGCCATCAGTCTCTGCCTTTTACCGGGTGAGTTGAAAGAAAATAGCAATCGGTTTACAGGTACGTTTTTACTAAAGGTGTCTATAATGAGATTGAATTAAAACAGGTTAAAAGATTGTAATTTTTCTACCTGTAGTCCATACTATCTCTCAGTTCTTTCATTCCTTATTGTGTAAAAAGTTTCTGATTAGTTTTCTTGTATTAAAATTTGGGCAACTGTTTAGACAAAACTGTGTGTACATTAAGGAGAAGCATAAATTTGCCTCTATGCCCTGATGGAGTCATCACCTTGCATTTAGTATTCCACAGTCACTTTGTGATTTCACCAAATTTTCTTTTCAGGCTGGTGATCCAATTCTAATCTACTTTGATTCATCATCTGTACTGAGCACACTTAGACAGCCGGTAAAAATGGGAGCCAGTGGACTTTGTGTTGATGGAAATCCTGCTGGTTAGTAAAGGGGGAAGAATTTCTTAGGGTAGCTTGCTTCTGTTTCATCTGTTGTCCTGTCTTAACTCAGGCTTTCTGGACAGCAAAAGCACAAGCTGTACTCGTATTTTTGCCAACTTGAGCAAGAGCTGCTCTACTGACCCTGCCCTAGATGCTGCTTCCTACTACCGTGACTTCACTGTGCTAAAGGTGCGTGTCATATTTTTTTCCTTTTGCTCAACATCTTATTTGCTTGACTTTCCATTTAACTTCAGCTAAATGGAAAACTAAAGGTCATCTGGTATGCTATCTCTGATCTCCTGATTGTTAAGGCCTTCTTGTGGGAAATCCTGTTTAAAATTTCAAGGTCAGTGCTAATCCCTCAACTGAAACTATTTTACAATAAATTTCAGTTATTAACAAATTCCTAATACATTTAACAGGTACTTTGTTCATACTTCAGAGTTTTAATGATTTAACTAGAACTCTGGTATTTTAAACAGACTGTTTATCAAAGTGTTTGTATCTGTTCGATCAACTTGATCAGCCAAGCGATGCATGTTCTTAGTAAAGAATGAGGATTTGCTTTGTACAATGTGTTATCTCTAAAATCACGTGTCAGTTATCTATATTAGCTTTATTTACATTCATAGATTGAATTCCATATCAGTTTCTCCATTATTTATCTTGACAATAATTTCAAAATGACTGATTTATCACTCTGAGCTCATCATGCTTGTCTTGCTGAATGTTAATGTGAAAATAACTCCTCTTGCCTTCTAGAGTTTCTCTGGTGTCACAAGATAAAACAGCAGTGTAAATATTAACACCTTATTAAGGCTGATGACTCAGTTTACCCTTATATTGGAAATCTAGATCTATGTAACTATAGTAGGGAATTTTCTATTGATTAAATTTAACTTGTGTTTTCAGGGCTTTTTTTGTCACTGTGGCCACAACGTAATTTTTCCTTAAATGGAAACTGAAGTGATTACTTGATTCCCAAAGGGGGAACTCCGTGAATGGATCAAAGATGCTGATAATTTAAAGGATCTGCATCCTGCAAGTTATTAGCAAAGCCAAGAATGAAATTTGTTGTCTGATACTCTAAAAATGCTCCCTGTGGGTTATGGCTGTGATTTCTAGATCACAAATTGATGATGAGTTTTACACATCTAGAATAAACAAATGTGATGGTTTCATGACTTTAGGTACTTGCAAACCCAGAAAATCAGTTGGGTTTTTGGTGGTTTATGTTGCTTGGTTTGTTTTCCCCAGGTCCCAGTCAATGACATCATTGTGGAGTCCATGCAGGTCAGTCTCTATTGTCAATGAAAATATTACCTGCTTCTGAAATAAAATATCTGAAATCTTAGGCATTCACAGTAATACCTATGGGTTAGGAACTTGGGGGAATGGGAACGTATTGTGTCTGAGATAAGATTATTTCTGACAAGTGTGACATAGAAAAAAAAAAAAAAAGGAGGGGGGATTTAAAGTACTTTTAAATGAACAGGGCTGCAGTCAGGGAGGCAGCTTGTTCTTTTAGAAAAAAAAATGGCATCTGGAGCAGGATGATGTGTCAACAGATCACAGCTACAGCAGGAAGGTAAACTGACTTGGATGGAAAAGCAGTGGAAAAAAGTAAGAAACGCACACTACTTTTAAAGAATTGCCAATTGTTAATGTGCTTACTGTCTCCAGGTGAAGGTCAGTGCAGTTGCACCACCCGGAGCTCCCCACGTGGAACACAACACATGTATCAATGTTGTTTCCGAGGTACCTGAACCTTCTTTCCTTTGGGCAGCTCAGCACTAGCTTAAAGTCATTGCCCTGTTACCTGACTCTGCCTCTGACTCTTCTCTGAATTGGACTTTCAGGTGATATATGAGATAGAATTCAGTGGCACACATGGGATTCAGAGTGTTTCTGTCCGGTTCAAAGTGAGCAACATCTCTGGGAACTCAGGATCCTCTCTGCAGCAGCACTTCACTTTGCACTTCTGGGTCAGTGCCCCTCTTCTCTCTAGGCTTTTTCTGAGTTATAGTCTGTCGTTTGTGACCAGATTTGCACAGATGAGATGTGGAAAAAATTAGAGCAGCATCACTGTGGTTTGGTAGTGCCAGAACCCTGGGACACAACTGATGGTCGAAGGAAGGAGGGGACACTGCTCCAGGCTCAAGTAGACTGTTAGTAGAAAAATTGAGGCTCAGTGTGAGCATGTAGTCTGGACAAGTTTGTAAGGCTTCATTATTTTTATGTGATTATTTGCTGTTGTCTTAATTTGGTTTTGGTGGTTTTTGTTTTGTTTTTTTTTTTGGTGGGGGGAGAAGGAGAGAAGATGATTCTGTGAGAGCGAGGTTCTGTGAAGGAGGGGTTGGAGCTGCTGCTGTATCTGAGGTGTTCATTGTTTGTGCACAAAGTTGCTAAATGTATTCCAGGTACTTATTTTAACTTTGCCCATGCAGCAGAAAAAAGAGCTGCTATGGAGGGGGTGGAAATCTGGAAAGTACTAATATGTGTTGAAGTTCACAAAACCTTGTCCCATGGAGGCAATGTAAAGTGGCATAAGTAGTGACCTCAGTGGTTGATAAGTGTGCAGTGCAGCCTTGCTGAAGTTATCCCCAGAGGCTCTCCCCATAAAACAATTTAGAAGTGGAATCTGCGACTTGGAATTGGGGTCAAGGCAGAGTTTGTTCTGCAGATCATCTGTAGAATTGCCCAGAGTGATATGTTAACTTCCTTAGAAACAAATGCTGAGCAATAGGAATGTGTTGTCTTGAGAACCGTTCTGATAGTATCCATGTTTCAGGGTACTGACATTTAATTTTTTCCTCCTGTGCTTCAGATGAACTTGCTGTGTGAGAAAGAGGATTTGGAAAGGAATAATTGAGGTTTTAGTACTGCATAATATTCAGTCATTCCAAAAATGGGTTACATTTACATTTTTGAGAATGTGAATTTGATGTTGTGAGATGAATGGATCTTACTGGTGGCTAACGTTTTTCTCTTCCTTTCTATCTTCCCTTTGCCTCTTTGTAGACCAGGGTTCTTTCTCAAACGTTGCCCAGAAGTGGAAACCCTGGCTATATCACTGGAGCACCACTTCTGATTGCAAACAATGGTGCCATGCAGCATGTATCCTTTTTCTGCTATCAGGTTTTATTCATCACTGGGTTTATTGACTTCTGGTACTTTGCAGCCATCGGCAGGCTTTTTTGTCGCAACTGAATTCTAGTCCTGTGATAAAGAGAAATGTGGAGTGAGAGGATTGTTAAATACAGGGTAGGTATCCTGTATTGTCTGTTCATGCTTTTGTTTGGCTTCTTGACATGCAGTCTGTTAGATGAACATTTTACAGAGTGAAGGTGATGGAAGTTGCTCACAGTTCCTCAGACACACAGTACAATTTGCAAGAAATATGAGAACAGGCTGCAGGCTCAGGTAACAATACACTGCAGTCACTCTTCCTGACACATTTGGAAGGTGTGGACTGACTTTGAATGTTTTTCCAAAGTCTCTCATGCACTGCTGTGGCACCAGATCCCTCCCTGGGTTCACCAATGAATCTCTGCAGATCTTTCATATGTTCTTGAGATTTGTTTTTCTTTTTTTTCTTTCATTGGTTGGACTAGATGATCTTAAAAGGTTCTTTTTTCAACCTAGGTGATTCTGTGACTTAAATATCAGAGACGGTGGACCTTTACAAAAAACTGCACATTGTGACTGCCAGGCTATAGTCTGGCAACATGTCTTGGGCGAGAGTAAAGTTTGTATTTGATGAGTGAATTATAATGGAACCTTAAAAAGTTTGTTTAGATGATTGATGATTTGGGTCATTCTTCTGTTGGTGGCAGGGCAGGTGTATGACCACTGATGCGAAAGATGGCTAAAATTGCTGTCAGTTTTCCTTACCATGCATTACCCTAGCCATGTCTTCTTCTCCCTTCTCATTGTAGAGAGGATTGAAACTGCATCCATTTAATACTAATACTTCCATAGTGATTCTGTTGACTCATTACAAAAGTAGAAGAAATACTCGTTATGAAGGAAGTGTGTTGATAGCGGGTTTTTTTTCTGTCCTGGAAATCACTTTATCAAAGCTGTCATTTTCTCATTTCTAGCCTGTCCCCGATACTGGAAGAAAGTAACTGTAGTTATATCCAGCAGAAGTTATACAGGGCTCTGCAGGGGATGAACAGAGCAGAGGACCTTGCTGTAACTGGCAGTGCTCATTCAACCCAGGCAGAAGAGTGGACAGCCATTCTGATTCAGGACTGCAGTGTGCAGGTAATACGGATGCAAAAAGACAAGCTGTGAATATTTTTCTTTTCATGTCTTTGTGTTGCCTTGGTGAAGCATGGGCAAGGGAAAAAAAGAACCAGCCTGTTCATCTGGGCTTTCTTTGTGTGATGATTCACTGACTGTCAGGAGTCTTAATGCCTGTAAGCAGTCATTTATATTATTAGGATACTTACTAAAAAAAAACCTGAAAAACTGAGAGATTTAATATCTCTTTAATCCTGTTCCTGCTACTTAAATGGGCAAAAAGAGTTAATCTAGCATTGTATTACCTAGGCTTCTGATAGCCTTCTAGAACTAATACTAATTGGTTTTGTCCTATTCATTTGATGCTTTTATTATTATCATCTTTTCTGATTTCACAGTTTCAAGGGATATTTCTATATTACCTAAAAAGGGTAAAAGTTTGCAATCCAAGTAGCTATGGAGAAGGGAAATTGTATTTTAATAATTATTAATCTGTCGGGAGATGGCCTAATAGAATACAAAATCTAAATTGTAGAGCTGAGACAAATCCTGTTTGGAAAGGAGATGACAATGAGATGGACATAGCTCTAAAACGTGTGGTTGACCAGAAATTATGGGGGTTAGTGTTGAAGTGACTGATTCCTGGTCTGTCACCGTTACTATCCAAAATAATAGACTTTGACCATAATGGTCCTTTTTTACCTCTAAAATGCTATATTAAGATGTTTGTTGTATACTTATTTTCAGGCTGTGAATTGCACTTCCTGTTGCATGGTTCCTGTGGCCCTGGAGATACAGATATTGTGGACTAAGGTGGGCCTCCTGTCCAACCCACAAGCTCAAATCCTCGGTGCTCGGTACTTTTATCAGTGTCGCCCCCTGAAGGTATGGAATTTAAAACCCCTCCCTCACACACAGAGGTAATTGAGTGGGATTCATAGATCGTTTAAGAACCAAGGAATCAAATGGCTTTGCTATTACTGACCTGAGATTTACTGAACTTTAGCAGTGGTCTGGCTGCAATGGCAAGAGTTCCTATTTAACAGCTCCATGAAGGAAGGTGGTTTTAAGGTCATAGCAGTACTGTCCTCAATCAGTTGTACAACTTGAAAAGGTACCATCTTTCCAGCTCCAAATCACCTTCTGCCACTTAGGGACTCAAACTTTAAACTTTTAATTATGTTCAGTATAAAGTTGTAATTACAAACATTCAATAACTACACATTTATTTAGTTGTGCCTTAAAGCCGTTATATGGAATTCAAGTTGATTTATATTTCATAGACTCCACAGCATGCTGATAATATGTGCAAGAAGATACTTCTATTGCTTTATGTGTTCTGAAATTACCAACAAGTAGCTGAGGAAGAGGCTAATGTTGATGGCAGCAGATGTGATGAATTGGGGGGAAAGGTTCTAAGCCAAAAAAATAGGTTTCTAAGAGATTACATGATGGAAACATTCCAGGTCAGGTTTGACGGGCCTCTGAGCAACCTGGTCTAGTTGAAGGTGTCCCAGCTTATTGCAGGGGGCTTGGACTAGATGACCTTTAAAGGTCTCTTCCAACCCAAACTGTTTTATGATGTCATCAGGAAGATGGAGCTAACAGGTCCACAAAAGAGAATAGTCTTTTTTAAAGTGTCTATCAGTGGATCCTGTTTTAGTGCAAGACTGGATTCCTGACCTCAAAAAGGCTTTTGGGCAGCACACGTATTTCAAGGCTTATACTTCTCTGCAAGGGCTTTAGGGGGAGCAGTTGGTGTCTGCCCATGGTATTCTCATGGCAGTGAGAATGACATGGCAAGTGTCTGTCTGATCTGTTGTTACTCTTTGAACTTCAGACTTAGACTAAATGAGATTTTACATTGCTTGTTTAGATCTGTCTCATGGGATCTCTTTGGCGTACCTTCTTGCAACATACAGGAAAAGAATGTGATAGGAAAATGTTTACCTTGTAAAACACATTTCCCTGAGGCAAACAGATGCCACAGCCCCAGAAAGATATTTTCTAAATTTGAGCTGTTATGTGGCCCCGCTGACATAACATCTGTCTGAGGAAGGAGACTTGCATTCCTAGAAAAAGGCACATATCCCTCAGTAAGGATGAGCCAGTCAGGAACTATGAGATTCGGGTATCATTTGCTTGAACAACTGATGCTGATAACTTTAGAGCTGTATAGGTATATAGCAAAGCAAATGATAAGAAAGCAAGTTTCTGGCAGCAAGAAAAATCACACCATTAAAATAGTAGTGACTGCATCAGTGGCCATCCACAAATTAGGGCTGCTAGTAAAGACATTTTGGCAAAGGTACCTGTTGGTACTGTACCCAGCAGCTAAGAATTGCAGCCATTTGTAAGCATAAAAGTGAGATCACCAATGGCTACAATATTTTGCTTTATTTTTAAATTGTATCACTTCCTAGTTTTAGCCTACAGATTCTCTATCTCTAGAGAATCTGTAGATTCTTTAGAGAAAACTTTTTTCCTTGGGACACGGTGTCACTGGAGAGTGATGGACCACAAAACACAGAACCCAGGGAAGACATCCCATTTTCTACGCCCATCCACAATATATGGTCAGAGTTGTATTTGGATTTCCTGAAGCGGTAAGACAGTCTTAAATGACACAGAGCTATACAGGAGCATGCTGGAAGGTGCTTGTGGCTGCCTTCACCCAGCTGTTGCGTATGGGTTTTTTTCACCACTAATCTCTCTGATTTTAAGGCAGACTTTGAAGGTCTAGACACAAAGCTAGAATACTTTTGAGGCTTCTAGTGTACTAAGGCAATTTTGCCTACTTTTGTGTTTACTCATTGATAGCAGAACTTATACCCATCAGGAGTGAAGGGGAAATTCTACTTATAGCTGCTCAGCAGTGGTGATTTGTGACTGAAGAATGATCTGGCATGGTATTGTGGTTTCAGCTGAATTTACCAAAGCCAGACTGACAGAAGACTACCCAAAAGAGAGGAGAGGAAAGGAAGAGATAAGGAGATTTAGAAGTTTAAAATGACCTAAACTACTTTAATGAAGAAATAATATTAAAAAAAAAAATAAACAACATCACAAACCCAAACCAGAAAAATAATGAAATATATACAGAATTGTATCAAGCTCCCAGGATGACAGTCCTGTCAGCGGCAGGCACTGGGGAAGTCCTAGACTGGACTCGGTGAGGGATGGGAACTGGATTCCAGCCCTGGAGTCAGGAACACACTGATAGGGATCAAAGGCAGATGAACAGACAGAGCCTTCTTTGGTGGCTCTGTCGTCCTGATGTCAGCCATCGCAGAAAGAGAGTTGACCCTTTGGTCCCTCAGCTTTTATACTAAGCGTGGGGCAGATGGGATGGAATACCCCAGTTGGTCAGGTTTGGGTCACCTGTCCTGTCCATTCCTCCCCACAGATGTGACCACTCTATGTTTTTCCGTTTCTGACTCTCTAAGGGGCAAATAACGAAATGGATGGCCTTGGTTGTTATAAGGAGGGGCCTCTCTGTATACCATTCCTTGGCATGTAGCACAAACATTCAAGAGCAGTTTTCTACACAATACCCCTTTAATTTCAGAGAGTTAGAAGAGGCCTAGCTAAAATGTAAAATTACAGAACAGAAAGCTGGTTCGGTTTTACTTCAGTCTGGGACACATGGGGAGCAAGAGGACCCAGCTGCAAGAAGGGGTTAACTGGCTGTTTGGGAGCAGGAATGCCAGGAACAGGCTCCTCCTCAGCATTGTCTTATAGCAGTCCTGGAGCTCAGGGGCCACCTTTGGGCAGCAGAGCTGAGCTGGGGGACAGATCCAGTGCCAGCTGAGGTGCCCCATGCTGAGGCTCTTGGGATTGGTGCTGCTGCAGGTGTATATAAGGCATCTGTTCATGATGCAGAACCTTGTAGAACCTACTCCATGTAGAACCATATATGGGGGTAGGACTTTGCCCGATGCATTGCTCATTATGTTTTTCTTCTATGTTTAAGCACAAAAGTATTTTAAATTTGCCTCAAGAGGTACTACAAAAGTTCCTCAACAGGAGTCTCACTATTTGAATTCTGTCTTGGAGCTTTTTGCATGAACCTTACAGATTGTTTTCACAGAAGCGAATAAGATGGTGATTTCTCAGATGGGCTTAAACCAGTGCAAGTACAGATATATGCTGCCAGTAGGTTCCCTCTCTTCAGGTTAGCATGCAGAGCCAGGACAGGGAGTGAGGTTTGTCTTCTGGAAGCAGCATGCTCTTTAATAATTGTTGTGTTGGCTCCCTGCTTTATTGGTATTTTATTGAAAGGCTCAAATTTTCTAGCAGTGCTTTCTCTGTTTCTGGCAGCAATCACCTGTTCAAAGGACCAGGTAATTTTATCTTACATAAAATATGTAATTTTATAAAAATCAAAGCTATCTTTGCTTCTGTTCCCATTACCAACTAGCTCTTATGTCTCTTCTCTGAATAGAAGGCTTACTCTAGCAGAGCTTGAGTCACTGCTTCCATTCTGGACATCTGTAACGTACAATGAACAGTAGCTACCGATCTTTCCTGAGACCCGTGCCCTTGATTTACCTGCTAGGTATTAATTTGGGGAAAGAGGAGTTACTCCATTAAAAAATGTATCTGGAACACTTCACTCCTAAAGACATCTTGCTTGCCAGTCATCTACAGCGGGTCTCCGTTAGCAAATGAAGGAGAGATATATCTTTTGCATTAAGCTTGCTGAACTTCTTGTGCTTTCCTTCTCATTACAGTTCTCCAACACAAGCATGGTACCATTGACAACTGGTGTGACCTTCACTGATGTAACGCAATGGCCAGAACCTCCACGAGGCCAGCCCCAAATTCACTGGAAACTCCCATTTGATATTTTTTTTCCATTCAAGGTGGCACTGAATTTGGAAAGAAGTTATAGAGATGATCTCGCTGGCTATTTCTTTTTTATTCTAATAATCTCTAGTATTCTCTGCTTTTGAAAAGTCCTATAGACAGTGCCTGTACTTAAAGTTCAGCAGGTGAATTGATATGTTCAGAATATGATCTAAATCATAGACTTTTCTCCTCAGGTTCCTATACTGTGCTTGTGATATCTACGTGCCTTTTGTTCTAGGATTAAGCCACATGACGTAGCTTCTGTCCTGTGTCCTTTAATGCTGCTATTCTCTGTATGCATCATCTGTGAACCTTGCTGCAGTAAAACACTTGAGAGATGGAGGGATCAAGAGTCATTGCATTAATGAGGAACGATGAGGAGGATGTTAAAATTAATATTCCATGCTCCCAGAAACCAAAAGTGCTTTCTAAACCAAGGACTATGGAGGAGCAAAGTTCAGTCCAAGCGTTTTGGAGCTGCATTCAGTCATCTTCCTGTTGGAGAAGCACCTGATTTTTCTACGTGGAACTAACTGAACACTTGAAGTACAGGAACCTTCCAAGCGACCTGAATTATTATGAGCAGACATGTTTGCCAGTCACATTTAACATGGCCTTGTTACATGACAACCCTGCCTCTATGACAGTTTTTGAGTCTGATTTTTCTATGCCTGTTCAAATACTGATATTCACTTGAAATGTGTTTTAATAGCTGTTTATATTAGCAAGTGTTACACAAAGCAAAGTAATTTGAATGTCCCATCCTCTGAAATATAATTGAATTCTAGTTGTTTCTCAAGACAGCCTCCATCTTGATTTTTTTTTTTTTATTTCTTGAAGGAACAGGCCCAAATATGCGTTTTCCTAGAAAAGAAACATTCTCTTGTGGCTCCAGATAGGAACTAGACTGACTGATAATGATAGCCACTGAACTTCTAGGCAGCACAAAAAAGAGTTGTGAACAGTCCTAAAGAAAAAAAAAATCAATTATTTTAGGAAGAACTTGTAGATGCATTATAAAACTGAAGCTTACTGCACTACCTTACCTCTGGCTCTGTCTCTGGGACTGGAATGTAAGCTTAGTATTTGAAGTTGGAGGTGATCTTCTGATTATGCGGCCTGCCTGAGTGCATCACACAGGCTAAGGAAATTTGCTCGATCATTCCATTAAGTTGTTGGGTGACAGCCTATTTTTTATAGCCAATGGTTTATTATTTATTTATTATTATCTTAAATTCTGATGATGGAAAAATCTGCCCTATTAATGTTAAGTACTCCAGTAGAATCAATAATGGGCAAGAAAACCAGAGAAATCTGGCCTACCTTTAATAAAATGTATGTGTTGCTTTTGTATGAATACTGTATACAGCAACTTTATTGCTCTTCCTCATTACAAACTTAAACAGAAGAGTGTAAAAATAAATGAAAATCTTGTAATTAGTCAGGATATCAAAGGAGATAACCTTAATAAACCAAAACCATGACCCATCTAAAACACGCAGATTATGGAGTGACTTCGCATATTTAACTTTCTGATTGTTTACGTGGTTTATAAGCTTGGAAGGAATTCTGTGCAAGTATCTGCTGCTTCCACTGAAAGCTCATGAAAGCCACATGCGCGTTCCAGTGTTCCAGCTGGTGGTGCCAGTAGAACAACAAGATGTGATTTTAGATAAATGTGGCTTCTCAGCTGTGCTTGTAGTATCTTTGCAAGGCTTTTAGCAAAACACATCTATAGTGTGTTGCACACATTGAATACCAGGCAACAGTATGACAACGTCACACACAAGGCAGATTTCTGTCAGATATCCAGAATGGGGTGTTCATACTCCATGTCAAAGGCTGAGATGATGCTGCATCATTTCTATGCTGCCAGCGTTCCACCTGGAACCATCTTTCCAATGTATCTCATTTTGAGGCAGTAAATCTGTTTTTACACTGCCTGAACGACAGATGCAATTTTGGATGACAAGGTAAGTATTATAAAAAGTTTAATAAAGTCCACTATTAGTAGCAATGTGAATTGAGCTGCCCACCCAGCTCTTACTTAATATCTCTCTGTGACACTGTCTGGTTGTTATACTGGAAGTGAACAGCACCAACTTTTTCATTCCCACTGTTTGAGTGAGCACCACTTTGGGGTACCGCTTCTTGCTTTTCATTATTTATTCCTTCCCCCCCAGCAAAGAGAAAAAGCAAAAATGTGAATTTCTGAAATGAACTCCTCTGAAATAATTCACCCCTTCTATAATGTAAGAATATATATAAAATGCAAAGGAAAATTTAAAGAAGACATCTTAAAAATTTCTATAAGCTCCTTCTGCAGGCAGTAAGTACGTGAGTTGCTGTTAAAGTTGCCAAGTCTTAGCCACTGTTCACCACTGCAGGGTTTGTAGCAAAAGGGTAGGGATCTTACACACTTGCTGCCTTGGTATGGCTCAACTTTTCCAGTCTGTCACGGTAGGCCCGAGTTCCTTGAGAATCAGTTATTGTAAGAACACACAGATGCCATCCAGCCGCACACCCCCAGCCCCTGTACCGGGATCCCCCACCACGGGTGCGAAGAAATGCACCTTCATGGGCTCCCGGCTGCGCAGTCGCCGAGGAAGGAGGGGAGGGGAGCGGGCGGGATACCGGCCCGCAGCCGCTGCTTATTACAATAGGCCGCCGACCAGCGCCGCAGCTCGAAAAGAGCCGCCGCTGCCTGATTGTATGTGAATGTGCCTTCTGCCGACGCCCTGCGGGCCCGGCCCACCGGGCACTCTCTGGCCCGGACACCCAGCGCCCTAGCAGGCTCCCGCTACTGCCGCCGTCGCCACCTCCGCCACAGGTCCTCCGCTGGAGCGCGGGCCGGGCCCACGTGCGCCGGGCTGCCGGAAGCGACGCGGCGGCGCCGGTCAGGTGAGTGCTGGGGACGGCGGAGGCAGCTGGAGCTGCTGCCTCGGAAGGTCGCCGAGTGGGCCGCGTCGTGCTGTCGCGCATCCTCGTAGCCGAGCACGAAGTTCCCCTGGGCGGGCCGCGCCTCCGCCAAATGTGAGTGCGGCCGCTGCCGGTTCTACTCCCACGGCTGGAGGGGCGGGAGCGGCCCCTGCCCGAGGAACGCGGGCTCCGTGCGGAGAAGCCGAAGTGAGCGAAGCCCTAAATCCGCTGCGGTGCTGGCCGCGCCGGGATGCAACCCTCCGTCCCGCAGCATCCCCCCAACCCCGCCGACCTGGGCGGAGGAATGAAACCGGTCTGGGCCCCTTCAGCAGCCGGCAGTTCGGTACGAGCTGGCCGGCCTCCTCCTCTGGGAATCTTGTGGGAGCAGAGCTGCTCCCTCTGGAGATCTCTCGTTCCTTGCTTGTCTCTCCTGTCTACTCACGGGATTTCTCCATGCCCGAAGGAAATAAACCCTCTTGACAGTTGTGCGACACATAAAAGTTATTACCTGAGTTTTGACCTAGTTCTCGGTGATAAGCCTGTGTTGTTCACTTAGTGTTTCTTCACAGGAGATATCACAGGATCAGATTATAGTTTTTTTAAAGAAACCCAATGTTGCTCTGAAAGAAGTAATAAAACTGTAGATAAAGGAGACTTAATGAGCAAACCTTACACAGTTTTCCCAAAGCCTTTGGCAAGCATCTTTGTGCTATGAAGTCAAGAACAGATTTATTTTCTTAAACAAAAAATAACTAACATGCTTCCATAAATGCTTATACCTGTGCTGACTCTGTACCCTAAAAAACAATGAATGCTTGGAAGTGTTTACCTTTTTTCTATTAGATTTGCTCTTGATGACACTGAAAAGCAATTTATAACTAAAATATAAAACATAAAGTTTTTTCCCACCTGTTCTATAGCAAAGTATTTAATCACTTTAGAAAGTATGTCAGCGAATAATTTTTGTTGTGTTAACTGCTTTATTGGTTTATTTGGTTTTTTGCTGTACTGCCTTCCTCTTCTAAGCTACAGTTTGCCGGGGCTGTTACAAGAAATGTATTCAATAGTAGAGCGAGCGTCTTTCAGGCGTAGCTTCAGTCATTTTTCAGCTGCTGTTGTTGGACATTTCATTAGTAGGAATATGAAAGCAATGGTATTTTCATGTTTTTCTGCAGCATCCAGGGAAGGAAACGTCTGACGGTCAGTGTGGGTGATAGCCTGAGAAGTCAGTTCAAGGTTTAGTAAAAATAGAATTGTAGAAATTATCAGGTAAGGAATGAAGTGCAGAATAAAAGACCATATCATGCCAGTATATAAATCCTTGCTTTGTCCAAACTTGAGTACTCAGTGTGGACTCTCCCTTGGGTAACATGCGGTACTCTGTTTAGGATAATTGGGGAGGTGGAGGAAAAGCAGTGGAAATGATTGTGTATATGAAATAGCCTTGATAAAAGGAGACCAAGAGCATCCCAGTCTGATGCGTTGGTGACAGTGTCTTCTAAGGAGTTGCTGTGCTTCTCTCTTGCAGGCATGTACAGACTGGAGATCAGTTGGTCTCTAAGCAGGATATCGCATGGTCAAGCTGGTTTTTGTAGGTGGGAACTACAGCTTTGAGCGGGACGTATGGCAAAACTGGTGCACTTCTGGTGCAAGGATTGTGTAGCAACAACTTGAGCATTGCAGCAGAGGGAGAAACGAGGGTGGGTGCATTGCAGGGCTTATGTGCACTGTAAGAGAGCTGGGGTTGCTCAGCCTGGAGAAGAGAAGGCTCTGGGGAGACCTTATAACGGCCCTTCAATATCTGAAGGGAGCCTATAAGAGAGCCAGAGAGGGACACTTAGGAAATGCAGTGAAAGGACAAGGGGCAACTGTTTTAAATTGGAAGAAGGAGATTTGGATTAGATACTAGAAAGAAATTCTTTATAGTGTGGGTGGTAAGGCACTGGAAGAGGTTGCCCAGGGAAGTTGTGGATGCTCCGTCCCTGGAGGTGTTCAAGGCCAGGCTGGATGAGGCTTTGAGCAACCTGCTCTAGTGGGAGGTGTCCCTGCTCATGGCAGGGGGGTTGGAACTAGATGATCTCTACAGTCCCTTCCAACCCAAACCATTCTATGATTCTATGATAAAAAAAAAAATTCCACTACTGGTGAACATCTGCAGATAGTTTTCTAACAAAGTAATGACCATAAGGGTATTTTGGGGATTTTTGGAGAGTTGCTTTGTTTTCCCTCTTGTGGAGATAGTGAAAATTTAATGTCAGATAATTGTGAGTTGAGTCTTCTACTAATTCTTGAGACATTGAGGTTTTTTGAAGTATCTTGAACCGTACCCCCACCACTTGAACATTGTTCACTCTTCATGAGGTGTTCTCCACAGTCAAGAGCCTTTCTGCCATGGTTTGGACTTTCTCTTCAGAGAAGATTGTTTCCTGGTCGCAGAAGATGATGTGATGAAGATTAAAAGAAAAAATAATCAGGAAAATCCCATAAAATAAACAGCCCTCTAAACAAACAAAAATATCACACAAAGCAAACAAAACCCACATACTGTCTTGTAACAACATGAGAGTGCTGTTGGGATTTGTTTGTTTTCTAACAGGAAGACAGGAATGTAACGGTGGTAGAATAGATACAGACAGAAAACAGTATAACTAGTGTCTGAGTTGAACTGAGGAACTACTATGAATTTTTAGTGTCTTTGAAGATGAGAAACTAGATTTATGGTTTCTACTAATTGCAGTGATAAGTGCTTGCAGAGGACACTGAGTTGGGCAGGAGTGTTGATCCGCCCGAGAGTAGGAAGCTGTGTAGGGGGAGCTGGACAGGCTGGATCAATGGGCTGAGGCCAGTGGTATGAGGTTCAACAAGGACAAGTGCCAGGTCCTGCACTTGGGTCACAACAACCTCATAAATACTACAGGCTTGGGGAAGAGCAGCTGGAGCTACCTGGCAGAAAAGGACCTGGGGGTGATGACAGCTGAACATGAGCCAGCAATGTGCCCAGGTGGCCAAGAAGGCCAACAGCATCCTGGCCCATCTCAGGAACAGTGTGGCCAGCAGGACTAGGGCAGTATTAGTATCAATTTACTTGGTGCTGGTGAGGCCCCACCTCAAATGCTGTGTCCAGTTTTGGGCTCCCCACTACAGGAAAGACATTGAGGTGCTGGAGCGTGTCCAGAGAAGGGCAATGTTGTTGGTGAGGGGTCTGGAGAACAAGCCTTGTGAGAAGCAGCTGAGGGAGCTGGGGGTGTTCAGCCTGGAGAAAAGGGGGCTGAGGGGAGACCTCTCTCTTCAATTCCCTGAAAGGAGGGGGTAGATGGGGGGTGGTCTTTTCTCCCGAGGAACGGGCAACGGGCCAAGAGGAAACAGCCTCAAATTGCGCTAGGGAAGGTTTAGGACGGGTATTGGGGAAAAAGTCTTCACAGAAAGGGTTATCAAGCCTAGGAACAGGCTACGCAGAGAAGGGATGGAGTAGCCATCCCTGGAGGTACTTAAAATTGTAGATGTGGCGCTTAGGGCCCTGGTTTAGAGGTGGTCTTGGCCGCATTAGCCTTACAGTTGGACTCAATGGCCTTAAAAGTTTTTTTCCAATGTAAATAATTCTATGAGGCTCTTAATTTAGAAATGAATGCATGTGGCATATGGCAGGTAAGTGAAAACCAAAGCCAGCAGTCTTGCCCTTGTGGAGGGGCTTGGGTTACAGTGGAGAAAACAAAGGGGGTAACCAGCCAAAGGAGGTGAAGTGGGTCTCAGAGGTTCGTCTGCAGATCCCTTCCATCTGCCGTCCTCATCAGACCGGGCAGGGAGGCCGGCTGTGGGTAGGACTGTCTGGACTAGTCTAGGACTAGACAGAAAACAGCTGTTACTGCCGTAACCTGTCCAGCCCTGGATTTTGTGCTGCAACGTGGAGCAGAGTTACATCATCCGCTGGGCGCGGCGGCGGCAAGGGGCCGGCAGCTGGCCCGCCATGGCGGCGCTGAGGCGGCCGCGCGGCGAGCGGCCGGGATTGGCTGGGGCGGGTCACCTGCTCCGTGGTGGCGGGAGCGCGCCCGCCCCGGCCGGCCTTGCCTCAGCGCTCGGCGGAGAGGCGGCTGGATACGGGTGCTGTGGAAGGAGCGGCGCCCGCGGGTGTCACTGGTCAGCGCGCAACAAGTAATGTGTCCGCCGCCTCTTGCTAAACTCGCGGCGCTCGCGTGGGCTCTGCTGCTCCCGGACCGGCCCTACCTGCCCTGCCCGTGGTGCCGCCCTGCTGGTGCCGCTTAACGCTGTAGGCAGGGTGGGACAAACGGGACAGTCCTGACCCAACCTGGGTGCTGTCCCTGAGGTCTTTCGGGCGGTTCGGACAGGCCGGTGGCAGCGTTTCGTGCCGCCGCGGAGGCCGTGCCGGTGTTACCGCCGTGAGCCGCGCGGCTGCGGGTGCTCGGGGCAGGAAGGGGCCGCTGGTGCGCGTGGCGCCGGACTGGTTGTGTTCCCCGCGCAGCTTGTGTAGTACCTGGGCAGAGCTACACGCGAACTGCTTTAACGACAGTTTATTTGAGGCTTTTCTATCTTTTAGTCAGTTCGGAAGAACTAGTTTCCCTCTGGGAAGGTTTCTTGGGTTTGAGTTTGCACTAAGATCTGTAGGCGTTTGGGTTTTTTTTTCTCTTAAAAACAAAAAATAGTTGGTAAGGTAACAAAGTTGTTTGAATAACACCCCCACCCCACCCCCTCCCGAATGTTTAAAGGGACTTGTTTGTGTTATGGTAAAGACCTTATTTCACTAAAATGTTACGTGTTTCCTTGGGAACACACATACCTTATGTGTTCCCTCTGTTTAATTGCTTGAGTATAGTATGGTATAGCTCTTTATACAGGAGTTTGGCTTCCGGGTTGTTTGGTTTTTTTTTTTTTCACTTGTGAAATGTTCCTAATGCTTGGTTTAAATATCAGCCTTTATATAGCAAACTGTGAAAAAAAGTTTATTTAGTTTTATCAAATAGTTGTGGGCATCTCATGGGGCTGCAGCCAACAGACTGGAAAAAATAGTGTTACAGACTGTTGTTGTTCAAAGGCACCGATTTTAAGATTTGATGCCTGTAATTGCTTGTTCTTAGTCTTTTTACACTGATCTGGAACAGAATCTGAATGTACTGTGCTACTTAACAGCTGCTATGAAGAGAATAAATTCATGAAAACTAGTCAATAGTATTGCTTTCTATGAGTGATAATATAAGAATAATGTCTGTTACTTAAAGAGATGATAGGAGAATTATATTTTTATATGTCAAGTTTAGAGACCAGTTTGGAAGGAGTATGTTTTTCTTGTAATGGAAAAAAAAAAGTAAATTTTAACCTGGTGCTAGAGTCTTGAAGAAATATCTGAATAATGCATTTTGCATTTCTTTTTATTGCTCTCTCCTCTCCAAGTAAGGCAGTGTTTTAGTTAGTTTGTTTGTTTGTTTTGTCTGTGGTTTTGTTGTTGTTTTTTTGTTTGTTTTTAATTATGTACCCATTTTTGAGTTGTTATTGAAGACCAGAACCATTCCAGGATGAAATGAAAAACGAGTATTGAAATTAACTTTAAGTCCTTGATTGAGTGAGAGGAGAGAAAGGAGTTGTTCTGCGGCCTTTGACTAACCTGAAAGAAAGCTTGTAATTTACAAACTGTCCTGTTCTCTATCTATGCTTTCTGGCAGCATCATTCCATTTCACATTTCTCTCTTTTCTTGGTATCTGCTAGTGCTTTAAATTTGCATGTCTGTCTTCTTGTTAATTTAGTTTCCTTGCCTTTTGTCACAAGGTAGTTTCAAAACCAGAACTGGAGGGGCATTGCAGATTAATATTAAAATGCTATGCTACCTAATCTTTACTAGACAGCAGAGCCATTATCTCCTGGTGGCTGCCTTGTCTTACTTAGCAGTGTGTATGGAGATGCAAAGATTATAATGACGTATACCAACAATGCAAGGTAATGAAACAGCTTCAAGGGTTCAGGTACACATACGCCAGAGCTTCCAGGTGTTATAATTGTCATGGTATTCATAATAGCAATTTTCCCATGTAGTTACTATGAGCTCTCCTTGTCCTCTCTTCAGCACCTTCTCCCGACCACTGCTCATTCAGTGTCTTTTGCTCTGTTCCAATGATGCAGAGGGATGGATTGAAAGCAAGTAAAGGAAGCAAAATTTTGTAAAAGGGGAAGGAGAGGTTTCGTAGCTTAAGCACTGTCTGGGAGAACTGGATTCTTGCTAATCTCCTTTGTTTCCTGTATGATATGAGATGCATTACTTCAACTAGACCTGTCATAGGAATCACTACTTATGTATCCCTTGTTTGCTGGGTATTTGCAGTGATGGATTTTGAGTTAGAAGAATCCTGGGTGAGACTAATGCCAAATACTGTGGAAATTGGTGTCCTTACCTATAATCATGGTTAATGTCTTGTCATTTGGTAGTGCTCAGGGAAAAGTGAATTAGCATATCCTCTATATTGAACAGGGCTGAGATTCATGAGAAGTCTATTAGATGCTCTGTTGCGGGTTGTACTGAGAAGTCTGGATGATATAACCTCTGTACAATTTTTTTCTTCTTCCTGGCTTATCTGTGGACAAAGTTGTTGTCCATTTTGTTGGTTTTCTCCATTGTTGGTACACTCACTAATAGTCTTTTCCTTTCTTGGGGAACCATGTTTTGCTCTTGATCTTTAATAATTATCTTCTGCCAGAAGACAGGGAGCAGGGGCCTTCCGTTCTTCTAAATCCCAGTCTGAGAATTCTACAAAACTGCAAGAGTGGGCTGTCTTTCCCTTGTACAAGGAAACTGCGTTAAGACCATACAGGACAAAGAGGAGTTGAGGTGGGGCATGGGTGAGGAGAGAAATATTGATGAAAATTCACTGATATTTAACCAATGTTCCTCCCTCCTTTCCTTTTAACTTACAGATATCCTTGATTTGCAGAAGACATCTCAAAATGTTGTGTCGAGCTGCTCTGAGCCCTCTTGTCCGTTCCCCTGGACGGTACTTTCTGTTGTCGCCACGTCCCATCACAGCCATTTCCTGTTTATGTATGTATGACAGAGAGCACTTGTTTCTAATGTTGGTCGGTATATATCTGGGCATGCCTGTGGTCTTTCCTATCCTAAAAGGAGAATCACCTCATAACATAATTCAAAACTTAAAACCTCTGGAGTGAGCTGCAGCTGAAGTTCTACTTTCTTAATGTTACTGGATGGACAGCTGGATGCCTGAGAGGGTGTATTTTACGTTCTGATGTGCATTTCAAGCAAAAAAGTCAGTTGTGAAAGTACTGCTACTGTAAAAGTTCTTTATTTCAACCTCATATGTTCCTAGAAAGCAAGATCTGATTATACCTGCTCCCCCATCTGCGTTTTCAGCCCACAGACATCTTGAGTAAAGCAAGGTGTGAAGTTCACATTTATTCAGATTAAACAAAAGTGAAAAGATGTTTGCAGGAAACGTGAGTGAAAGTACCTAGGTACTTTATAATTCCTATAAATAGGTTAGTAATTAGGACTTTAGTGGAGATGAATGAAATTCTCTGTTTGTTCTAGAACCATTGTCTTTTTCCTGTTTTTTCTGAAAAAATAAGTGTTTCTTTTCAGATACTGGTTATCCCTCAACAGCTGTCTTCTAGGAGCCTTCTAAGTCCTGAAGCTCTAGCCAAACTTGCTAGTATTGCAGTCATATGTTAAAGAGAAGAGACCCTAGGATTGAGCTGCTGAGGAACACTGCTGGTGGCCCGTCACCAGCCAGATATGGCCCCATTAACTGCAACCCTTTGACACCTGCTGTCCAGTCAGTTCTTCACTCAGTGCACCATGAACCTGCCTCTCTTACAGTTGGACAGCTTCTCCAGAAGGCTGCTGTGAGGAACAGTATCAAAAGCCTTACTAAAATCCCGAAACACTACATCCCCCACCTTCCCTTCATCCTCTAGGTGGAGAACCTTATCATAGAAGGATATGAAATTAGTCAAAGAATCCATGTTCACTGTGCCTGATGATTGCATTGTTCTTTAAATGCCTCTCAGTAGCATCCAGTAAGATCTTCATAATTTTTCCATGAATGTGTGCCATCTTTTGACTAAGTTGCACTTTTGGTCCCAGAGTGTAATGTCAGTAGCCATTTCTTCCGTAATTGCATCAAAAATATTCTTGCTCTTTTCTGCTGTCTTGGTATTTTTGACACTGTCTAAAAGTTGACCTGGTTTACTGCAGTTTATGAAAAGCGATACTAGAAGAGCTGGATGGAAGATAAGGAAGCGTGGATTCAAGTTGTTTTCAATTAATATGACTTATCCATATTATATCAGTTATCCAGTTGACACACTTAGACTTCTTATCTGCAAGACTCCTCCTTTAGACACAATTCTCTGTGGCTTTGTGAAACTTCATATAAAGTATGTTGGAAGTGCATTCCATCTGCCTTCGTTTCTTCAGCTTAATTTTGGGACTTTATGTGTTTGGGTCCACCTCTTTGTCAATTGGAAAGGATCCAGACTGTTCCTTGTGCTTGTACCTTAATAGTCATTATTCTCTTTAATCTGCTGTGCTGATAGTGATACTACTGTCCTTTGTAGGCATTTTGAAAACAAAGATTTTGCTGAGAAATGTTCCTTACTACATTGACTTGGGGGTGGGGGAAGTGCTAGTCTTATGTGTTCTGTATCTTACTTGAGTAATGCTGTGATTAGCTCTTCTTCCTCCAACGCCTGTTTATCCTGTAGGATGTTCCAGTTCATATGTCTCTTATTGCCCTTCTGCTGCCCCTAGTTGAGCAACGTGCAAAAATGCCTGACTTAGAGAGGTTGTAAGAGCTGTGTTTCTTTTCCTTCCTGACCATTAAGCTTTCTGCACAGCTACAGACAGCTGTATTTAATGAAGCTCCTTTACAATGTCTTTTAATTTGGTCTTCTTCTAGATTCATGGAGTCAAAACTCTGTGACACATAAGATACTGCCTTACATACCTTAGGGATGGTTAGTGCTGCTCATATTACCAGTTCTCACTTTACTTTGGTGACTTGAAAGCTAGCTTCTCATTCCCAGTTACTGAGAAGTGTATAGTGTGAGCTTTAGCCTTGTAAAGGGAGGAAATGTTACATGACTTTAAAGGCTTGAAGTCTGAATGAAACACTTAAAGCCACGTTTTTCTTTCTTTAACTGCAGGTCTCCCTCGCCATAACCAAAGACTAAGAAATGAATCCGTCCGCTGTTGGAGCAACATTCCATTTATCACCATGCCACTCAGCCGTGCACATGGGAAATCATTTGCGCACCGCAGTGAGCTGAAGCACGCAAAGCGGATTGTGGTGAAGCTAGGTAGTGCTGTTGTGACTCGAGGGGATGAGTGTGGCTTGGCCCTTGGGAGGCTGGCATCTATTGTAGAGCAGGTAATTCTGGGACTGAAGTGCAACGTTTGTTTTAATTTACGGTACTTAGTGACTGTTGGATGGCACAGAAGATTGTAGGAAAACATAAAACAGTGATGGCCCTGTAAAACAATGTCTTGGCCTTTCCCTTTTTCATCCTCCCTGTGTCGTGGTAGCATAAACCACGTAGCATAAACCAGGTAACTCAGTAAGTTGGTGTTCGCAAGTGTGATGGGTTGACCCTGATCATCAGCTAAGCACCAGCAGATGCTTGTTCACTCCCTACACCTCTACCTGGCCACCAGTTAGATCGAGAGTAAATAGGAAGAACAAAAGTAAGAAAACTCATGGATGGAAATAAAGACAGTTTGATAAGTGAAGGAGAGGGAGAAACAAGTGATGGTAAGGCAGTCACTCACTACCTTGCACAAGCAGACTGATGCCCAGCTAGTTCCCAAGTGATGGCCACATTGGAAGACAGCGCTTTCCCTTTCCTATTCTGTTACCCTAGTCTTATGACTGAGCTTGACATTATATGGTATGGAATATCCCTTTGGCTAGTTCATGTCAGCTGTCCTAAATGTGCCCTCTCCGAACCTCTTGCCCAGCCTCTAGCCTTGCTGCTGTGATGGGATATAGTGGAGGAAAAAAAAAAAGCCTCAATGCTGTGCAAGTCCTTCTCAGCATGGGAAAAAGTTAAGGATTTGATGCTGTGCAAGCACTATTTAGCAATAATAGGCAAAACATCAGACTGTCATCAACACTGTTTTAGTCCTGAAATCCAAAACACAGCACCGTATGGGCCCCTGTGAAGAAAGTTAACTCCATCTTGGCTAGACCCAGTGTAGAGGGAGAGATTTGCACATTAGATTTTTATACAATAGGTAAGACGTGACTGGGGCATTAGGTGGATCTAGAGGGAAGGTGACGCTGAAGTTTGTGAAGTCTGCAGAAAGAGTAGACCCTTCTTCATTACCTGAGCATTTGCAGATTTCCTTCAGGAGAAAGCTTTAAACTTCATTACTTGCAAGAAAAACCGATAGGATCAACTCATGGATTGGTTCCGCAAAGTGAAATTATGACTTTGAGGGGGAAAAAGTCTTCTACACGTCTTCTCTGGGAAGGAAAGTTAGCATAACAAATTAAATTCCTCTAAGACATTAGCTGTAGAGCTTTGAAAGGAATCTGGTTAGATATATGTAAGGAAGAAGTAATTAAAAGCTGTACTGTCAGAGTTAGCTTCTTCACCTCTAGAATACAAAGTTATTGTATGGTGGCAGCTTTGGGAATGGATGGTGAACAAGAAGTTCGGTGGAAGGTACAGCTGCTACTTTGCAGCTTCTTCACATCCTATCTTTCCTTATCTGTAGTAATGGAGGTGGAGGGGCAAGGAGTATAGAAGTGTTGCTGTGAAAAGTCAAGCATGACTCAAAAAAAGTGGTATTGTGAAAAGAAAGTTTAGCAGAAGCTATGGATTGCACGCAGTCCTTTGCATAGCTCTTAGGCAGCCAGGTGGGTGCACAGGAGTATCATAGAAGGTGGTTGCCTTGCTTTGCAGATCTCTCAGCAAGAACCGGTGAGCATTAGGTTGTCTATAACATCTAGAACTCTCGTGCTAGGAGTGATCGTACTCCAGACCCTGTTTCTTATGTTCTATACTTACAGGTGTCAATGCTGCAAAATCAGGGCCGAGAGATGATGATTGTCACCAGTGGTGCTGTAGCTTTTGGAAAGCAGCGGTTGCGTCATGAGATCTTGCTTTCTCAGAGCGTGAGGCAAGCGCTTCATTCAGGCCAGAATCAGCTAAAAGATATGGTGAGTGTCTGGCAGCACTCCTGCTTTTCTTTGAACATTGGGTATTACCTGCCAAAGTCACTGTCTGACAGCTGATCTTTATCTCTGTATCTCTGTAGGCTATTCCAGTCTTGGAGGCCCGAGCCTGTGCAGCAGCTGGCCAGAGTGGACTAATGGCTCTGTACGAGGCCATGTTTACACAGTATAGCATCTGTGCAGCTCAAGTAAGGGATTCTTTCTTTCCTAGACTGACTGACTACTTCAATCAGTGATGGAATTGTTCTTGGATTTTTTTTCTGTGTTTTATATGCCACTATCTTTACCGTAGTCTCATGTTTCCATTGCCTTCTTACTTTTGGGGCTTATTGTAGCGCAAATGGTAGCTTATAAAGGAGTGCCTTGCTAAGTATTTCTCAAATGGAGTTACCTATCACCAAGATGAAGGAAATATGCTTTTTCTTTTTCGAGTTCATGTGTGTCTTGCTCTTACGTATGTGGTAAGGTCTGTTAAGGTCTCTTCACAAAAGGTAAAGCTGGTAATCCAAACTGAGGGTTTAAAAATCACAAGTGGCTGAACTATAACACATTCTCTAAAGCTGGTAGAAGTGTATAGCCACACTTCAGAACTTGCTGTCTATCTGCTCCTCAAACTTTTCTAACTTGTGGGTGATAGTATCTCTAGCCTGGGTCTTCTACCTATACTGAATGCTTCAACTGTATTACTTGAACTTAGGCTTTGTTTATCTTAAATAGTCTGAGAATACAGAATTGCACGTACTGCAAGGCCTGATCTGTTTAGGCACTTTAAATGAATTTAGGAGCCTACTAACTTCTTCCTGTAGTAGAGTATAGCTGATATCACTAAAATGTTTACAGTATAGCTAACAGTCAATATAGTGCTGCTGATAATTTTGTTCAAGTTGGCAGACAACTACAATTCATTTGATTTAGAAGAATTAATTGCCCGTGCCGAAAAAGTCAGTGTACACATTGATTCCAAGTGCTATTGTAACATTTGTGTGGTGGAGTTATTTGCTTATGTGGCTTATGTTTCTTAGTGACCGGAAGGGGCTGACTGATCTGTTATGATATATTAATACAGATGTTTATGATGTTCTTGGGAAAAGTGGTAGGCTAAGTATATATATTTTTTTTCTCTCCCTCCCTTTAGATTTTAGTCACCAATCTGGATTTCCATGATGAACAGAAGCGTCGGAACTTAAATGGAACATTGCATGAGCTTTTAAGAATGAATATTGTCCCTATAATTAATACTAATGATGCTGTTGTTCCACCTCCAGAGCCAAACAGTGATCTGCAGGGGGTAAATGTGGGTAAAGTATAACAAGGGGGTGGATCCTGCTTGTACATAGTCCAGCACTAATGTGTACTTTACTAATACTTGGGGACCTTTGAACTCTGCAGCAGGGAAACTTACAACATTGGTAATGTGGACACAGGGTGTTGGAAGACTACACTGATCTGCCTATTTCTGACATGATACTGTGCTGTGGGGTGGAAGCAGGGCAGATGATGTCTGTTCTGCCAAAAGCGAGCATGCCCACTTTGGTTTTCACTGAGCAGTTGAAGTTGGAAGGGACTTCTGCAGGTCATCTAGTCCATCACCCCCGCTTAAAGCAGGGACAGTTGGTATCTATTCTCGTGTCACCGTGCAGCAGGATGGAGGATGCAGGTACTGCCCATCGTAGGAGAAGATCAGGTTATGGACCATCTAAGGAACCTGAAGGTACATAAGTCCATGGGACCTGATGAAATCCATCCACGGGTCCTGAGGGAGCGGATGGATGAAGTTGCTAAGTTGCTCTCCATTATATTTGAGAAGTCATGGCATTCTGGTGAAGTTCCTGCTGATTGGAAAAGGGGAAACATAACTGCCATTTTCAAAAAGGAAAAAAAAAAGGAAGACTGGGGAACTACAGGCCAGTCAGTCTCACCTCTGTGCCCGGCAAGGTCATGGAGCAGAATGGAATGTCTGCTAAGGCGCATGGAAAATAAGGAGGTGGTTGGTGACAGCCAACATGACTTCACCAAGGGCAAATCATGCCTGACAAATTTGGTAGCCTTTTATGATATTGTCACGGCATTAGTAGACAAGGGCAGAGCAACAGACGTCATCTGCCTGGACTTATGCAAAGTGTTTAGCACTGTCCCACATGACATCCTGGTCTCAAAATTGGAAAGTCCTGGATTTGATGTATGGATCACATTGTGGATAAGGAACTGGCTGGATGGCCACACTCAAAGGGTTGCCATCAATGGTTTAATATCCAAGTGGAAGCCAGTGACGAGTGGTGTTCCTCAGGGGTTGGTACTGGGACAGTGCTGTTTAATATCTTTGTTGGAGATATGGACAGTGGGATTTGACCCGCTCCGGTGGGGGGGTTGGACTAGATCTCCCGAGGTCCCTTCCAACCCCATATGATTCTATGGAGTGCACCCTCAGCAAGTTTGCTGACGACACCAAGCTGTGTGGCACAGTTGACACACTGGAGGGAAGGGATGCCATCCAGAGGGACCTGGACAGGCCGGAGAGGTGGGCCTGTGCAAACCTCATGAAATTTAACCAAGCCAAGTGCAGAGTCCTGCACCTGGGACATGGCAATCCCAGGAACAAATATGGGTTGGGTGGAGAATGGCTAGAGAGCAGCTCCGAAGAGAAGGACTTGGCAGTGGTCATGGATGAGAAGCTTGACATGAGCTGGCAGTGCACACTGGCAGCTCAGAAAGCCAACCACATCCTGGGCTGCAGCAAAAGAAGTATGGTCAGCAAGTTGAGGGAGGAGATTCTTCCCCTCTGCTCTCGTGAGACCCCACCTGGAATACTGTGTCCAGCTTCGGAGTCCTTAACGCAGGAAGGAAATGGACCTGTTGGGGTGAGTGCAGAGGAGGGCCATGAAGATGATCAGAGGGCTGCACCAACTAACTCTCCTATGAAGACAGGCTGAGAGAGTTGGGATTCCCTGGAAAAGAGAAGGCTTTGGGGAGACCTTATAATGGTCTTCCTATACCTGAAGGGGGCCTACAGGAGAGATGGGGAGGGACTCTGTTAGGGAGCATAGCGGTAGGACAAGGGGTAATGGTTTTAAATTGAAAGAAGGGAGATTTAGATTAGATACCAGAAAGAAATTCTTTACTGTGAGGGTGGTAAGACACTGGAATGAGTTGCTCAGAGAAGTTTTGGATACTTCATCCCTGTAAGTATTCAAGACTGGATGGGGCTTTGAGCAATCTGGTCTAGTGGAAGGCGTCCCTGTCCGTGGCAGTGGGGTTGGAACTAGATGATCTTTAATGTCCCTTCCAACCCAAACTATTCTGTGATTACACCGCTTGTCATTTTGATACTGCTTTACCACATTCCAGAAATGGAGCAGTACTTTCATGCAAAAATCACTTTCTAAGTTTCCAGTGGGTGTGAACAAAGTAGCTCAGAAGGATTTGGTAGTGCTGAGTTAGCTTGTTTTTGTATGTTGCGACCAAATATTTCCTAGTTCCTCTCTGTGTTCAGTGCTGCTGATACATGTGTGCATTGCAGGTGATTAGCGTGAAGGATAACGACAGTCTGGCAGCACGACTGGCTGTGGAAATGAAAACTGATCTCCTGATTGTTCTCTCAGATGTAGAAGGTTTGTGAGTCATTTCTTTAATTTCTTGTTTTGCTGAAGAAATCAGATAGTCAAACCAACCTGTATTCAGGTTCATATCTTTTGCCAGGGGAGGTTCAGGCTGGATATCAGGAAAAATTTT